>CAWUHX010000003.1:2838509-3311999 GCA_963922205.1 Romanomermis culicivorax | reverse complement strand
ACACACTCTATCAGATTAAGCAGTGGTATCAACGCAGAGTACTGGTTGCAATGTGCAACTTGGGGAAAAATTTTAGTTGCACAGATAAATTTTTGGTTGCTCACTCAAAAATCGATAAATTTGCTTAATTTTGTCGGAAAACCTATCGCAAACTAGTTTTCTTGTATTTCATTCGATCCGCGCCAGTTTGAGACATTTAAAACCCAATTTTCTGAGTTTTGGAGAGAAAATGAAACGATTAATATGGCTAGACTCGAGTAGTGAGTTCGGCGCGTGGATTTCAATATTCTAGAACGTTTGAAAATGAATCTTTTCACGTTTTATTTCCCAGACATAAGGTTTGATTTCTCAGTGAAATTAATGAATTTTCAGTCGGACAAACTAAAATTCAAAAACTAGGCAGGCGACTAAGAATTTGTATCTTTAAATCGACAAAAATTTCTACACTCGAAATGTGTTAATCACATGAAACACAAAATTTTTATGAAGAACGCAAAAATTTTTTGGGAAAATGACCGAGAAAAATGTTAGTCTTCATCAAATTCGTCGACAAAAATACAGGATCAAACATTTATCCGCGATATGTTGATAATTAGGACCTATTAGCACTCACTAGAATGACCTTTCCTAACCGCGCACTAGAATAATATGAAAAATTATAAATAAATTGAAACCCGGCGCGAAGCACCGGAAAATTTTCACTTTTTTCCATTTTAGAACGCATAAAAATGCATCTCCGGACAGAAAACCAATCACCTAATCAAAAGAGCAGCCAGGCCTCAAGTTGCACTGTGCAAAATTTGGTTGCTGTGTGCAAAAAAACCCTGAGTTGGCGGCACCAGTGTTTTTATGCTCAAAACTTGTTGCCCCATTTGAGGAAAAACCCCAAAAAATTGTTTTCATGCGGAAAAATCAATTTTTTTAGTTTCCTTGCTTAAAAATCGCTCAAAATCATTTCTGATGTGATTTTTGAACGTTTCTCATTAACTTGCATCTTATTCCGCCAATAAACCGACATTTTTTTGCAAAAAGACTGGAGCTATGACCTGTTTGTAGATGAATATTTAAGTGAGTGTACATGAGCAAGAGAATAATTCAACAGCATAACCTTTATATATTATATTTTTTTGACGACATAAAACAACCTAATTTTGACATAAAAAGTAAATCAAACAGTAAACTTTGATAAAAAGATAACAATGATTAATATAATTTTAAAACCTATTCTGAATAGCTGAAAATCTGACATAAAGGTATGAACTGAACCACAGGGCTTTTTTTCTACAAAAGCCGGGTTCCAATGTGCAATTTGGGGAAACATTTTGGTTGCACAGATAAATTTTTGGTTATTCACTCTAGAATCAATAAATTAGCTTAATTTTATCGGAACATATACCAAAAGCTGGTTTCTTCTATTTCATTCGATTCGCGTCGGTTTCAAGTTTTGAAACCAAATTTTTTGAGTTTTGAAGAGAGAATGAAAATATTGGTATGAGTAACTTGTTCGGCGCCTAGTGCCAAAAATTTTGCTGGAATATTGATATTCTAGAACGCTGGAAAATGAACCTTTACAGCTTTTATTTCCTAGACAGAAGGTTTAATTTTTCAGTGAATTCATAATAAACGAATTTTCAGTCGGACAGACTAGAATTCAAAAACTAGGGAAGCAACCAAGACTTTTTGATTCTTCAACCAGCAAGAATTCCCACTTTTACTCGAAAGGTTTTAACCACACAAATGTCAAAATCATTTTAAAGACCGCAAAAAGACTGGGAAAATAAACCGAGAAAAATCTTGCTTTTCGTCAAAGTCTCAAAAAACGACACAGGATCAAACATTTATTCATAGTATATTGATTGATAATTAAAAAGCTATAAGAATTAGCTGGAATGAAATTTTCTAACCTTCTAATAATGAGGAAAAAGTATTAAATAATTAAAATTCGGCGCAAAGTGCCTGAAAATTTCGACAATTTCCGGTTTTATAACGCGTAAAATGCATCTCCAACACATACCTGTAAGACCTCCGACCAGTTGGGGGGGGGGGTAAATCCGAAATTTTGGGGAGGGGGCTAGGAAAAAGTCGAAATTTTTCCCAAAAAACATACACTTTTTGAAAATTTTTTTAATTTTTTCCAAACTGGGGGGGGGGGTTGGGGGGGAAATGATTTTGGGTACAAGGTTGGCCAAATTGGAGGGTGTCCCCCCTCCCCCCCCCCCCCCCCCCAACGCCCGCCCCCAAGTACAGGTATGCTCCAACATACCTGTACTTGGCGGGACCTTGGGGGGGACCCCCCCCCCAACTTGGCCAACCATAAGTATACCCAACGTCACCCAGCCCCCCCCCCCAGTTTGGAAAAAATTAAAAAAAATTTTCAAAAAAGTGTATGTTTTTTTGGGAAAAATTTCGACTTTTTTCGACCACCTCTCCCCAAATTTCGGATTTACCCCCCCCCCAACTGGTCGGAGGTCTTACAGATATGAATTCTCCAGACAGGAAACCATCAAAAAATTTTTCCTCAAAGTTGGTGCCTAAGCACAAAAAAAATTTCCTCATTCTAAAAAAAAGTTCCTCAAAAAGCGTCGATTGAGGAAAAAAACTGTTGGCGGCGGCACACGAAAAAAACACTGATCGGAGAGAGATGTATTCTGCTACAGTAAACTAGGATCAGCGTATACATTATCTATGGACAATAACACCTGCTCCCAAATATCAAGACGTCACACACACAACTATGTTTTACCCGACCCAGGCACGAGATACAAACACACGAAACAAAATGGGATGCTTCTTACGAGACTAGAAGATTAGACCTAAGTTGAAAATTAATAATAAGTAATTTTTCCTTCAAGTAAATGAATATTCGGTCTTTTTTCCCTGTTTCCCCCAAGCAGGGTTTTTTGTAATTTTTTCTCGATAGGCCATTTGGCTCCTAGGGTCGAAATTTTACAGGCTAATACGAATTTCAACAAGCCAAAACTAAAAAGTTTGTAAATAAATGTGGGTATTTAAGATACAATTTTTTTCGACAAGTTTAGTCAAAAAAACTCTTTGAAATCACAATAGAAGCCCACATAGCAGATCAATCATTTTAAATACATTCTTAATCACACACAGAATAATAAGGCTCACATATTAGATCAGTCATTATTCAAATCAATCATCAAGGTTTTTTTCGCAGAAGCCACGTTAATCTGTAACTTGGGAAAAAAATTTGGTTGCACAGATAAAGACACGATTTCTAAGAGATTCAAATTAGTTGTGATGAATAAAAAATTACCCCTACCTGGAAATCTTATATTTGGAGTAGTAAGGCCGGCCCGTATAGGTCGTACGCTTAAGGATACTCCTATCTTTTGTGTACGACCTATAATTTGTCACTTTTTTTCGATTTATAGGTCGTACAGTAAACATACACGTTTTGCTTTTGTCGGATTTACAGGTCGTACAGTAAACATATACGGTTAATTTCTTCGTCGATTTATAGGTCGTACAGAAAACATATAGGTCGATTTATAGGTCGCAAGGTTAAAAATGCATGTTCTAGAGTTACCGTAATTGTAGAATTACGGTAATTTTTCGATTATGGTAATAAATGTGTTACTGTGCGTGGAAAAGGAAAATCATTGATGAACGTAAAAAGGAAAACTAAAATGAACAAAAAATGGAAAAGAAATAAAAAGAGATTGTGTGTAAAAATGGCTTCCCCTCTGGGAAGAGGAAGCCCACAAAAATTTGCACCCCGGACCCCCTTTGTCAAAAGGGTGCCACCTGCAGGTGTAAAAATATTTCGGAGGTCCCATTTTCTGAACGATCGTTCAAGTCAACAAATGTCAGAACGGTCAATCTGGTCAGTAATGGTCTGTTTAATGGGTAAATTCTCGGGAGGGTCATTACGCGATGAAACATTATCTTTACGGGTGCATGCGTAAAAATTTTGATGTTCTGCCAAAAATGACCAAGAAGGTCTTTTATAAAAATGACCAGAGCGAGCTGGCCGTAAAAAGCATGTAGACAAAAAAAGGTCTTTCATAGAAAGATGACCAAACGAGCTGGTCCTAAAAAGCGTGTAGAAAATTTGGAGAGTTGACGTACGGTAAAGGATACAGATTTGGGAATTACCGTAATAGTAGAATTACGGTAAATTTTTATTATGGTAATAGAGAAATTAGGGCAATAGATGTAGGTGAAAAAGGAAAACTAAAATGAACAAAAAATGGAAAAGAAATAAAAAGAGATTGTGTGTAAAAATGGCTTCTCCCGTGGGCAGGATAAGCCTTTCAAAAATTTGCGCCCCTGGACCCCCTTTGACAAAAGGGCGCCACCTGCAGGCGTAAATATGCTCGGAGGCCCCATTCCTGAACGATCGTTCAAGTCAATCTCAAACGGTCAATTTGGTCAGTAATGGTCTGTTTAATGGGTAAATTCTCGGGAGAGTCATTACGAGATGAAACATTATCTTTACGGGTGCACGCGTATAAATTTTTGATGTTCTGCCAAAAATAACCAAGAAGGTCTTTTTATAAAAATGATCAAAAATAGTCGTAAAAGACATGTAGAAAAAAGAAAAAATCTTTGCATATCAAAAAGAAAAATTTTTAATTCGATGCAACATTCTACTTTATTGTAAAAATCATTTAGTCCAACCATAAGGAAATGTACAAAAATTACGTTTCAAAATACGTTTATCATATACTATACGAAATTTTTTCAAAGTTTTACGAGTAACAACTTTACGATCTTGCTGACGCTCTATACGGAGACTATGTACATTTACTTCTTCTTTTCCATTGTTTTTTACAAAAGCAAAAACCATTCGACGAAGCGAATAAAAATTAACTTTTTTCATAGTATCTGATGACAAAGTGATACCGCGGACTTTGATTACGTGACGGTATTGGTCTGTAGAGGGACTGTACAATCTGTAGGCGTAATTTTTAGGACCTCCACTAACAAATTCGGTAATGTAAGATCCAGAGCCATATTCACGTAACTCGTCAGTCATTTCACCAAGACACCAACCAGTGGGTACTTGATATTGTTGTTTGTCAACTGTTGACAGGTAAATAATACTATCCGTGTCAAAATACAATACTCGACTTTTTAATCGCTCAATGTAAGAATATAACTTTAATCGAGCTTGAGCCGTCGTATAAGCTGCAATAACAGCGTTAGTATTTCCCATGACTTCGGCAAAATCATCATGTTGACAATATGTTGTTGACACCAATTGTTCATTGATTAGTCTAACATTCTTAATAATATTGGCGACATTCATTACAAGTTCAAAATATTCTTTGGGTGCATTGTGGATAACAGTCTTATCCATATTGTTTCGTTGACCAAACTAAAAAACATAAAAATAATTAAATGAAATACAAAAAAACTATGTATAGTTACTTTTCCCCAGAAAGAATTTAGCATTAATTTAGCCAAAGCCCTCTTTCCAGGATTTTTTAAAATTTTTGAAGAATCCAATGAAATATTCTCACGATTGTAGACCTCCATCTCGTATTCACGTTTTTGCTCATCCGTTTGAGCTTTAGCAGGATAGCCTTCACTCTCCTATAAAAATTACAATCAAATTCTGTCACATTTACATAATATAAAATTTACTAGTTTCATTTTCATAAAGGTATTGACGTATTGAGTAAATAAACCACCAGTGGGGTTTTTGGTTGGATGATATTGCTCAATGTTATCATAATGCCAAACCTCGAAAATCTTGAGGATCTGAAACAAAAATAATATACATAGAAAAAGAACCATTACCGTAACAATATACCTTATATCCCTTCTCTAAGGCTTTATATAATTCTATCGTAACCCATGTACCGTCTAATGCTCTGTCTTGGTCATTATGCACGCATGCGGTCTTTTGTGAATCATGCGTGCAAGTTTTGCATAAAGGAAACAATAATTTACCGCCATGTCGATACGGTAAAACAGGATGTAAGAGTTTGGGAGGTGGTAAAACCTTACACTTGATTAATCCCTCATAAGGTTGTGACGTTGAACTGACCTCTTCAAAATCTTCAGTAAAGATTTTTGGATGGCCTGTAGGGTATTTCCCATATTTGTTGACAAACGGGTATAAACTGCATACATCTACATAATTGATCTTTTCTGCAGGTGTACCATCTTGATTGTACTTAATTTTATGATACAGTTTTACAGCATTAGTGCGACCACCAAAGAAAGCTAAAACAAGAAAACTTTTGACAAAATAAAAAAGAACAATTCAAGATTTTACCTTCTCGAGGATTTATAGGTTCTGGTATTTTGACTGTATCAAAAAATGTTTTCATTTCGGGATCTGAGTGAAGTTGTTGTAAAAGTTCGCACTCCCACATTTCCACTACGCTATAACCGAGTGATTGAAGTTCCATAACACGATTAAAAGTGCGCTCATATGCATCGACTGCTTTTGTATTATTATCGGCTGTTAATTGATATCTATTTTTCATACATTTAGGGCATCCATGCCAATAACAACCGTGAAATTCATAAATTGTCGTGTCTTAATGAGCAAATATATAGATATTAAAATTTCAAAAATTTGAACAAAATTACCTGATAAACCATCAACTTTGTATCTTCCAATTTGAACTTCGCCACCATTAAGTTTATGTCGAATATACAGGTTTTCATTTTTATGGACTAGCCACTTCAACCATTTTAAGGCTATAACAGATTGTCTTTCTTCTTTACCATAACCTTTGTATGGTATTACACCAATAGTATTTGGCTTCAAAAATAAACGTCGGAAAACTAAGTTGCAAGCACTAGCAATGGTTATTGAATTTTCAAAAGGATCGACATTTGTTTCTTCCATAAAAATATCGCGAAATTTCATACAACATTGTCGTAAAACTTGCACATCGCTACGACAGTAGTCAATTAACTCATTATCAAAATTAAATTGACAACCCTAAACAATGATGCATTTAAATGCAAAACTTTATACTTTTGCAAACTTACTGTTTCAAGCTTTTGATTATACCACTCCAGAAACGTGGCACGAGCCGCAGGTTTCATAGCATTGTAACCGTACATATTGGGTGATGGATATGAGCCAACATATCCGTAATTTTCTTTTCTATTAAAGAAATGAGGGAAATATCCTTTACATATTTCACTTATTCCAAATGTTTTCGGTAAAGCCGCCAAAGGCATCGGAAGAAAGTTCAGAGAATCAATAATTTTTATCGACCCTACTTTGATACACATCAACTCTAAACCTAAAAATAAATAAATAGATGAAAATGAAAAACTATAAACAATTTACTAATTCACCCTTATTGATGATATGTAGTTTATGATGTCCATTACGATACAAAAACTGCATTATAAATTGTCCATCGAATCCTCGAGAATTATGAGCTATTGCAGTAATGTTTTTCATACCTTTTGCAAAAAGGTATTCGCAGAAATCATTTAGACATGTAGATCCTTTGAAAATACGCTCGCGTTGACCGCATGTATTGCAGCAAAAATCTCCCTCGTTTTGACGACACTGATCGCATACAGTATGGACAACACATAAATTTGGTTCATGTTCGAACACATCCCCTAACTCGCTTTGTCGTAGAATTTTTTCCTGTGTAGTCTCAAAATCATAAAAAACAAATTTTTGATTAACAGGACACTTATCGGTAATTCCTGTTTCATTATCATCTAGACACTCATCCTCATCAACATTTGTTTCAAATATATCTTCTTCTTCCTCTTCAATTTGTTCGTTACCAACAGGTTGCATAAAACATAAATGATCTAAATAAAAATTTTCATATAAAATAAAATAAAATAATTACACCATATCTATTACCTTTTTTAGGTACGCTTTTCTTGCATGTTTTACATTCAAAATAACCGCAATTATGAGGATTAGAATGTGCTCGTCGAACCAGTGTATCACATTGTTCGCACACTTTGAAACGATCGCAAATAGATACCCCTGTTTTTTGACGTTTGGATTGACCTCTTTGAGTAAAAACAAGCTTGTGTCGAGCAAAACACTTATCGTTTTTAAAATAACGCAGACAATCTTTGCATTTTCGAGCATTAAATTGATTACATGGGGGTGTATTGTAACACAGAGGACAAACGTTTCTGCATCTGTGTTCCATTTTGTTGTTGTAGGCCAGATCGCAATGAGGACAAAAGTAGCTGCGGTCAAAAAATCCAGGCATCTTTGTAATGACGGAGTAATGGTTATCATGGTGGTAAATATTTAAAACATGCGTTGCTTCAGGTCCTTAAAACTCTAAATACGTACACAATAATTGAAAAATAAAAAACTCTAACCTCTAAATATTAAATCTTTAAAGCGTTCTCTGCTAAAAACTTTGATTTGATAATCGGGTAATAAAACAGTTTGCAATTGTTCCCACTGATGAAAACCGCAAGCTCCTTGATGATTAGCTAAGCCTGCTAAGGTCATCAGTTCTTTAGCAACCTTTGTTTGCAGCAGATGTGACTTGTCAGACTTTCGAATGCTTTCCCATTTGTGCTCAGCATTCTTATCTTTTTTATGAATGTAAGCTCTAGCAACAACTAGAGCTCTAGCAAAACATAAATCATCCGTGTTGCTGATTTGAATAATACAGCGTTTATCTTTTAGAAAATCATTATGTTTTAAATATTGATGAGCATTGTGAATACCTTAAATAAATAAATAAATAAATAAAAATCTTACATAAGTAATTTTAATCAGCTTACCGCTACCCGCAGGTGGTGTTACAACAATGGTACGAATTGTAGACTGACGACTATCAATTTGTATTTGCTCATTTGATTGAAGAACAGCGTTAAGAGTGTTTACAATCAAGTCTCCAGTTAAAGCATGTTTCGGTCTAAAAGGTATCAAAACACGACCTTTCGTCAAATCTGGATGGTCAAAGGAAAACCCTATAAACGCATTATCAGCGACATTCTCAGAAATTCGCTCTACTATACGTTGAAACGTTGGCACTATTTGAGCATTTAAATCATCCATATGTTCGGTATTACGAAAGTTCACAGAGTACTCGCGACCTTCGGTATTAAAACGCCTAATATTTACGGTACTGGGTTGACCTAGTTCAAAAAAATCATCCGCAACAAAAGATGCATTCGTTACACCTCCACTACCCCCACCACCACCACCAATTTGAACTGTTTCGTAAATTTCTTCCTCATCAGAACTGTAAGGCGTATAACTTTTGTATTGATCATCTTCATCATCATCATAATCTAAAACAGTTCCTTCTTCTTCTTCTTCTTCTTCCAAAATAACATTATTATCGATTGTTTCTTCTTCTTTCTCAGAGGTAATATTCTCTGAAGACTCATTCACTATTGTTTCATCGTCGTCTTCATCAGAAGTAATATCTTCTAAAATTTCCATAGGCATGTCGTCTTCGTCCGAAGTAATATCCTCATAAATAGGTTTCATTATAAAAATTATCTAAACTAGAAAATATAAAAACTATAAACTAGAAAAATAGAAAACAACCTATTCACCAAAAACTTATACAGTAATAATAATAATAGAAAATTTTTATAAATCAGCAAAAACTATTAATTTTATGGTAGAGATTTAATTATTGTTTACGATGTTAATGTAGTACTTTTCTTTTTTATGATGGGAAAGCTTTAAAGACCTCTATAACTCATGAACACGTGCCCATATCATTTCTTTAGCTTATTTTATTAGCATATAACCAGTTAAAACCAGTTGAAAACCTGTTTTACTGTACAACCCTAGTATTTTTGTTTTGATTCTTGAAGCTATAAAATAACTGTAATAGCTGCTTATAACCCTGTTGCACCATCTTTTCTTTTTATGTGGAAAAGCTTTAAAGACCCTTATAACTCATGCGCACGTGGCTATATTGCTTCTATAGCTTTGACCTTGATAATTACTATAACACATAAAACACATATATTTTTCTAGCTTTGATCTCAAAGGTTACCGTACCACATAAACACATTTTATTTTATTTTTGTAGAACATAGCTCCTCCTCTCATATACTCCTCAGAATAGTAGAATACTGTAGGATATATGTCTTGAATATTTATTATGCTTATAACTCCTCCTCGTACAGCTATAAGCTATATATCTTGGCTATTTTATTATAACTATAACCTCCTTTACTCAAAAATTTTGAACACTTTATACATTTATCTGTTTTGTTGCTACAAAAACTACTCGCTTCTCTCTCTCTCTCTCTTTAATATTTCTTCAAGAATTTTCAAAAATGGAACACCAGTTTATGTTAGACGAAAACATGGCATTATTTGTAGTGGTTGAAGGTAGATACGTGTCAATCTATTTTCGTAACGTCGACCCTAAAACAAAAGAGGCGTACGGTCGAGGGTTCAAGCTCATTTTACCACAATACGGTATACTAGGTCGCAATGTCAATATTATTGAAAAGACATTTTCACATGGAGGTCGATGCGGCATCAACCTTGGTTATAAAATGCTGGTCGAGAGCGACGGGGTTACAGTACGATTTAACAATCTGTTTAATGGAACGACATGGTGCTTATCTAAAGAAGTGAGTTGATATATGAATTCTTTCTTTCTTTTAAAATATAATGTTTTATTCTTTAGCAATTTTGGCGCTGGACCAATATGATACATGAGATAGCTCCAGCTATTTCAAACGAGTACAACGCTTTAGCAGCAAATCTCCAGCTAGCGATAAAACGCAAAACAAACGAAAACGACGACGTAGCTGGAAAAAATGGTTCTACCCCGAAAATCGTTAAAGAAGAAGAAGTCGGTGCAGATAAGAAAATTATAAAAGAAGAAGAAGAAGGGATTCATGCTACAAAATTCGCCGGAGAACAAAGCAATGCTCGTGAAGATCAAAAGGAAGCTAGCGTTCAAACGTCGTTTATTAATGATCTCTTCATCAATTGTTTCAATGATCCAGACTACGATTCAACGTCGGATACCAATTCGTTGGACGCCGAAACCAGACGTATTTGTGAGTTACGTGTTCCGGGTTTAGATATTCCATGGTTTTTTGATGAGCAAGTAGTAAAAGGTGAAAAATTATTTATAATTATATGTGCTGAGTTAGTTATACAAGACATCTTTAATGGGTGTATTTTTGATTGTTATTGCGCGAAAGAGGTAGGAATTGTTGAGGATCATCAGTGTCCAGCTCGTAATTCCATATATAATATCGCAATTACACCAACAGTTAATCGTTTATATGAAAAGATGGGACTTATCATTGACTGTTTTGAATATGTTATAGGCGAGGTTCAAGGTTATTACAGTCTTCGCGCTTTTAAACAGATGATTGACATATTTAGATGTATACCACTTACAAGTACTGGCCGTAAAATTCTTAAGGATACTGTAGCTTGTTTTATTGATGAAGGTTATCATTATGATTTTGATGATGATGTTGTTATCAAAACACTACGCGATTTTATTAACAGTAAATTGTAAAAGTTTTGCTTACATTCATTCATTCATTCATTACAGCTTGTATGTTTTAATTAGCTATATTTTGATTGCTTATGTAATTGCTTACGTATTTGCTTGTTATATATATATATAATTTCATACATACATACATTGCGCGTATATTTTTGCATACAGTAATGCTATTCTATTTTATATAATCAGCTATCTTTATGTTTTACATGTGCACTGCTTTATATTGTAATTTTGATAATTATGTAACATTTTGTTTTAAATAATAAAAATCATTTTAAAAATTGTTCAAGTAAAAAGGTGGTTGGTTTTTGTTGTTGTCGAAAAAAGAGATGTCAAATGATGATGATGAAAAGTTTTATATATGGAAACATCCATTTAACTGTATAGTTTCTGCTCCAACAAAATCAGGAAAAACACAATTTGTTAAAAAACTTGTAATTTTTGCTAAAGAAATGCTTCACCCTGCTCCTGTGAAAATTTATTGGTGTTATTCGGAATGGCAAGAAGCTTACGATGAATTAGTTCAGAAATGTTCTTATGTAGAATTTATTCAAGGTTCGCCTGATTTGAATGAACTTCAGAAAAGTAAAGATACACCTAAATTATTAATTATGGATGATATGATGCAAGAGATGAAGAATGATCAAAGTTTAACTCAACTTTTTACTAAAGGATCGCATCATTGGAATATATCAATTATACATATAGTTCAGAATGCCTTTTTTGATGGAATGCGTACGAGTAGGATAAACGCTCAATATTTAATTCTTTTAAAAAATCCAAGCGATAGATTACAAGTCCGCACACTGGCTCGACAGATTTTTCCAACTACCTCAAATTATTTCATAGAATCGTATGAGGATGCTACTAGTAAACCATACGGTTATTTATTAATAGATCTTACACAGACATGTCCTGAAAAATATCGACTTAGATCTAATATATTCCCCGACAATGATCATATGATTTTGTATACACCTAAATGATTCATCATTTTTACAAAAAACTTTATACAGGTTAGTCGGATTCTATTATTTTAGCGATATGATATACAGTAAACACATTTTTTTAAATACTCTCGCTGTGATCCTTTTCATAGCTGTTTTTATTGTATGGGTACAATACCCTTTTCAATTTTATGAAAATGAAGAAGAACCTGTAAATGTTACAGATTTTACGATACCAAACACAAAAAATGTTACAGATTTTACGATACCAAACACAAAAAATGTTACAGATCAGAAATTATTATTATTATTACGGGAAAATTATAAATTACATATAATACCCTTACTACGTTATATAGAAAAAATTTTACATTGTCCTCAGAATGACGGACAATTTATGCAATTACGAGCGTGTTTCAAAATATATATTTTCAATCCTGTCGTATTTTCTTGTTGTAGTCGAAACAGTAAATTTCAAAACTTGTACATCAATGGAAGTAGATTACGATATATTGATACGATAGCTTTATTACATAATCAGAAAAAAATATTATACCCTTCATCAGTCTAGTCGAGAATTTTGAAGAGGTTGGTCGTTTTTCTATAATTCGTTTGTTTTGTGACAATTACAATGTCCGCCGCATTTGAAGTTTTTGTCAGAATGGTGCAAAATAAAGTAAAAGGTAAAAATTTATATCTCTTCTTTAACTATTTATTAAACTATAGTATTTTTTATTTAAGGTAAAATACTAAACAACAAACAGAAATGCGAAATAGCTGATTTGTTTTGGACTCGTTTCTCACCCGAAGCCAAGATTTTTTACAAAGACATAGCTAAGGCGTGCAACCATTTACGGCGTGAAGTTGGTTTACCTATGGGGCGTAAAAAAGTTACACAATTTTGGTGTTTTGCTAGACTATTACTGACGGAGTTGGATATGGTCGAAACTCGCGCTATTTTTGTAGAAGATCTTTTTTTAAAACTAGATACAGCTCATAAACTATTTTTTATGAATATGAATAACTTGTGTGCTTTTTCTAGACGCGAAGAGTTGAATATCGTCATACAAAATGAAGCTTCATTACTATCTTAATGTAATACAATAAATATTTCAATGTTTACTCATCATTTGGTCATTATTGTAAAATTTTTTTGTACTGTACGGTCTGTTTTGTATGGCTTCTAGATTAAAGAAATATATTCACGAGCTCAATGTGTTAAAAAATTCAAATCGTGTTCAAAGACGTGCTCTTCTTCAACATTCTTCCCCCGATTTGATCTGTTGTATATGTGAAATTTGTTTGAACATTTTGAACGGTAATATTCCTATCAATTCAAACTTAAAAAAGAAATTGGCCAAACATAAATTATTGCTCAGAGGTTTAGCTACTAGACACGAAAAAAACAAGAAAAAAGATTTACATAATAAACGTGTAAGAATTGTTCAAAGTGGTGGAGCATTTTTACCTCTAGTACTACCCGTTTTATTATCTACATTAGCAAGTTTTGTTACAGAGAAATTATTATAGAATGAAATTTGCTAATAAATTTGCTCTTATACCTCAGGAGGTTCTGAATAAACTGAATAACTCTCAGGTTTCTTCTTCTTCGACGACGACGAGTTCAAATGAAAAGACAGGTATAGCTAAGCAAGTTGACATGTATCGTAACGAGCTAGAGCGCATTTTGAAAGATAATACGTTAACACCTGAAGAACAATACAAAATGTACTCGCAACTATTTTCACAATATTTAACTTTTGAACATGAAAAGGCTCAACCTACTACAGTGATTTTAAAACAAAAAGTTATTGATAACGAAGAAGATGAGAAGGATAGTGACGATTTGAAACAAAAAGAAAAAAATTGGTTGAACGACGAAAAGTTACTTAGCGGTATTCCTAAACAGTTTAAACGCTCGGCATCCTTATTATTGGAGCATGTGCGACGTAACCCTAGTATAAATGTTAATAAGCAAGGTGAAGTATTAATTGATGGAAAATTAATTGAAGGGTCACATATTATTGATTTATTACATGATTTGTCTCGTAAACGTTCAAAAATTACGCAAACGCTTGGAGTAGATGAGTTTGTTAATGCTTTGAAAAAATATAATGTACCATTAGAGGCTATAGGAAACCCATTACGTAAAATGTTATTCACTTTACCTCGGAAACTCTCCTACCATACACCTCCGGAAGAATCAGATGATCATGCAGTTAGTAGTGTCAAGCGGTTGAATAAACCACTTGTGAAAGGTGTTGATTTATTTTCAAGTGGTGCCGAGGAAGATATCAAAGACGATTCATTCTTTAATAAAGGAAACTCGACAGAAAAGAAGATACGGCGCAAAGCTAGAGCACTGAGACGGTATACTCCTTTGTACTAGAGCGATGAACACCTTACTTTCGAAATTATACAAAAATTTACACGGAAATCCCTCAGCTTTTTCTAGTATTGAAAAATTATATGCTGAAGCTAGAAAGCACCGTAAAACAATTACACGTAAAAATGTTAAAGATTGGCTTTCAAAACAAGATAGTTATACTCTACATAAACAAGTCAACAAAAAATTTTCACGTAATCGTATTTATGTTACAGCTATGGATCAACAATGGGAAATTGATTTGGCAGATATGTCTTCTTTAGCAGATTTTAACGATGGGTACAAATTTATGCTTACATGTATAGATGTATTAAGTAAATACGCATGGGTTGAACCCTTAAAATCAAAACACTCAAAGAATGTTTGCGATGCTTTTCAAAATATTTTAAAAAGAGGTCGAATCCCTTGGAGAGTGCGCAGCGATAAAGGAAAAGAATTTGTCAACAAAGATTTCCAAAAATTATTGAAAACTAACGATATACATTTTTTTACTTCTCAAAACGAAGACATTAAATGTTCAATAGTGGAACGGTTTAATAGAACTTTAAAAACTAAATTATTTAAATATTTTACAGAGTTTACCACTTATAAATGGATTGATATTTTACCCGCAGTTGTTTCCAACTACAATCACTCTGTTCATAGATCTATTAAGGAAAAACCTATTAATGTAGATTATTCTAACGAAAAAATTATATGGCAAAGACTCTACCCTGAAAGATTATACACTAGAAAGCCTAAGATTGATATAGGAGATTACGTGCGAATTAGTAAACATAGAGGTGTATTTGACAAAGGTTATTTACCTCAATGGAGTGAAGAAGTTTTCAAAGTAAAACATGTTGTGAAGACCCGAAATCATATACTTTATACAATTCAAGATCTGGAAGGCGAAGATATAGAAGGACGTTTTTATGAAAAAGAACTACAGAAAATCGATTTTAATCCTAATATCAAAGAATACAAAATTGAAAAGGTTTTGAAGACTAAACAATTACCAGATGGTCAGAATAGAGTACTTGTGAAGTGGTGGGGTTATCCTGAAAAATTCAACAGTTGGATTTTAGAAAAGGATATACAAAACGACGACGACGACGATTACGATGAACAACTTTGAATTGACATATTATGCTCAACAAGATGAGCTATTATCACAAAATTTTTTAGGAGTTTTTGCTTGCGATACTCTACCGAAGATAGTTAAAAGACCCGCGGCTTTAATTGCAAACACCGATACATCTTTTCAAAAAGGAAGTCATTGGATAGCTATGTATTTTGATAATGCTAACTCTGTATATTATTTTGATTCTTATGGCTTACCACCAGTTATTCCTGCTTTTATAAATTATATTAACAAAAATGCTTTAATAATATATACAAATAAGAAACATTTACAAAATTTTAATAGTAGGGTTTGTGGTATATATACTTTATATTTTTTGTATTATAAAGTGCGACATGTTCCTATGTATAAAATGTTTAAAAGTTTCAGTAACACAAATTTTGTTTATAATGATAGATTGATTTGTAAGTTTTTTCATTGTAAATTTTCTGTAAAAGGTCACTTGCGAAATAAATTATGTACACGTTTGTAAAAAGTTAACTCCTTCTATATGTATTTATATATATATATATATAAATTTTACTTCACTTTGATAGCTCCGCCTCCTTTATATTTTTGTATAATTTTATTGGTTATTTTAGTAGCTCCGCCTTTTTATAAATTTATAACTGAGTGTTTAGTTGTTAAATAAAAATTTTTTATTTTGAAATGGATAGTAGTAATAGTACGCATTCAGAAACGTCTCGCATTAGCGTTTGGGAGTTTTTTGGAAAACGTCTACCTCGAAACGAAGTGGTTTTCTTCAGTCAGGTCATACTAATATACATTGTAGTCATTACAGCTATAATAAATTTATCTCTCTACAATAATAATACACAATTGTGGGTTGGTCTTTTGTGCGCTTGTATAGGATATTTATTACCTAGCCCCGTACCGACCGTATTACAGTCATCTAATTCATTGAAGACTGTACCTATAGCAACAGCAAACAACAACATTATAAATAATGACAACCTTTGAAGATCAATTTTATATCACATTACCTAGTAATAGCAAAAATGGAAACAAACCCTCTGATTTTTCAGCCCATCTACCTTACCGTTTAAAACTAGATGGCAACTGGGAGGTAGGACTAAGTGAAATAATATACCCCTATAGTTGGGCTACATTTACCAATCATGGTGGAGATAATGTAATAACGTTAACTACGGATGGTGTTGGAAATAAGGTCAAAAAAATTAAAGTAATAGTTTTTGAAAAACATTACTTTACCATATCTGAATTAATTGAAGAGTTGAATGCAAAAGTTGGAGCAGCTATTGCCGGAACTAACATGGAAATCATGTTTTCATACGATGAACATAGTAGAGGATTAGTTAATTTGAAAATAAAAAGTGGTACAATCTTACGTAAAATCGAAATAAGCAAACGATTAATGGAGCTTCTCGGATTTGGCGCTACCAATACTGAGGCCTATGCAACTGCTGATGATTTTTTAAATAGAGCTGTGAATATTAACTTATATACTGTTGGAGAGAAACCTCCAAAAAATTCTAACACACATATTCCACCATCCAAAGCTGTTTTTCTTGCCGAGCCTGGAACTAATCATTTATACATGTTAGGTATTCAACCACCAAATTTGAATGATTTACAGAATTTTTATGTTTACTGTAATATTATTGAAAATCAGATTGTTGGAAATACTTTAGCGCCGCTTTTACGTATAGTAAATGTTCAGGGAAAATACAAAGATAATGTGAGTCGTTTATATGAAACACCTCACTATATACCAATTCAATTGAAAGAAATTACAGTACTCGAGATTAATATAAAAAACAGTATGAATGAGCTTATACCCTTTCAGTTTGGGAATGTTATAGTTAAATTACATTTTCGGCGACGTACTCCTTTATTCCTATAAGCATAGTATCAAATTTTTATTTACTCATTCATTTGCAATTGGACACGTTGTCGTCAGGTTGAATTTTCGCAAACGCTCTTAATTAATTAATTCATTTAGTTGTTGTTCTTTTTGATTTTCAAAGCAAAATATGCATACCGTATTTATTCCTGAAACCGTTGATTACTGGATCAAAATTTATCAACATAGTATTCAAGATAATCAATTTCAATTAGGTGGTAGTTTAGAAGGTTTTCGAGCAGCATACCCGTATTATTATAGACATCAAGGAGCTGGAGTTGGTAATTTTTTTAAGAGTTTGTGGCGTCTAGCTATGCCTTTGTTAAAATCTGCAGGAAAGCATGCACTTGCTGCAGGTTCCAAAATTGCAGGTGATGTTGTAGAAGGTCGTTCTTTTAAAGAAAGTGTTGCTGAGCATGGACGAAACGCAGCTGGTAGCTTATTACACGAAACGGGCGAGCGCATTCATAAAGGAAAAGGTTTAGGGAAGCGTAAACATATAAATTCTACGATACATATAAAAAGCAATAAAAAGTTAAATGATGGTCAGCGTCAACAACATCAACATCAAAAACAACATAAACGTAAACACCTGAAACGACGTTCCTCATTCTTAAAAAAGACTCCACGTAGAGTAGTCGGTTTCAAGGATATCTATTCAAAATGAGTAAATTTATTGATGCTGCGTCGTCTCCTAGTAGTAAAACGGAGTTAGATTTATTTACCGTACCTCCAACGCAAGTTGCTATTCGTAGAAGTTTTTGGTCTGAAATTCAGTTACAAAATCCTTGTACTAATGAAGGACCTTACGAGTTTGTTATTTCACCTGATTCATATATGTTGGACTTATCAAAAAATTTTATATATTTTACTATTCGAATTACGAAAGCTAATGGCGCTGCTTGCGTTTTAACAGCAGACGCCAACAATAACCTTACTGGAAATGTTGTAGCACCAATTAATTTGATCGGCAAAACATTTTTTAAACAGATCAAGATGTACTTAAATGGAAAATTAATATCTGACAGGTAAGTTTTATAATTAAATGTATGTTTACCTTTTTTAATTTTATCATTTTAACATTTCAGTGGGGATAGATACGCTTACAGATCTTATTTGGAAACGGAATTGAACTATGGTCGTGATGCTAAGTCGACACATGTTGCAGCTGCTGGTTATGCTTTTGAAAATGGCGATGTTCTCGATATAAAGAAAAACAAGGGTGCTTTGGAAAGAGTTCAGATGTTCAAAAACAGTACAGTTGTTGAATTAATGGCTCCTATACACGCCGATCTATTTATGCAAGAACGTTTTCTATTGAATCAATGTACTTTGAAAATTGATTTATACAGACATAGAGATGATTTTTGTTTGCAAAAATTTATAGCTACTGACAACGAAGCTTATAAAATCGAGGTTAAAAGCATGTCTCTATTTATTAAAAAAGTTGAAGTTGCGGATAATATCAATCTAGCTATTGAATCCATGTTACAAAATACAGCTGCAAAATACCCTATTCGTCGATGTCATGTTACAAGTCTATACATAACAACTAGTCGTCGCTCAGCTCCTCTGAACTCATTGTTCACAGGTCCTTTACCTCGTCGTCTCATTGTGGCGCTCGTTGATGGTTCGGCTGCTAGGGGTGATTATAATCAAAGCCCCTTCAATTTTAAGCATTTCGGATTAAACGAGATTAAAATAACAAGTGGTACTACAACCTTACCTACAACACCATATATGCTAAATTTTAAAGAAAACAAATATTTGCGCACTTTTGTACAATTATTTGAGGGTGTAGGAATCGGTACAGATAACAAGGGTAATGAAATTACCCGAAATTCTTTTACAACGCATAACACGGTTTTTGTTTTTGATTTGACTCCTTGCGGTATGGATGGTAATTTTTGGGAACTCGTACGTGAAGGAACCACTAGTTTACAGATGAATTTTGGAGAGGATATACCAGATGGTGGTATTGAAGCACTTATATACGCAGAATTTGACTCTCTCGTAATGATTGATAAAAATCGTGAAACCTTTACAGATTATAGTATTTAAATACGTTATATTTATATGTACATTTCATCTCATTTTTTTATAATAATAAAAAATCACTTATAGTTGTTGTTTATACACTCCTTCTCTTTAGCTATTGTTTAGAAATATTCTTTTAATTTATTCCTAATTATAAATGAGCTTCCTTTTATTACTCCTTCTTTCCTTTATTTTCTCCTTTAATTCTACAGTACTATGTAATTATCTTGTACGTTCTTTTTTACCCTAAGACCTGTTTGTGCATATTCTCTACATATCGTTTACTCGTACATCTCTAAATATCTGACTACAGTAAACCCTTTTTTTATATTCCCGAAGTTGACACATACACACACACACACACACACACACACATTCATAGTATGACTCTAAAGAAATTACCTTTACTATTAAACGCAATAAATAAAAAATTTTATTAATTTTAATTCAATTTAATTTATTCGAAACAAAATATATACAAAATTTAAAACAAAATAAAATAAATTATACATATATACAAAATTTAAAACAAAACAAAATAAAATATACATATATACACCCGCCTTCGCCGCCGCCACCGCCGTCGCACCCCCACGCTAAACGTTTCACGCGTATCCACTAAAAATTTTACAAATTTTAATAACTATTTTAGTTAAACAAAAATTTTTACTCTAATATATCATTTAACTGTTAAGTAATAGGTACAAGATCTATCAATAACCTTTATTTTATCGTAAAATTTTATCATATAAATCGTGTAAATAATTGAAAACTTCTAGAATATTCTAGAAATGTTCTTTGTTAAGTTTTAGACAACTCAGCTATATACCATACATTAATATACATAAATTAGAAATCTGTAGCATGCTGCAGTTAGCACATTTTAACCTACGCATATTTATCTTGAAATATTGTAGTAAAAGCTTATAATAATTTTACTCTCATTAAATATAAAATTTATATGTCTACCACGTGTTTTAACTATAACATCTGAACTTACTAGAAACGCGGCAACGCTAGTTTTACCCTCTCCTCGACGTAGCGACCGTCGGCGTTTTCCCATTCAGCCCTCGCACCTGAGGGGAGGATATTCCACAGGTGCGAGGCTAGCTGGCCGTCGACCAGCGAAGGGTTTTCAAACATCCGGCGTAGACGTTTCATGAAACCCCAAAAGGGTTTCTGTCTAGCCGGATATTCAACCCCTCGCTGGCTTTTCCACCAGCTCTTGAAGTCCGTCGAGGCCTCCTCCCAGAAGACGGACGCCCACGCGTCAATGTCGGCCGTCGTTAAAAACGGCTCTAAATTAATAATAATGAAATAGTATACATATGAATTTTTAATTCAAAATATTTGTAAAATCAGTGTACCGTAAGCCTCGTAGGCGGCTCTCAACGTCGAAATAAACGTAACGAAAACGGCTTCCATTGTTAGTCTCGGGTGTCGCGCGCAAGTACAAAAATAAGAATGGTTCTTCTTCTTCTATTTTTTCTATTTATACCTCTTTACCCTCATTAAACCTTTTCCGGTTTTTTCTGCTTTTTTGGTTGAATCTTTTCGGTTTTTCTTTGAAGGTTCTATCAAAATAACAATAATCACCACCTTAATTGTTTTGGTATTGCGTCTCTTTAAAGGTTTTAGGCTCTAGGTTATTCTAGAAAACTATCAAAATAATAATAATCACCACCTTAATTGTTTTGGTAAAGCGTCTCTTGCTACCGTGTTTTATAGAACCTTTGACCTTTTCTAGCATTTCTAATTGGTTTTATGATCTAAATGGCTTCAGCTGTCTAACCTTTCTATGTTTGCTCCGGGAAACACTCTGTATACAAAACCACATCTACCTACATAAATCATCCAATATAATGTATTAATTTCCGATACGTAGAATAACGTTCATGTATTGATGATTTAGTTCTTTTCTTTTTTCTTTTCTTTTCTTTTCTTTTTTTCAAATATTTTTTGAGGTATCAATTACTTTTTACATTTAGAATATTTTGCATCTCAACTATTCACTTTTCTACATGCGCTTTACGCCCCACTCTTTTGGGTCATTTTTCTATAAAGAATTTGATCATTTACGATTTTATAAGTATAAACCCGTAGGAATAATGTTTCAAGTTTTATAGACTCTTAGAGTTTTTGTATGTGGAATTGAGCATTCTGATCTAAAAGACCGTTCTAATTTGGACGATCGTTCAGTATGCAGGGCTTCCACTTCACTTCTCTGTGAACCTGCAGACGGTGCACCTCTTATTTTGGAGCCCGAGGGCACGATTTTTGAAGGACTTCCTCCGTGGGCGGAGGGGGTCAATTTTATAAATGAATTCTTTCTTTTATGTTTTCCATTTTTTGTTCACGTTATTATTTTTTGTATTTAGACTATAATATTTTAGTGATAAACAAAAATAAAATAGTGTTTCAAAAGTTTTATAATAAAATAAAATGTTGCATTGAATTAAAAATTTTTGATACGTAAAGATTTTTTTAACTTGTCAAATTTTCCGCACGCTTTTTACGACCTTCTTGTTTGGTCATCTTTCTATGAAAGACCTTTTTTTGTCTACATGCTTTTTACGGCCAGCTCGCTCTGGTCATTTTTATAAAAGACCTTCTTGGTCATTTTTGGCAGAACATCAAAATTTTTACGCATGCACCCGTAAAGATAATGTTTCATCGCGTAATGACCCTCCCGAGAATTTACCCATTAAACAGACCATTACTGACCAGATTGACCGTTCTGACATTTGTTGACTTGAACGATCGTTCAGAAAATGGGACCTCCGAAATATTTTTACACCTGCAGGTGGCACCCTTTTGACAAAGGGGGTCCGGGGTGCAAATTTTTGTGGGCTTCCTCTTCCCAGAGGGGAAGCCATTTTTACACACAATCTCTTTTTATTTCTTTTCCATTTTTTGTTCATTTTAGTTTTCCTTTTTACGTTCATCAATGATTTTCCTTTTCCACGCACAGTAACACATTTATTACCATAATCGAAAAATTACCGTAATTCTACAATTACGGTAACTCTAGAACATGCATTTTTAACCTTGCGACCTATAAATCGACCTATATGTTTTCTGTACGACCTATAAATCGACGAAGAAATTAACCGTATATGTTTACTGTACGACCTGTAAATCCGACAAAAGCAAAACGTGTATGTTTACTGTACGACCTATAAATCGAAAAAAAGTGACAAATTATAGGTCGTACACAAAAGATAGGAGTATCCTTAAGCGTACGACCTATACGGGCCGGCCTTACTACTATTTGGTGTAACTTGGTGCGCTAGAAACGAAAACGATATTCATCTCGTCAACTCGCACAGCTACAGTAAGACAAAAGTTAACAATATTCGATTTTTCGATTTTCGACATACACTTCTTTCAACTTTTGCAAGTTTAGATACGTCAGTCATCATGTTTCGAAAATTTACCCAATATTAGGCTAGTCGATGGGCCACAGTTAACTGTAGGATGCATTAGTGTAAAGTACGTATTAAGAATACAGTGGTGCTCGCAACATACATCAGATTTTGAGAGCAAACCCTATAATTTTTTTCACAAAAATCATCAGATCTACCATTAAAGCTCAGAAGCACCAAAAAATTCACTATACAATAGATGGTTTACGATTTTTTCTACCTGCTGACAAAAGATTACGGAAATTCATTTACTGCTAAGGGTCGCAGAATTTGGAGTATGAATACCATCTTATTATTACATTTTCTGATAATTACGGCCTGTATTGTGAGGGAATCAAAGCTTAATACATTTCGAAAATGTGACGTTATAACAAGTTTCCTATGCTAAATATTAATGGAATGCTCACCTTGCATAAAAGAAAAATTCGCATAGCTACAGCACCCCAAATTTGGGAATTTTCGCATTTTTTGGTATTTTTCGGTCTTTTTATGAGGCTTAAGGTCTACTGGCCTAGATATGACCTAGCTTTATAGTTGAACATTCATTAGATGCGGAATGCAATGCTCTATAATGTGGTATAAAAATTTATTCCCTATTTTGCATTTTAAACTTTTTAACAAGATTCAAGACACACTTTCTGTAAAAATCAACCGAGGCCTGTAAAGTGTGGTAAGTAAAAAATTAATCATACCTAAAAAACAGATTTTGTATAGTTTTTTTGCGCTGAACAACATGTAAATATTTGTTTGATCTAAAAATTAAAATTCGCGTTGAAACATCAATTTAAAGGTTGATATTTTTTGCAATTTTTGAAATTTTAGGTCACAATCATTGGAGGCCTACAAGTAATCGGGTATGCAATGGGGATCAATAATTATTTGTCAGTGCATGTAAAGATACTTAGTGTATATGCTTAGCACATATACATGGCGTCAAAATTATGGTTTACACTAATCTTTAAATTCCAATTTTCGGCTGTTATCAATGACTCAAATTCACACATTTTTGTATCCCATGAGGTCAAATAATGAGTGTCATTGATCAAACTCCACTATGTTATGGCTGGATCCCTTGGCCACATACCCGCTAAAAACCACAGTGAAACAAGTGGAAGCCATTTTTGAATCAAATTATGGAATTTTTTGTTAAAAATGCACTCATTCACTCAAAATATTAACAATCTAACTAACACGTTTCTACATTGTAGGCCGACCTCTGGACTATGTACCCATAAGGCTTGATCGTAATGTCCTTATCCTTTACATGTGACATTATACAAAGCAAAACAAATTTTTGATATTGTTGAAAAAAGCGTGAGATGCAAATTTGTGTTCCATTCATTTGAAACATCATTAATTCAAATCGAATCATTTCACAGTATCTTAACTTCATCAGTAAACGAAGTCAAGCCCACCTAGATTTAAGCCATAGCAATCTGCTTTGTATACTAGATCATTGTACGACTACTACAAGGAATGCTTTGCTTGTATATGGTTTGGATTTTTTCACTTTTACTGTGGGATGGAAGAAATTGACACTTCAACCAAACTTGTTAAAGCAATGGGAGTGCAAATGGGACCCAAATGGACACAAAAAACTACATCAAAGCTGAAAGAAGCAAAATTGTATAAAAGGCACATAAAGCCAAATTCACATGTTTCTGATCATAGTTTATTGCATGCTTCTAGTGATTCAATCCATCCAAAGTTACGAGAGAAATGTATAGATCACATCCTTGACATGGAATGTGACAAAGCAGTTAAAGAGGATGCTGAAAGACATCGAAAAAACAGTAACTTAATCCCAATTTGGAAACCAAATTGATGAAGTTGAAGCCAAATATTTAGCTAATGAAAGTATCAATAATGTATTGGAATCGCATCAACACCAGCTTAGATCAAAGCACTTAGATGTAGCATGGAAAGACATTATCGACAACCTCCAAGAGAATCATGTTTACCTCCAGCTTGATTGTGCAATAAAATTTCTGCCTTCTAATGGATGGGAAGACAAATCAATCTGGCTTGGGAAGCGTGGTTTGCCATGGCACATCATGTATGTCCTTGTGATGAAAAGTAGACTGCTACACCACTGCACATTTGTCCATGTTTTTGACTTGCTTGCACAATACAGTTATCCAATTATTGAAATGCTGACTGACACGTTGACAAAAATAAAGGCTGATCAACCTGACGATTGACACAGCTTTTGTGCAACCTGACAATGCTGGACGTTTTCAAATCTCCCCAACCTTGCTCATGGTGCCAATAATATCTTAGAAAACAGGTGTGACTGTCAACTGGGACTTCTCTGAACCCCAATTTGTTAAACGCCCATGCGACTGAATTGCTGCGGTAACAAAGACGCAAGTTTGAGTTTTTATAGATAGAATTAATTGATGTGCAACTGCTGAAGAATTCATCAGGTGTACTATGACATATAGAAAAGTCAAGGGAACATCATTCATCACTGGCAATCTCAAAAACCCACACAAGAAGATGGGCTTTAAAGCACTTGGTATGAGGAGCTACTTCAATTTTCAGTTCAGATCAACTGAACTCATCAAAATGACTATAATATGCCCATCTCTCACTATTTTTCAGCTAGAATGAGAGGCACAGTTTCGAACCAGCCAGGAGTTAGAATGTTATTGGTTTACCATTTCTATACATCTGAGGGAAGTCAGCCATCGGCATCATTGCATATAATTTTCATATAGAAAAATTTTACTTTAGTTGATGCCAGGGTAAGGACAACATGCATGATGCTGCAGAATATACTATCCCAGACATGGAAAATTTTTGAATGAGAAAGAATGAAAATCCAATATCACAAAAGTGAATTTTTTAAACTTTAACCCAAGTTCTCAAAAATCTAGTCTACTTCTTTTTCTAGCTGGGCCATCCAAGCAAGTATATGTTTCTTTTTTCTGCCACATCGAGGGATTTTCTAATAAACTAGTGTTATAATTCTTCGACTTCCTAATCTAATTGTGACTTCGAAGGGTAGGGAGTAAGGACACTTTGTGTGAGATGTTTCGTGTTTTTGTTTTTTCTATGTTTTTGCTATGCCGAATGAAAAATTTTAAGACGGGCCTTTTAAGATACCCATTTTAAACTTGGGATCTTAGACAAAGAGCTCAATTAAGGTTTGGGAAGCATGATAATAAACCACTTGGAGGTCCCAGAAGCCTTACTAAGAAACTCGCACTCATCTACTTACCATGTATTCTTGTGTTATACATAGGTAAGTAGACGGGCGATTCACGGCTAGACCTTGTCTGCCTATCAGGCGTGACCTATAGGGTTACTAGCCTCTGACCGCATTTAATGTTTGCATGCAAGTATTACATGGCAATGTTTTGATTTTAATAAGAGCATCCATCAGACATTATCAATAAAATCAGATTTACAGGAGGCATTTGGAGTTCTGACAAGAATAAAACCATCAAAATCGATTTTCGAATTTCCATGAGGGAGCACATAACTTCGTTACATTCTGTTACCTGCTCTTCTTATACTAATCGAATTTTTCGTTACTGTAAGTTTGTTCATTCCGAATTAACATTCGTTGAAACTGTTGTTTTACTTCCGTTTTTTAACCGTGACCAATTTTTAATTTTTTTACTCTTTTTTTACCTTTTTTCATTTTCGTTCGATCCTAAAATTTTTTCTGCGTTCTGTTATGTATTTTTTCATCTTCATACTTTCATTTCATATTTTTCTCTACTTTTGTTTTCGACTAATAAATGAATTAATCAATAATGAAATTCTGAGGGGCACACATATGAAAATGAAATTTTTATGTACCTCGAATGCATTTCTTGCAACAGTCATGGGAATCCCATAGGTCGTGCTACAGTTCGTGAAGGCAGGGTGCAATCAAATCCGAACCACAGCCACAATCCACTTCGTATGCCTCTTACCCGATCCAAAGTTGAAGCTTAGCGTATCAAACGTGAAATGCTCAAAAGCGCCGAAAATATTTAGCGTGGCAATAAAACAATTTGGTGGTCGTTTCTTACTTAAATAAATGGTAAGTAAATAAAAATATAATATATAAATAAAAAAATAATATATATGAAAAAATAAGTTAACAAAAAAATAAAATCTCACATTTTAGTAATTCCGCAAAGTTAACAACAAGATCTTTGTAATTGATTCTTTGACGATAATTCAAAATTCAACGACATTTACACTAATTTTTATTACCGTGTGAATTTTGTGCGAAATCCTACAATTTACAATGTTCTCGGAGAAGAGAATGATAGGGCGCCAATGTGAGCTGGGGGCCAAAGTGAGACAGGCGCCAAAGTGAGACGGGCGCCAAAGTGAGACGGGCGTCAAAGTGAGATGAGCGCCAAAGTGAGACACAATCATCTGGAATTTTCTTTGGTGAATTTAATTCCACGATTTTGACGAATCGAATAGAAAAAATGGTGATAATTGCCGCGTTTTTATTGAGGACAAACAGAAATTCATCACATTTTGAACAAGTTTATAAATGAATAAAATCATAAACTATCACAAAGATTTCTATTCTCTTGTTTATTGATAAGCCTGCTCAACTTGAATTCATCGTGTCTATCTCCAGTTTGGACATCTTCTGATATGCCAAGAGCAGTTCGCTTGAAATAATTTCGACTTGCAGCAAGAACTGCAATTAAACCATGTTGTTTGTGAACACAAACATGGGGAAGTCCTCAATAGCCGTATGTGATCTTACAGGTTGTCCATAAACTTCAGTACAAGATTATATGCATGAAAAAGCTCACTAAAAATCAGTGTGGTCACCATTAGCTTTGCAAATAGCAACAAAAGGTTAAGGTATCCTATCCCGGAGTATCGAAATACGAGTTTGGTGCAACAAACTTGGTATTTATGCTAGCGGGAGTAGGAGTGTCAATCATTCCTGTATATGGTAGGAGGAGGTGATTACAGTAATCGTCGACGCTTCTTGCATGGAAAGAAGGTCAGAATGAAGGCCGAAAATAGCTGGCGCTGGGCCTTTCTTAGGCAAGAAGAAGCCAGCACATGTGCGTTGCTGTAGAGATGCAGGAAAAGATCTCTGGAGGGACGCCGACTCTGTTTGCTAGAGTCGTGTTGTCAAGTACATAATAGTCACAAAGAGACGCGAACTTGAACGGGTGCAAATACAATAACAAGTGAGCATACTGTACGAGATTAAAAGGTATACTGTTATCGTTTCACTTGAGCAGCTGTCCGTGACAAAGGTTCCATTTAACTGATGATCACATAGCGATGCTGGTTGAGAGTTTACAATATTTCATTAAGCATCCATCTTGTCGGAATTTCGCTTTGTCCCCATAACAACAGATACGTCTGTAATGTACCTGCTAACGCAGTACTGTAAATATGTAGAATACATTATGTGATATTCATTTATCAAATATTATTTCATTTCATAAATTATCGTCTCAAGGGTGTCTGGGATTCACACCCAAACATTCCTGTTAAATTATGTGGAGTACTTTGTTTTGATCCTTCCACACCCCGGTAGCTGCTATTGACCCAATTAAGGCGCCCCAATTAATTTGCACAATGGCAGCTGGTCCCCTAGAACCTACACTAAAATATACATTCCACGGCTACCGAAATTCCTCATAAAAATCGTAAACAACACCTGCACACAGTAAAAAGTAAAAGCCCCGCCAGACAATAGTCTCAAGTGGGAGGGTAGCAATGGTCCCACAAAACATGTGTACACAGAGGAAATAGATACAGAAAGCATGCACAGAAGCACAGAGGTGTGCCTAAGCCCACCGTAGGAAGCAAGCATAAGGAAAGGACGAAAAGCATACAGTACTAGGAAAGTGTTGGAGGGCATGACCAGATTAGCGAGAATAACGAAGCAGGAAGCGGCGATTGGTGGAAGAAGATGGACAGAAGCAAGACCTCCTGTGACGCCCAGAGAGTGGCCAAAGAAGCTGTATTTAAACAAGAAAAAAGCATGATTTAGTTAATTCGTGCCGAATTTAGATTTTTCAAAATCCGTTTTTATTTGCAAGCGAGATTTCTTTTCGGAAGCAGTTAAGCCATGTTAGTTGATCGCAAGCATTGTATTGTACCTCGTCGACGAATCAAGCGATCGTCGATCCCACAAATTGTGCTATTGTGCCGTGCCCCGTATTTGTCCATATTCCATTGTACGTCGCTTCGTCTGTCTAATTTAGGATAAAGTAAAGTACTTCTAAAACTGGTCGTTACATGTCTATCTTTGCAGTATTTAGCCACAAACGGAAATTTTGATCTGATTGGCGATGCTCATGGCATACATAAATCAACCATTTGTCACATGTTACTCAAATTTGTTGATGTTGTGAAGGATAACTATAGTCTGTTTTTCTTGAAATACTTCCAAAATGGGAGTGGAAAGCAAGTAGTGTTTCAGATTATTGCGATTTTCTGATAAACAATATATCATGAAAGACTGGAAATTTGTCAGCATACTGACCTACCTTCACCAATTTTTCGAGTGAAGAATTTTACAGTAAGAACTTTATGTACATTTTGACGACAGCACTGATTTGCGTCACTTTTCTATTTGGAAGCATTTTGTAAAAAACAGACTATAGGTAAAGAAAATGATTAAATGGCTGGACAATGTCCGAAAAATCAGCAACGATTTTTACAAAATTGATAATTTACTATGCATGATTGGATGTGTAGACTGCAGTCATTTTGAACTTATTCGACTCGACTAATAAATAACGAAATCAATATGTTAGTATCACAATGTACATTCGATCAACTGTATGATGGCCTGTGATGTTTGTTTTGCTTGTTATTTGGCCACACAGCATCTTGCAGATATTTTCCACCTTTTTCGGATTGAAACCGTGCAACTCAATACAATTTTTGACAATAGTCTACTAAACTACCGATTTGTCTTCTTTTGTCAGTTTACTTGAAAAAGAATCAAGCAGAATACAGTTCTTTTCCATAATAAAAGCAAGCACCTGCAATCGTTTTGACTCGCTTATGGTACAAATTCGTTGTTTTTAAACTAAAATAATTTGCTGATAAAATGAAGAACATTTAACTATGAAAGGCCCAAATAATCGCGGAAAATTCACACGTTTAATGCACGAGTCAATTGTTAAAACCAATGTTGGTAACCGTTTACTTAAAAATTGGAGGAAAATTTAAAATTCAGAAATATGTAAAACCCAAAATCCTGTGAACGATTATCAAACCAAACTAAGAACATACCGACAAGCAACACGTTAATGGTGGAGAAAATCGTTACGCTTATGAAACACTCATGAAACCATCAGTCATTTTCACAAGAATTTTATGCAACACATTTTCATAACCCTCACGAATTCATCAGTACTTATAGACTTATGGACTTTTATGCAACAGGCCCCAGGCCACATTTTAATCCAATCTTTTTTCTTTCATAGAATCTCAATAAGTAACGTTTCATCATCAAACGAATACCCACCAAGGGAAGAAAAAAAACAACAAAAAGGGAAGAGAAAACAAAGGTAATTAAAGGAAAACAAAGGAAAAATAAAAACAACTAATGAAATTAAAAGAAAAAGAATGAAAAATAACTTATCCAGGATTCACTTATTTTGAGGCCGCAAACAACTGGACGGTTCCTTCTTTTTTTGCTGCTGCAATAGTTTTTAGCTTGAAATTCAAACTGTACTTCTTTCTATTTTCGTGACTTGTAACGGATTCATGTGGAGACTGAATTTCACAGGTATTTCGCAAAAAATCAATAGAAAAAACTGCAGTCAAAATTGACTTTAAAATAAAGATGCTATCACTAATACGCCTTTTTTCTAATAAATACGGTATGCGATTTTCAGATGCAGAATTTTGTACTCGCTACAGCTAGCTATGCGCATAAGAAGCTAATTTTTCTCAGGAATTGTCTCAAGCCACGCCGGAACCAGAAATTTGCGATGTGGGGGGAGGGCTGAGACACCACCGTTTACCGTATTCATGGTAAATAATTTTATTGGCGTGCAAAAGTAAACGTCGAAACTCGAAACAAAACAAAGGACAAACAGAAATAAGAAAATTATATAAAGACGGCATTTCCACCTTTACATTTTTAGCATTAGCTAGTACTTAATTATCACCAAACGGTTCTCTTATAAACTGAACGATGAAAACGAAGAGGAAAACACTATAATATACAGAATTATATATATATATATATATATGTGTGTGTAAATTAATTTTTAATATATCATAGCCGGTAAAAAAGAAGATAAATTGGCACTGTTCCAATAATAATAATTAATAATACCGAGAAAAAACCGTGTTTGTCTGTGAAAATAAGAAATTCTGGGAAGAAAAGCGAACATCATCTATTAAACTTTTAAAGCGCCAAAATAAGCCACAACTAAATTGTATGTGCGGTATTAACTTATATTTTACAGTAAGCATTTTTTACACAAAAAACTTTTTTGTCAAGATCGTTTGAAAACTTTATAAAAACGGGAAACGAGCCTCACAGAAAAATTAGGCTGAGCCTTGAACAAAGTCGAGCTTTCATTTTTAGTGTAAATGCCGAATGATTATTGTCAGTCCATGGGCGGAAAGCGGCGCTGTAAACCGCGCGCGGAAAGCGGTAAAAAATCCAGAGAATAGTAGTAAATTTGACCCAAAATTTAATTACGTTGCTGGAATTCCATGGTCCACCTGAACCTTCGAAATCATAAATTTAGTTCTTGGGCGATCTTCGAAGCGATATTTTTGAACACTATCGATAAGCCTGATATTCGTTTAAAGCGAACACCATTCAAACTCAAGCGCGGTAGTTTGCAAACCTTAAAAATGTAAAGTAAGGTTTGAGAGAAAAACCCAAACCCAAGTATCAAAACTCAGTTTCCAAAGATTTAATAGGACAAAGCTATCTGGTAGATGAGCTGCTATCAATTTATAGTTTAAATCCAAAATTAAGGACTTTTCTGTGGTTCGTGAATCGTTGTCGAACAGGAACATAGTAATTTTTGGCTTGAGAAAAGGAAAACCCAACTCACTTCCATTTCCCATTGCACCAGCGAATCGGTATTCGGATCACCGTGCACGCATAACAATAAATACTTTTCCCTTTGCTCGTAATCACAGTTATTGGTTTCGAGTACTCTACGTATTTCTTTCAACATTTCTTCGGGCGACAGCGGGCTCGTCGTCTTCATGCTCCACGTGAATCTAAACTTATTTACAGTTTAAAAAATGACAGAACTCCAACTCCAACTCCAAAATGACAGAACTCCAACTCGCTTTGTGATAATCTACGATAGTTCTTGTTTATCTTTCTTAGTGCCGATCACGGATTTCTTGAGTAATCTAAAGAGGGGCTTATCGCCACAGCGGCCTTATCGAGAGAGAGAGCACGAGAGGGCCTTATCGCCACAGCCATTTACAAAGCTTGACTTGTTTTTTGGCCTGTAGTGGTATGAAAAATTTTGATTGCCAGTTTTTTGTTCGAAATGGGCAATTCTGTCTTATTACAGGGCGGCTTACGTCTCAAGTTGAAACCAAGTAAAAAACGGAGTAAACGAAGGTTAACTTCAGATTCACAGGAAAAACGTGAGTAATTTCATGACTGAACTTTTTTGGAATTCTTACGCAATCTTTTTGTCGCTAATCAATAGAGGTGCAAAAGTTCCGCTTTCTGGAAATATCGGTTCTGGTTCTCAATTTTTCATAATATCGCTTCCCTAAATTTTAGAACCGAACAGCTTCGGTTTCCGTACAAAGTATGCTTTCTCCTAGAAGTGCACACATGAATTAGCGAAAATTACATTACGGTAATATGGCGATGGAGTATATTCAACGTCTGCCTTTTCTTCACCCAATTTGCACATTTAGGCCCGTATTCACAATCGCGTGTTAGCGGCGTGTTAGGCTGACACGGTGTTAAATTTTGGCTAACACGGTGGTAACACGGTGCTAAGTTTTATCCCCGTATTCACAATCGCGTGTTAGGGTCGAAAAAAGGAAAAGTTAACACGGCGTTCTAAACTTGCCCCCTACCAGTTTTAGCGGCGTGTTAGCAATAGTCTGTTTGTTAATTTTTCCAACTGTCATGGATATTATTGACCTATTGGATCATATTGATGAAAATGAAGAAATAGTACATCATATTCGTCACTTTCGGGATAGGGCCAATCCATTTGAGGGCTACGATGACGTTACCTTTAAATCAAGATACAAATTGTCGAAAAATGGTGCCCGAGACTCGATTACGCTTCTCCAGGATCAATTAGAAAATTCTGGTCGAAATCATGCGATTCCTCCAGCACTTCAGGTTAATACAAAATCATAAGTTTTATTCATGAAAATTAACCGCTCATCAAATGACTGTTCAAACTCAAAGATTACATACTGAAAAAAGCTGGCATTGTTGAAAAACCTTGTTGACATTGACCACAATGTTTATTTTTTCCTGTTATATCCTTTTTCATATTAAAAAACATACTTCAGCTTATTCTGCCACCCTGTTACAAAAGTAACACGGTGATAACGAAAGTAACACGGTGGTAACACAGTGTTGGCTAACACAGACTTACTTGACACGGTGTTAGCTCGATCGCCGTGTTAGCCAACACGGTGTTAAGTCCTAACACCGTGTTGACTTAACACGCGATTGTGAATATGGGCCTTATTCTCTCCACGCAGAGGATACGTGAATGCTGGCTGTGGAAGATGCATACCACACACGGAGACGGACTGCCCTATGGGGAGGGTCTGAGGGGCAAACATGTAATTGGGGGGGGGGGAAGTGCTATGGGAACCCCCCCCCCAGAAATCGTCGACCATATGGCTAGCCATTGGGCGACCCCCCAGGATTTTCCAATCCTATGGCTAGCCATATGGTAGCCCTAGGGACCCCCATAGTTTTAGTCGGAAAAATACTGAAAAATGTCAATTTTCGAACAAAAAATGGTCAAAAACGTCAATTTTCTCGGCGCTTCGCGCCATAAGTACATATTCTATCATTTTTTAGACAAAAATTACTACTTTTTAAACAGTTTTTCGGACATTTTTCATGGAAAAAATCGAATTTTTTTTCCTTCAGGGACCCCTCCCCCCAAAATTTTGGGAATTACTGACCCCCGGCCCCAAAAAAGTGCTCCAACCCCCCCAGACCTCGGAGCTCCGTTACATGTATGCTGAGGGGGTATTACCTAGTCCTAAAAATTGATCACTGGTTGCCTGATTTTGAGACAAAATGAAAAGTTTAGTGGACATTTAGCTACACTACCTCCGCAAATTTTAAATAAACATACTTACATCAGCAACAAAATTGAAATCCTAATCACTTTTCGAAAAACATTAAATAGTAATAATTAGGAACGAAGTAGAACTACAATTGTACCAAAAAATTAGCCAAACACAGACAAATAATGATAGTAACGCTTAAAACCGGCGCGAAGCGCCAAAAAATTTTCAGGTTTTGAACTTTTCAAATGCAAATTTGGCTTATCATGCTATAATTTGAACTTATCTTGCAATAAAAACAACTGCATGATAACAATCCAATTTGCAATTCCCGGACTTTCCAAGGTTTTCAAGGTGTATTTTTTTTCATTGACGTTTCTTGGTTTTCCAGGTTACTGGAATCCTGAGATGACTGCGTTTCTTTTTCATTTCCAGATAAATCAGAGCAATATTTATATCTGGAATTCCTTAAATTGCAACGGCTGCTCTTTATCGAAAAGTCTTTTTGATTGCTGTACCATTACCAACAACTGAAACGATCTTACATTTTTCTACATTTTGTCTAGTCTTCCAATAAAAAAATATTGTCTAAAACCAAAAAGTAATCTGAATGTATCAATATCATATTGTGCTGAAAATAACTCATTTAACTTAATTATCAGTACCATTTCAATTGCAAAAGTTCCTCCTATTTGGAGAATCCAAACTGTCTGATTTTTGATCTTTAGTTTCCTGTTTTAAGTTCGAAATTGAAAAGATTTTTGCTGTTTTGCTAAAATTTATGAAAAATGATTTTTTTGGTTTTCAACGGCACTATCTACCTGATCACTGTTTTTCGCCAAATCGGTGTTTTTGCCGAAATTTTCTTGGATTTTTTTTAAATTTCCTTGGATTTTAAAGATGCATTAGATCAGGGTTCATACAAAGTTGGAGAAAAAGATTCCATGTGTTTTCGAGGTTGACAAATGAAATTTTTCCGGGTTTTTGAAATGATGATATCCTGAAGAAAAATACTGAATAGTAGAAACATGTGTGAGCTAAAGTATCATCAAAAATAGAGTACTAAATCAAAAATTTTATTTCAAATTATTGCGCAACCTAGCGCCGAAAAATTTTGATTCCGAGGCTTCTAAAACGTAAATAAACTCTAAAACGAAAATTTTCGATTTGTTTTCTTAAAAACGCATAGGAATGTATCTCCGGACAGGAAACTCACTTAATCAAAAGGGTCTTTAGGCTCTAATTTTTACAAGCCATGTTGGCTTGTGCCCCTAAATTTTTAAGAGTCTATCAAAATTTTTAGAAGCCATGGCTCCTAATTGGCCTAAAAAAGGCCTGACCAGACTCGAATTTTTTTGCTCGCAAATATGAATGCTCTATATGGCCGAAAACATTCTGTTCATTAGTTTCCAATTTTCTGGCATAAATGAAGAGTTTGAATGTTTTCTCGAATCCCTTACAATCCAATTGAAACGTTGACTTTGACATAATAATTTACAGGCTAAATTAAGAGTTGAAGTTGAAAAACTAAAAAAAACGATCTCAAATACTCGATGATTTTAAACAATTTCACTTTCAATGTGCATAGTTGAATAAGAAAACTCGCCGCAGCTCGGCAAAAAAATTTGACGATTTTCCTGTACTTTTCAACACAAAATATTTATTTTTCCACAAAATTCCGTGTTTTCCAGGTTGTGTATGAACCCTGTAGAGAAGCTCAACGCCTTAAAATTGTCCCATTGTGATAATAGTAATCATAATTTGCTATAATCCAGCTTAGCGCGACAGTTAGCGTATCTTTCCTGGAATATTTGAGGAAAGTTAAAAATTTTTTGCGATCAATTCCCACAAAATCTTTTTCCTGTCTACATTTTTACATTTCTTGACCATAAACTTCTTGCGTTTGGAAAACTATCAAAACAACAGTACATGGCAGACGATTGTCCAGTAGAGGAATCCAAATTTTTCGTGCCTGATTTTAGTTGCCTTTTCCAGTTCAAAAATATTGAAAACATGATTTTTGATTTTCTGCCCGATTTCGTGAAAGGTTGTTGATTTTCTCAATGAGTTAGTTGATTAAAAAACATCCTTCATCTCATACATGTAACGGGGCTCCGAGGTTTGGAGGAGGTAAAGCTGTTGGGAATATACTTACAGTAGGAGTCATCTCATCTATGCAAAATTGCATGGACGGAAGGACGCCAACATTGGAAGAAAATTTGACGGAAATTCATTCAGCTTTCCTACATTAACATTATTGTGGGCGCGTCCGCCCGTACGTATTTTGTTATTGTGGTGACTACGACAGTAAAACGGGGAAGCCACATATTATTTACATATTATTATTATTTATTACTGGGAGCCAACGTGGGCTATTGGATTTACCCATGGAGGATTTCACTCTTTAAGGACGTCGAGCATGGTGAGTTTCTAGTTTTAAGTAGGAGCCTTCAGGAAGCAGCTTGGAGAAGCCCTGCACGCTTTTCTACTGCTAGCTTTTGTTAGTTCTCAGTTACTGCAACTTAGGTTACACAGAAGCTGAAGGTTGTGTGTGTTTGGTCTGCCAGAGAACTGCTTCAGCTACTGACATTTACTTATAGGAAGCTCCTTTGAGTGACCTACAGTAAACTGTCGTGTACAAGCCATTAGCCCCTTAGTTATATTGTCGATGCATTTTGACCTAAGCAGAGATATAAGCAAGATAAAGTGACCTTTTTGGGAATGGAGGGTCATAAAATTTTTCGACCGGTTTTCGTTTGAAAACCACCATTTTTTAAATCAAAAAATTGATTTTTCAGTTTTTTCCGACCAATAGCATACCTGTGATTCGGAGCTTGGGGAAAATCCCGAGCTCGGTCGGACCCAGTACCTAGCTGTTGGGACAGTCCCCAGAAAAATTGGGCAAAAATAATACTTTTTGGGGAAATTTTCGAAGTTTACATGTTTTTTGGGAACCTTAACTCATGAATTTTGGGTTTGATTAGAAAATGTTGAGGCGGTCACCACACGACCGACCATTTCTGAGGAGAGGGTCGTATGGCACTTACCCTAATCAATGTAAGTTCAGACGTTTAGATAATTTTTTTTTATTCGCTAGAAACAGTACAGACGAAAGAATGTATAAACTAAACTTACCGTAAACTCCTGGGTTTCACGTCGACGTCGTTCATATTAGCCGACGGTGTCAATGGCGATGGAGGCGGATGACCGGTCGAACCATAAAATACGGACGGATGAGGATTTTGAAGCGCGACGGCAGGTAAGGTTGACGTTGGAGGCGGCGGCGCTCCGACACAGCCCAAAGCGCCGTGGCCGGCCATCCCCAAACCGGACGTTCTGCGCATAAGAGACGCGGTTGTACTAGCGTTGCTGTTGTGATGCATATCATGCGGAGCCATAGAACCGCTGCAGGTCGAGCAGGAAAGAGAAAAGAAAAATGCTAAGGCTAACAACACTCATGCACACCAATAAAAGAACATACTGAACAAAGGGTGCGGAAACAATGCTTAGAAATATATTACAGACTTCAATTCACACATGACAAAAAACATTAAAATCATGACTAACAAGAGAAATGCGGGAGAATAAAAAAAATTTCAATAATTTCAATTTCCGAAAAAAACTTGAAAAGTTATTTTCGACTTCTTTGTTTCTCGATAAAATTTTGGTCAACTTCCCGAATTCAAATCACCAGCTCTGAATACTAAACAATGACTCAAATCACAAGCTCTAGGTAATAAAAAATGAACATTATAAAATCAGCAATTCGAAGGCATTTAAAATTTTACAAGCACAAATAAAATTTATCAGGGTATCTGTATGTCAAAGATAGCTTCTTATTTATTGAACAACATACGAAATAAACGCTGCAAAACCTTAGATCAAAACTCACAAGCCTAGAAAAACTAAAACAATCAAATTCGTCATGTAGAAAAGCTATAGGATTCCCGTTTCTTTTTACTTCAAACATGAACCGTTGATATCAGACAACCCCACAGGGAGGGGAACGAAGGGGGTATTACCCCTACCTAAAGTCCTAAAAATTGATCACTGGGTGCCTAACTTTGAGACAAAATAAAGTGTTTAGTAGACATTTAGCTACAGTACTACCGCAAATTTTCAACTTTAGCCCTACCTGAAAAATCTGACCTTCTGGTTGATATTTATGTTTCATATTTTGTTTTTCTCAAAACGCTTGTAAATAATAATAGAAGAAGGCAGATAATGTTACGATTTCCCGCTAAAAATATGTCAAATAGAAGTAAAAATTCGTCTGTATACTCAAGTAACCTTTAGCAATTTTTTCTTAGGGTCAAAAAGTTTCATCATAAAGCTTTATGTAAACGATGTCGACGAGAGTGTTGTTTTTCGTCATTTTTTGATTTAAAAGCATTTTACAAGAAACAGACTACAGAAGCACTCGTGTTAGTCAGTTAATAAGCGGAAGGCTAGGGATACAGAACACTTTCGAGGATAGATATTAAAAAGAAAATTTTTTTGCTTGCAAATTACAAAAATTCAAATATTTCATTTCTCGCCAAAAACAACGGCTTTTAAGTAAGTATAACTTGAAATTTCACAACAGTTGGCTAGAATGGTAGATAAAGCAGTGCGGAAAAAGCGTTTGCTAATATAGATTACAAATCTGTATTGGGAGTGCAATTAGTTAATTATTAGTCACATATTTGCGAAGTTATCAACGCAATAGAAAAGTATGTGAGCGCTTGCAATGCAAAATGGTAGACAGTTAACCACACTACGATCAAACTAAAAGCTACATTAAGCAGAAAAAATGAAAGTAAGGAGCTCGCCTGCAGCTGAACATTGTATATTTTCATCTGACGACTTTCTGTTTTATAATATACTGTATTATATTCTCGTTTCTGTCAGCCGAAACTACATATCTATGAATTGAGCTTACCGGCGCGTGAATTTCGTTATTTTAGACAAAAAACTGCCGCGCTGGTGAACGCTCGACAACTGAGGAATCTGTGAATCTTGTCCGCCAACGCTTCGAGGCGTGACGTCACCGGGACCAGCAGCGTAATTGCGATTGATCGCTCGACCGGACGGATCCTGGGATAAGAAGCGATTATCGAAAAACTGGCACGAAAAATAAAGTTTCTATCTGATTTTCACAATCTAAAGCCATATTTATACTTCACGACACGGCTACACCCATCGTGAACGATCAGATTGCGCCACGAAAAATTGCATTTAAATACCCGATTTCTGAGATTCGACCTTCTGTTCCATAGACCTACGATAGGTTGAAAATTATATCTGAAAATGACATATTTTGAGTAGTCTTACACGCAGCAGTATTCATTCCGCACGAAAGTCAAAACTGGCACGGCTACAGTGCCTTAAATTTTGGAATTTTTATATTTTCTGACACTTTTCAGTCTGTTTACGTATTTCGATATAACACAACTCGATGCAGGAAAAGTTGAAAACATTCAGATGAGACGAATAAAAAGAAAATATGTGAGTCAAATCACCCGTAAAATTTCACCGACCTATTTACAATGGTTGTGCAACAGGGTGTCCCCGAAGAGACGCAGCAAAACTTCCTCTTTTAAGAAATTTGATTGAAAAAATCGAAGTTGCGAGTTCAATGTTAAAAAATGAATGTCGGCTGTCTAACACAGGCCTATGCCATAAGCTGTGAGAAAGTACTCTACAGTTGGGGGCATCCTGTTTCACACCGCGTCGTGTCGGCAATACGAAAGATCAAATGATAGTAGTTTGAAGGATTGGGGGTCAAAAGCGCAGCCAGTGGTTTCAATAGCGCAGGAGCATCAAAAGCGCAGCCAAAAGTTTCAAAAGCGCAGTCAAATGTTTTGTCACGGCGCCAATATTTCTGTAATCGCAATCACTGTGATGCCCAATCATTGGATTTTTCAAAATTGTATCATTGCAAGCAAACGATAACTGTTGAATATAATTCATTATCTTCTTTTCCACGAGTTTCCAACATTTTTTCGCATTCCAAACAAAGCCAATATTCGTTGAGTTCACCGGTGGTTCTCAAAACTTGTTGAGATTGTTTACGACATTGGTAAAGTTGATTCGAATTTAAAGGATTTGGACACGAAAGAATCTTGGTTTTCAGAGAATGATTTAACATGTAGCTCGCTTCATCGAAATTCATTGGAATGGTAAAATGTGGAGCAAACTGACAAGAACGATTTTACAAACGATGGAACAACAGTCGAAAATGCTTTTGTGAACTTGGCACCACGTACAAGTTGCCTATTTTTGGAAGCATTCAAAAGGAGGCCGAAAAACGACGCTTTTTCTTAATGAGATGCATTTTTTAAGTATTATTGTCGTGTAGCATGCCAACTCAGTTTTCGAAAAATTTATATCTATTTTCAGGTGAAATTTTGCCTGTAGCTAACTAATGCCTGCGCTTTTGACCCTTTAAACTATTGTGGAATAGTTTATCACTGAATGCGCTTTTGAAATCATTTGCATTGACTGCGCTTTTGAACATCTGGCTGCCCTTTTGAACCGACTTGACCCTTTAAACTATTGTGGAATAGTTTATCACTGACTGCGCTTTTGAACCCACTTGCATTGACTGCGCTTTTGAACATTTGGCTGCGCTTTTGAACCGACTGCGCTAATGATTCCTACCCGTTTGAAGTACCTTTCAAATTCAGCAAAATGCATTCGAATAACTCTTGTCGTTTTCAGCAATCAGTCGGTTTTTAAAATTTAGTGAAAATTTTCGATTTTTCATTTGAAGCACATCATTCAACAACCAGCAAACATAGGTCAATGAAAATTTATTAGAATTTCGAGCCACATTTTCTCTTGTAATGTATTAGGTAAAAACGTATTGTGTATTCTCAGAACTCTACTGGTTGGACATTTATTCAGATTCAAAAACAGACTTGAATAACAGTGCAGTGTGTAAAAATCTCTACAGCTCCCAAAACGGTGTGCGATGACGTTACTTTTACAACTAATGTAGGAATGTATAAAAAGAAAAATTCCACGGTATCATGGGTGAAGGTGCTCGGTAGTGCACCAAACAGGATTTTTTTATTTCTCATTTTCGACAGTTTAAACTTTTTTGCAGAGTTTAAAATGTTCTTTCGTGAAACAATTAGTGCATCAAACTATAGTCTGTTAGTTATTTCATAATTTTATAGTACGGATAATCAATTTATCCCGAGGGTAGACAAGGGCCGCCTGGAAAACACAGTGACTTTTGAGCGATTTCCATAAGTATGCCTTCTTCAGAGCTGTGCAGTTCAACGGTACAAAAATCTACAACGAGAATGTATAAGCTATAAAATAAGAAAATAAAATTCTGCGGCATCCGATGAGAAGGTGCTGGGGGTGCTCTTACACAAAATTCTTTGTAATTTTGATACTTAAGACTCTTTTAAAAGATGTAATATGCAATAATTCACTGCAAATATTACATCAAAAGCAATTTCACCTCACCTGTATAAAATGAATATTCATTTATCGAATAAAATCACTATAGTCCGGAATTATCGCTTGGCTAGCAAGACCATTGAAAAATGCTAGAATTATCAATTTTCAACCTTTGGCATACTGTAGCCGCGTGAATTATTTTCAAGTAAACCAATGATACCATCGAACTCAGGGCGCGAAACTATTCAACATAGCTTATTTAGAGATATTCAACATGTCATAGGGGAAGGTCGAACCTCACAGAAATCGTGTCTTAATACATTTGTTGGCAAATTATTTACCGGCGAAGTTTTTCCGGCGTTCGCTGTACCGTGGAACGTTTGTCTATGGCGAGTTTGCCGTTGAAAAGCCGCGTTATTCGTTGCCGGCTGTTGCTGTTGAGCGACAACGGACGGTGATTGTTGCATCGATACGTGCCTGGAAGGTAGAGCACCGTCGCCGACGGGCGTCGTTGCGACGATGGTCGGCGTGGGGGTGACGACCGCATTGATCACATTTCTACTAAGATCGTTGAGAGACGGCTTTTCGGCTATAAAATTAACTATGTGTAAGTCGGTCGCACAATAACTGTTGGCACAAATTAATTCCGCCGAGACCTGGGTGTCCGGTACTTGAAATGAAATTCCATGACTTTTCGAGGTTCTCGGGGTCATTTTTCCCGAATTTCTCAGGTTTTTGAGCAAAAATCATCAGTAACTCATACAGGCTCGTATCTAGGAATTTTTTTCAAGGGGGGGGGGCCTAAATTGGGAAAATTTTCAACGTATGCTGAACGGCTCAGAATGGCGCGCCCAAGAGCCTCCTGGTGAAGTCTGGTGCGAAGCTCCAGAATAAATCGACTTTTAGCTACTTTAGGCTCGAAAAATCTCCGACAATGGATAATTAAAACAGATTATTTAGACTACTCATGATCAAAATTTACCTTTGAATTGCTACTAAATTATGAATAATATCATTTATAGTGATTTTCCTCGGATATTTTTTGACATCCAAATATCCGGGTTTTCGGAGAGATCAGATATCCGGGTATCTGGCCATATATATGTTTATTCGTTTAAACTTTTTTCTTTGATAGAGGATGTAAAGAGGTAGGGCGCGAACAAGACAGAATAGAGCACAGAATGAAGGAAGAGAAGAATATGACTAAACAACAAATTCAAAATGATTTCGTGGTAGACGATCAACTCTCAGCTTCATAATCCCAGAGTTCTGAGCTACTTTGCTGCTCCGTTGCTCTAGCAGATCAGCTATGGATAATAGTGATCTGGAGCTCCATACATTTTTGTCAGTCTGTTTGCTGTAGTTTAAATGGCTGAAAGGAATGCGACAAATAAGTTCCAGGGTTAATTATGGTTGATTCTTCGACTCCTGTCTTGCTACTTAATTCTCAGGTTATTCCCATGGTAGTTGGTTGGTGAGGGCTACGGCCTCACTTGATTCTCCAATATGGTAGCTTGATTTTTCCTATTCATCTTCATCTTTTTTTGTTTATTTTGCTTTGTATTCTTTTTCTGTTAAATTTTTTTGTCTATGTTCCGTTTCTCCTTTCTTCCTCTTTCTATTTTCCCTTCCATTTTCTCTATTACTCTCTTTTATACATTTTGCATTTGGTTAGTATTGTAATAAAATGTTGATGTATTAAATTGTATTAATGCAGTTACTACACAAATTATAGACGGGGATAGCTACATAAAGAGTCTCAGAGGAGAAAAAGAAAGATAAAATATAATAAAGTTAAAGAAAATGAACAAATAAAAATAAATTCGAAGACCAAAAATATGAAAAAATGGGCGAATCAATTTAACTTTGATTTTATGATGCATTAGATGCCATGTTGAGAATGGACGCTAAGTTAGGATTTTTTCTGTTTAAGATTGGCTCTTTTAAGGTTTTTACATTGTTGACGCGGAAAAAATAAAACAAAAAAAGAGAACCTGAAAATGAAAGAAGAAAAAGAAAGACAAGAGAAAGGCATGACCATCTCCAATAGTCTGTGTTTGGTTTTCGAACCCATACCCATGACAATAGACTCAGTTCAATGTGCCTTGGTATCAGATGACCGCAGCAGATCGGTTAGTGTTTGAGCACCACATAATTTATGTAAAGTTTCAGCATGATCAAAAAGGGGAAGAAACAAAAAATATAATGAAAAGGATAGCATGCTATGGAGTAAACTAACAAGAAAATCAACCAGCCAGCAAGCCACGTAGCCAATACTCAAGCCTGGCCGATACCAGATGATCCAATGGAGTATATCCAAATGTGGTTTTGAATGGTTTTTTGAACCTTATCTTATTCTAAGTTTAGTCATCTCACATGCCGCTTCGTTGGAAGGCTCCAACAAACATGATGAAGGCATGTCAGACGCCTCTAATAGGCTTGTTGGATGATTGAAAATGTTGTCAGTCTTGAAAATAAAATTTGTTGAAAAAATTTTCAATTTTTGATTTTTTCCACTTTTTTTCACATTTCGTACATGTTATGGCCGATGCATTGGCTATCAGCTAAAGGAGGAAATTCTATGGAAATTTCGTCAGAAATTAGACAATAGGGAACAGTTATGACCTAACATAAATGACAGTTTTTGCGACATGTCCACAAAACGAAATATCTGAAACCGAACTAATAACCGGGAAATGGTCAGCAAAAAATGTATGCTTTCTAATTTTCATATTCACGGCTTCAGTTTTGAAAGAATTGTGGCTTTTATAGTTTCAGTCAACTGGAAAATTCTTGAAAAACACAAAAAACGAAGGCGTCGTTTCGGATTCCTAGATTTATAAGTACAGAAATTCAAGCATTAAATAGCTAAACGATTTCCTGATATTCTTATTAATATCTTGCTTTCGAAAAATGTCACTTCAATTCAGGACTGGGGAAACATAATTTGTTTTCAAATGAGTCTCGAAAAGAAAACATTTATGCACATTATAAACAATGGTCGCCTTTATTCTCATGGAAAATTATCTCAACTGTGCAGGTTTTTCAGCACGGTGGTAATACAACCAGAGCCGTGTCAAGCACGTGTGCCAATGACTGAAAGGGAGAAATTTTCGAAAAAAAGTTCGAGAAAAAGTTTAAAATATCACAAAATTGTGGTGAAAAATCAAGAAATCGTCGTTTTCACTAGTGATGTGTGCAGAAAACTTTCCATACCTGGATATCCGTGTTTTTTGCACCTTCAGATATTCGGGTATATCCGGACAATTTTAATATTGTTTCCAAGGGGTTAAAAAGAAGTCGCATATTAAGTAATAATACACTGGGTCAACTACAATATTACATAGTAATATTCAGTAGGTGCGATAACTTTTCGTTTTATATTTACATTAACCATGTCACTTTTTAAAACTGCAATCTTAGGAAGTACTGTAGGAAAAGTATAGCTTTTTTTATCCGATTAACACGTTTTTGTCCTTTTTTCCTAAAACACTATAAATATACTGTAGAACAGCCCACGTTGAAATTAGAGTACAATTTGTTTTTTTCTTCTCGTCAGGTTTATGTTTTCTCCTTCGCGCTAGCAGTTTTTTATCACTTACGGGTTAAACCGGTTATCCTTAACCATTTAACAAGGTAATTGTTTTTATTTACTGATAAGTAAAGTATTTTATTTTTTAGCCTATAAATTATATTTTACTCGGATTATATCAACAAACAGTCGTTCAGTAAAGCTGGCTACTTGACTGAAAAGCGCCATTTCCGATTATCCTCAAAACATGTCAATAAAATTCTGTTTCTGTACTACAACGGGCATGTCTCTACTAAAGAGAAGTGCGTTAGATGGGACGAATCTAGTGATGACACAGATTCTGAATAATTTTGTCGTTAATGTTAGCATGTTAGCTTTCGCCAAACTGTTGCAAGTTGCATTACCTTCTTTGTTCACGAATAAAATATTCTGGTTTATGCTTGTTGAGATAGATAATTCAATGTTCATTATAAAACTCATATCTGAACTGATGTTCACGAATAAAATATTTTGGTTTATGCTTATCTGAACTGAATAGTATATGACACTTATATAATTTGAACCTTTTGTTGTTTTGTTGTTGGAACCGTTTGTAATAATTTAGCTCTTAACTTCTCAGTACTAACCTTTACACCTGTTTTGAACAGTGAAAACATCCGGATATTTTTTCACATTCGGATATCCGTTTTTCAACATATCCGTCCCGATATCCGATGCACATCACTAGTTTTCACAAATAACAACTTCTTCAATATCCGGATTCTCTACGTCATTTTTGCTTGGTGAATGACTGTGGCTCTAACCTCTTAGACACTACCTGAGTAATAAGGAAACAGCTGTTTTGACACATGCTGAAATTTACGCAAATCAGTAATAGTGAGTCGCAAATATAATTGTACGTTTTCTGAAAAAATCAAATGAGAACCTATGTTGAACTTGAAAAGCAGTTCCAGATACAATGAAAACATGTAAGCTTTTATGTAAAGAGAACGTGACTTTAGCGATCTCTAAAAGTTTTACTGCGAAACTAACCACTCAACTTGTGGGTTAACTAACCAAGTGCATAATGTAAGAATGAGCTATAGTTTAACAAGAATCATATGACAGTCTTATACATTTTGAAATTACCAACGTCAAGTATGATTTCATGAGTTGATAACTGTTTTTTTGTACTCGGTCCATTTGTACCGGTACAAACGACCTCTCAAAAACCGTTTGTACTCCAAAATTTTGTTTCATTGTAATAAAATACAACAAACATAATGTGAAATATGAATATGTTAGCCATATTCACGAGACACAAAAGAAGACTACGAATGCACACACATAAAACAGTTGATCACGAGGTATAGAACATCCACTAGTAAAATGTCCATTGATAATGAATACTGATGGTTGTTGAGTGATGAAAAATTTCTTTGCGCTAAAATTTTCGTTTGTACATGTACAAACGAAGCCAAAATTTTCGTTTGTACTCTGGACCGTTCCGTTTGTACAGTACAAAAAAAAAATTTGGTTGATAATACAATGAAAGCAGGTTATCGGAATTGACAAACTCGCACATTAGTTTGACACTAACAAAGAAGTATTTTTCAACCGTGCCAACTGTGATAATGAAATATTTTTTCATTAGCAATGCAAGAATGCTAATGGGACTAGTGCTAAAAAATCTCTGCACCCGTAAGTGGCAAAGAGAATATGTGCAAATTTTTTTAATAAGCTGTATAGGCCATAAGTGTCGACAAAGTTCTATTCAAATTCGACGATTTTCATCCCGCCGATGTCGAAAAAATCCATAATTTTTTTGTAAAATATAAAGTTATTCACTACATTAAAAATTGTGTGCCATATTAACATACTTTTTTGGTTGTCGCTGAGTCCGTCATTTCAAAGTAAATAGACAATAGCAGAGCTAAAAATTGATAAACCAACCTGTCGCCGCCATAACAGCCGACTTATTCAACAAAGACGGCGGCATACTCGAACTGGGGTGCAATTGACGCGCTTCCGGCACAGAAATTTGATCGGGCGACGACGGCTGTTTCCTAGACGGCGTCGTCGTCCGACGCTGTTCCGTTGTTCCTTCAGTGTCGGAAATTTCGTCGGCATTCGACGCTTGCTGCTGCTGCGGCGGTAAACTCGAGTCATACTCAACGCCTTCTTTGATCATCGGTTCGGATGGCGGTTGACTAATACTGCCCGATTTGTGCGACAAGCTTAAGGCGGGCATTTGTTGGCAGACCATTTGAAAAGCGTTTATTAAATGTTGCTGCGGTGTCGGACTGACATTGCCGTTGTTAGCGGTCACCGAAAGACCGGAGTTATTGAACGAAAGCGAATTATTGTTAACATTGCTGCTGATACTACTGTTACTAGCGGGGCTAGTGACACTGATTTTGACGCCCGGTCGGGGTTGTTGACTAATTCCCGAGTTGCTGGACGTCATATAGGCCCCATTGACGACTGAGGCAGCAACTTGTTCTTTGCTGTTGTCCCTCAATCTGTGGTGATGATGAGACGGTGTTGTGCCAGCCGAAGATGATGGATTATTGAAACTACAAAAAAGTAAATCATGATTATTAATTCATCGGATTGAGTGACGGCCGAAAATTTTCTGTCATCATTTTTTTCTGATTAAACTGCAACTTTTCACATTAGCAATTAGTCCCAGACGTCCAATCGTCTGCAACTTTTGGTGCTAGGGTTATGGATCTGAAAATAGACATCAGTGGAATGTGAAGTGCTTTAGCCTAAGCTTAAGCCCGGTTCATACTTCTGCTCGTTGTTCGGCGAACAAATATTTGGTCGGCGGGCAGAAGCCCAAGCATAAAAATTTGCTCGCCGAGCATGCTCGGGACAGTAGAAAATTTTTCTACTCCCACGCGCATGCTCGGCGAACAACACATGTTATAAGTATAGGCATGTCCCAGGCTGGGCTAATTTATTCCAAAATCGAAAAATGTGGAAACGAGTAATGCGAAATTTTATAATTGTGACTCACATTGTGATATGTAGTTTAAAATCGAGCAGCGCGCTCTGATCGATCGGTAGTAGGAATGTAGAAGAAAATCGAGTCGGTCTAGGCAGTAAAAATACCAAGTCGGGTCAGAGACCTCTGATTCGATTCATAGCAAATCGGGTCACGGGTCAAAAAAATTATACTCAGTTCATGAGGTGTAACGCAAGCAAGTGTTCGCCATGTGACATGATTGTTTATTATTCAATTTTTAGGTGTCAATAAACATTGGAAATGAGAAATGACTTATATTATTGCTTTTACATACCAGTGAGAAATGAAAAATGAACAAAATCTGTCTTTTCTTAAAGGCAAAAAACAAAAATCAGATGATCTACGATCATTGAAAATAGAACAGAAAATCTGAAATGATGACCAAAGACGATATGCCCTTGATGTCTGAGGAAGAATTGTTTTCTTTTAGAATTTAATTTTCTGGCTCAATCTCAAAAACTGCTCCTTGAAAACTTTCCCTCAGGTAGAAGACTAATTTGTGTCTCTTTTTTAATAAATGCTTCTAAATTGAAGAATGACCAACATCGGTACCACGTTGTTTACACGAAGGCTTCGCTATAGAAATTTTTGGTCCAAATGTTGTTGAAGCTTAGTAGCGTAAACACACAATCTGGCACTAAATGGACCAACAGAAAATTGAAAAAATCTGCTTGCTTTATAGTTTTATCAACAAATATGATTATTAGTTAATATTTATACTTTTGAAGGCTCAAATTTCATTCCTTGTCGGAACAATCCATTTGAAAGCATTTGATAAATTAGGAAATTGAACAATTTTTGAGCATATTTTTTCAGCATGTGAAGGCTGAAAATTATTCATCACCTGTAGTGTCATAACGCATTGGAGGAAAAAATCATACATTACATTCAACACGAATAACCAGAAGTGGCCTGTGATTTACACGTTCCCAGTAAATAATCACATGCAAGGCTGATTAATGCAAGAATTGCCATAGAAAATACAATATTATCCATCATAGCTCGCCCAAGAAGCCATCGGCAAATATTTAAAAAAAAATAGTCGATGCCAATACATCGATCATTCACTGCTTTCGTTCACTACCTTCATGGGAAAACTGCCGATAAAATTTTATTTTTGAAATATATGCAATAATGACTGAATTTTAATCTCGAATGTAGAATAAAATTGTATTTGTTTTTTCTTCTAACAATGATAAACTGGATTCTTCGACCCGTGACCCTTAATGCACAGAGGCATCCTGGATAACGGATCGGATCAAGAGTCTTTTTCCTCTTTCGAGTCGGGTCAGGAAATATCGGGTGGCATACTGGGTCAAAAAATCCGATACATCTCTAATCGCTAGATTTATTTGTAGGATTTAATTTTTTGCTGTAAAGTTTTTGCTACGTCGATTCGAAATTATCAGATGAGGGAAAATGTGAACTTATTCAATTTGTTCGCGGAAAATAATTCCTGTGGAACGTTCAATCACCTGGGGGAAAAACACCGTGCCTTCAAAGAAATTCAGGAAGAACTAAATATTCACAGTATTGAATTTATGGTTCATACATGGAAAGAAATTTTCGAAGGTATGCATTTTAGGAGAAAAATTTGCTCGCGAAGTATGAACCGGGCTTTACTGGTAGATTCAAGAAAATGGTCAATTTCCTGCTTGTGTAGATCTCAAATGATATCAGATTAGCTGTGAACGTAACAGTTTTAGCTCGTTTCTTAACTAACCTTAACCTAACCGGATAGATACAAGAATTTAATATCCAGAGCATCTTTTCAAATCGATTGAGCCAGACCTGTAGCCAATAATTTTTTTCGGGGGGCACACATTTTTTTCAATCGATTTGCTGTAAAATTGGCATTTCTCATTGGACTTTTTCTTGGAAAAAAAAACTTGAAAAACTTCGGAGGAGCCATGGCCCCCCAACCCTCCTGCCTACAGGCCTAGATTCAACATTGAAATGTAAACAACTATGTAACTCAAAGTCCTTAACATCAACTGACTGTAAACAGAGATGAGGGAAACCCACCCCGATAAAGTATCTTTTAGGGCAATTATTCTTCATCAAACAATATAAACAGCTATTTGTGTGATTTTTCACACTGAAGGATTTTCAATTCTAATTGACGATTAATTATTTGATCTTTTTTTACTGTCGTGAAAATTTGTCATTTTGCACTATATTCAGCTGATGTGACGCTACAAGTTACATGAAGTAGCTGGTGGTAGAACATGAACCATTCAGAGGTAACCTCGACCGACCATGTTTCCTCGACCCAAATCTGTTGTTTTTATCCATAAATCGGATGAACACTGATCTCCAGAAAAAAAGTGAAAAAACAAAAGTTTGCACTTCTTGATGGGAAAAATTGATGGCCACATTCACATCTTAATTCGTCTATCCACTCTGGCCCACTATTCTAGAAAAACGGATTTTGACGTATGGCTAAAGGTGATTTGATTTATTATAGAATGTAAAAATTAGCCTTCAGCGCGCGTAAGCGTCATCCTAAATTTAATCTAAAAACAAATTTTCAAGTATTTTGAAGATTAAATGTTAGTTATGTTCATACCTGTAATTGGAGGGGGGTTGGGAAAACACCACCAACTTGGTCAACCCTATACCCAACGCCAAACTATGAAAAATTGGGGGAAAAAGTGCCTTTTTTGGTGAAATTTTCGACTTTTTTTATCCCCTCCCTCCCAACTGGCCACACCACTTACAGGTATATGGTTTATGGTCATATTCCAATCCCACAAAAAAACTCACCTATTTGAAGAATGGTTATGCGTAGGCAGTCGGTTATTCGTTTCTTTTGCCGTCGTTCCAATACCGCCGATAACCGTCGATTTACGTGACGTTGGTCCGTGATCACCACTGCCACCCATCGACGTCGTTCTAACGCCTCCGCCGGACATTTCAGATCGCGTCGACGCTCCACCGGCGCTCGTTGTCGACGAAAGAGCGGCTGTAAAAAAACATCGCCACAATTAACACTGATAATTCGAAAATTTCAACTTCAATCAAAGGATGCTCGAAGGGCATATACATCAAACACCTACCCCAAACTAATGGAACGTTGAAGGAATCAACGTGGATTTTCAAAAAATTTTCAGGTTATCGGATCCTCCCTTATTTATGAGACAAGACAAAGTACCTCCGCCCACCTGGCTGATGTATTATTTATATGCTGAGAGGATGAACTTTACAATTCTATGATAAGCAATACCTCCAGTCGAAATCGGGTTTTGTCTTAAGGGCCAAAATTGAGCTCTTCAATGAATTCCGTGTGCGTTAAGATGTACTAGACTATTGCCCAGTAGAGATGGGCCGGGTATCCGGATCCGCGGATATCCGCCTAAATTTTAGGATCCGGATCCGATCCGCTAAACCAGATTTTTTTGGATCCGGATCCGATCCGGATCCGTTGAACCAAATTTTTTAAGATCCGGATCCGCTGTTGTCAATGATTAAGAACCGGTCATAATCGGATCTTTATTCATTATTATTCACATAAAATTTTTCAGTATTAGAAATCACCAAAAATTTTCCGGCGCTTCGCGCCGGATTTTATAATTCTCTGCAATACTATTTTTCTACAAATCATGCTTTCTGGAGAAAAAATTTACGGTAAAGGGAAAAAATGTTGGTGGTCCTCCTGTATGGAAAAGGCGAATTTTGCTCCATTTCAGAATGTCAAAATCTATTTTTCCAGCTGTCTTGCAACTGTAATTTTAAACATGAAGCTGAGTTTGAATTGAGAAGCATCATGGAACTAATTTTCAGAAATTTCAGGTTTAACTTGAAGTTTTTCAGATCTATGAAAGTTATAGGTATATTTTCTTAATTTGTAAGATGATTATGAAGGACGGGAACTCGAGTGCTATTAGGAAGAAACTTTGTGCGAAAATACATAAAAGATCATGTTTTTTTTTCAGTGTAAAAAAAAAATTTTCTTCGTACAAAGACTTTTTGGCCGATCTTTGTACAGAGGCTTGTACAAAAAAAACACGGCAAAGAGGCTTGCACAAAAAAAACACGGCAATGGTAGCAAAATAATACTTGAGAAACAGTAATTTTTCAACAGTATCACCCTTCAAACGATTTTTGGTAGGATCATAAATTTGACCAGCACCAGTGAATAGCTGTTCATAGGGGACACTTTTCGCTGGTGCTAATTTAAGTTTACTTTCTGCATGAAGCAATTGTCCAGAGACGTTTGAGATTTAAGTTCATGTTCTAATTTGGCTTTTGAGTTGCTAGGTTCATTTTTTGGCTATCTTTAAAGAAAACACAAAAATTAATTCTTTAACATAACTATACTAGTAGAAATTTGTTCCACAATTACTTCTATTTTCATTATCTTCTTTTTATTTAGCTGCAAACTGCCATATGTTTCCTCTCCAAATGTTTTCTCTGACATCCAGTACCACAACCTTTTCTGGATAACTGGATTCTGCGTTTATTGCACTTTGCTTTTCTTCATCATCTGGGCACACTGTGAAGTAGTCCCACACTCTGCTAGTGAAAGAAAAACTTAAATCCATAATTTCTGAAAAAAGTTTTTATTTCTATTCATTTCTTTTCTGATGAAACCAATATTAATCTAAACATGAATACAATTTAATGAATGAAAATGATCAATTAGTACATGTGAACTGTTTAAATAAACGAACACCTCAATCATTAATAATCTATCAATCTATTGACACCAATGAATATAATTTCATTTAACTCAATTTTAGATAAATTAGACATAGTACATATGCCTATTGAAAGATCCGTATCCGATCCATATCCGCTCGGATCTGTTCCTCAAGATCCAGATCCGGATCCGCTGAACCAAATTTTTTTAGATCCGGATCCGATGAACCAAATTTTCCAAGATCCGGATCCGCTGTCGCCAAAAAGTCGATCCGGCCCACCCCTATTGCCCAGAAATTAACAGATAAAGATTTTTGATATAGTCTTAATGACAAGTCACCACCTTTATGTAGGGAGTTCAGAGAGTTGATCATGCTCTTATTTTTTTCCCCGAATCAAGATTGCATAGTTCAACAATCATAAGAGCATCAAAGCATGCTGCAGAACTTGGAAAACACGGAATTGCGATTAATAACTAGTATGAGAGAAGCACTATTTTTCCCCGACTATCTTTTCACATTTGTGGAAAGACTCTATTTTTAAAAATTTTTTCTTCATTTTCCCCAACTCGGTTTTTCGCTTAAAAATGCTCATAGATGCTTTATTCAAGTATTTTTGAGCTTTTTAAAGCATTCTGATAATGAATTTTTTCGAACATATATTTCGAAAATTAGATTTGAATTTTGTGTTCAAAAATCGTAAGTTCTAGAATTTTATCACTTAAAAAAATTAAAACCAGTAATTTATTATGATTTATTTAAAACCAGTAATTTACACCAATAGTAAATTATGAATTTTCATGAATTTGGCCGAAAAGATGTGAGTAAGAAGAGTAGAAAATTTCGAAAACTACTTTCATGAAGCTTTTGAATTCATTTTACGTTGAGAAAGGAACAATCGCTTCAAAAAGTTTAGAAAGTTGATCTTTCTCAGAAATCGTGTCAAGGAAAAAAGCGGATATTCATTAAATATCAAGATAAAATATTGAAGATTACCAATTAAAACATGAGACAATACGTTTAAGATGATGAAAACTATTAAAGATTGAGTAGTAAGTGAAGGTAGGCATGCTAAAAGCCGCGCTTGAGCTTAGTAATAAATAATAATGCTCATTGAAGTTATAAAGGGCGCGAAGCGCCGGAAAATTTTGAGATTTTGACCTTCTAAAATGCATCTTTTCTAACCCCAAATTTTTTTGTCACATGTGTGGAAAAAAGTGGACAGAAGGTTCGACTAGTGGCTCGCAATATACACTATGCGTCAAAAAGCTAGATCACATCGCATCGCGAAGAAAGTGAGATAATTTACGTAAAGCATAACCTATCATACGCAGTGGTTAGCGTTGTACGGTTTCCCGCAAGTTCTAGGTGAACATCAAAGCTACCAAACAGTATGTTATAAATTTGCATATATTTCGAATTTTGTAAAAAGTTTACAACACGTACTTTATACATATTTTATCGCGTGCTCTGCTGATGGATTTCAAATTAAAAAATTAGTTGAAACAGTTTTTTTGATAAATCCAACAATTTTATCAAATCCTGTGGCATGAAAATATGCATTTTGTCAGTTTTTATTACGACCAATGTGATTCTGTTATACGTTGTAAGATTAGTTTACAAGCTGGTAATTTTCGTTGTCTATCAACTGAAACGCAAACATGTCGCGGAAAATTTATGTATTAGCTGCTTTCAACTTCAAACATTATCAATTAGGTATATGCTGTTATACAGTTAAGCGCTGCTGTTGTATTACAATAGTAAATTTTAGCGCATTTTAAGCTCTAAATGAACTGTTCCATCTTTTGGCACGTAATGCATAGCTTAAATACTAAATAGATCAACAACATGTGAAATTTGGATAAATTTTTGATTTTTATCGGCAAAAAATTTAGATCATCACAAAAGCAAACTATAGTTGTTACGGAATCATTTTTTAGTACTCATTTTGAAGAGCACTGTCTATAAAAATAGCTAGAAACGAACGAACGGATACACTCTGCACGTGGAAAAGCAAAGCATGCAGCAGAAAAGCACAACATACATTTACAAACATTCCGCCTATCGACCGTAGGTGTTGAACTTTTAACATTTCGACGACCGTTCGACGACAAAGCCGAATGGTAACTTGTGCTTATTGACGGTCCAGTAAAAGGAGAAGCGTTGTCCGCCGTCGACGTCGAACGACGATTCGTCGACGCGACGCCGACATTTTTAGCGGCAGTGGCATTTTCGCCCAAAATTTTCGTCTTGGAATTTTTGACGCCAGTGAAGTCGATCTTAACGCCAACGGCGGCGACGGCTGACGACACATTCAAAGCACATGGAGCAGCAGCTAGCGTAGAAGAAACAGAAGTGGCGATGGTCTTTTGTTGTGCCGCTGTAAAATAGGATTGTGGGAGCAGGATAGGGAAATGCACAGCACTCACAAACAGTGGAATAACAACAACAAAACGTGCAAAAATGAAAGCGATGAGTACGCATTGTGAAAAAGTAGGAAGTCGAATACTGACAGTGGAAAATTTTCAATTTTAATACCATAAGATGATCAAGTTGAAAAAATATGCTGAACCACGCACGACCCTGATCACTTCTCAGCATGTATAAGCTGGTTTTTGACCAAACTCTGATAAGGAAATTTATTCACGAAAGTTAGGGCTACAAATGAATTGAAAAAACAGAAACCGACAATGGCACAAAGCAGAAGAAACGATCATTTAATCTTCGTTAATTCGAATTTTAGAATTTTATTCAAATACACACGAATATTGATTCAGATGCTTATACATTTTTGCAAAATGGAAATATTGATAGAAGAGGAAATTCGGGGGCTATTTGGACCGACCAAAATTCGAAAAGTGGTTAATTTATTTTATATTTTTATGGAGAATGAAGCTGAACCGTGAAAAACCTTTAATGTTGTTAATTACAGACTTTCCCGGATATTATTATTCTATAGATGTAAAGTCGTTGGATATATAAATTAGCCGGTTCCAGGAGAAATTCAGAATGCTCTTCAATACTACACTCAACGACAATCAGAATATGCTAATTGATAATATTATTGGAAAAGTTAATTGCGTTAGAGAAAAACATGCAAGGTTAATATAATATCACAGATACACTAACAGAAACGTGTATGAGCTTTCCATCACCGAAAAATGGAAAACGTATAGCCGTGCGAAAAGGATGGAATTTTTTGCTGAGTTGAGACAAACAGAATAAATGGTATAGAAATATTCTGAAGTAGATAAGTTTTTATGGACATAACTTACATATGCCGATCGTAAGAGTAATGCGTAAATCGACTGTAGTATGTGAGTTACTTCCAGTAGGGATGTATTGTGATCATATCTTAATTTTGTGTATGTATTGGCGAAATTAATTTCTTAGAATAGCGAAACTCATTCCGTAATATATTTTAGAAACTTGCATATTACAGAACGTGTCCGCTATTATGAAAAGAACATTCTCTGCATCTTCGCGGCATCCGCCCTTTGCGATAAATACACTTCGACCAAAAGTTTGCCGTAAAACATGTAATTAGAATCAAATTACTATGAAGAATCATTCTAGCAAATATTAGACGTTGATTCAATTTTCTATGATAAAAAATCTGACCTTCCCCGCGATTTTTTCAAATCCTTGGATTCTATTATTACTTTCAGCATTTTATTCCTGATTGATATCCACTAGAAACAAACCGGATCCATTTTCTGACTACATCGGATCCTGATCCAGAAAATTTGCTTCATCGGACCTCGATCCGTACAACAACAATCACTAAATCCGGGTACGGATCCAAAACGGCAAATCCGACTGCTCCGTATCCTGTATATGGCATATATATATATATATATATATATATATATATCATACATGTAATTGGGGGGGGGGGAGTGCTATGGGAACCCCCCCCCCCAGAAATCGTCGACCATATGGCTAGCCATTGGGCGACCCCCCAGGATTTTCCAATCCAATGGCTAGCCATATGGTAGCCCTAAGGACCCCCCACAGTTTTAGTCGGAAAAACACTGAAAAATGTCAATTTTTGAACAAAAAATGGTCAGAAACGTCAATTTTGTCGGCGCTTCGCGCCATAAGTACATATTTTATCATTTTTTAGACAAAAATTACTACTTTTTTAACCGTTTTTTCGGACATTTTTCATGAAAAAAATCGAATTTTTTTCTTCAGAGACCCCTCCCACCAAAATTCTGGGAATTACTGACCCCCGGCCCGAAAAAAGTGCTAAACCCCCCCCCCCCAGACCTCGGAGCTCCGTTACATGTATGATATATATATATATATATATATATATATATATATATAGAGGGCCGTGCACAGGCAGTAACTCTAAACCGAAAAGATGCGTTCTGGTGGACTCGACTTACTAATTAATGCTCAACAGTTTCTATCAAACAAGTTAGCTCGTTTCATTTTCTAATCGTTTACAGTTAATTATGTCGCCAAAAATAGAGATTTTTCATCAAGTCTCTCAATTTTTTCTCTCGATGATTGGAATTTTTTGAACGTTTGCAATCTAAACTTTTGCGTTTATTGAAGGTGGAAATTGAAGACATTACTCTAGAACACGATTTCAAAACATTTGTTCACGAATTATCTGTTGGAGAGATTTATTTTTCAGCGTTTCAGAATACAAAAACCCGAAAATTTTTCCGGCGCTTGGCGCCGGAATGGGAGGCAAATTACGCTTCATCAGTCTGATTTTAATTTATTTCCCAACGTTATGAAGGTTCATTTTCCAGCGTTTTAGAAAGTGAAAATCAAAAAATTTTTCCGGCGCTCAGCGCCGGACCATTCTATAGAACACCAATATATTCTTCATGAGCTCATTTAGACTAACATAACCAGAATTTTCTCAATTTTTTCAGGTTTCTGACTACAAATACAACAAAATGCTTGGGTATGTTCCTAAAATGCATAAAAAAGCATCCGTAGCCACATTATAAGCGTTTTTAAAAATGTGGAAAATTTTTGGAAAATGAGGAAAAAAATTTTGGGTCCGGTTCTCATGTGGAAAAAATCTTCAAGGAAAAAAACGGTGATGCACACAGTATATCAGCGTAAGATCAACATTTTCTGGGGCTATTCAGTGAAAAAATCTAGTCCGCCCTCTGTATATATATATATATATATATACAGGGCCGTGCGCAGGATTTTTTCATGGGGGGCGGACTAGGTTTTTTTTACTGAATAGCCCCAGAAAATGTTTATTTTATGCGGATATACTGTGTGCATGCTGCCTTAATGGGGGGGGGGGGGTTCATTTCTCAAAAGCCAAATTGTTTTTTGTTTTAATTGGAGTTTGTTCCTCAAGGCAAGCACCTACGGAAGGGTTTTTTTGGTTTTTTCTCGACAGGCCGTTTGGCTCCTAAGGTCAAAATTTTACAGGCCAATAGGAATTTCAACAAGCCAAAACTGAAATGTTAGTAAATAAATGTGGTAGTTAAAAAACAATGTTTTTTCAACAAATTTAGTCAAAAACACTCTTCAAAATCACAGTAGAAGCCCACATAACAGATCAATCATTTTGAATACATTCTTAATCACACACAAAATAATAAGGCTCACAAATTGTATCAGTCATTATTCAAATCGATCATCAGTTTATTCGCACAAGCCAGGTTGATCAGTAACTTAATGAAAAATGTGGTTTCACAGATCAATTTTTAGTTGCTCACTGTAAAATTGATAAATTCGCTTAATTTCATCAGAAAAATGATTAAAAGTTACTTCTCTTGTATTTCACTCACTTCGCGTCAGTTTATGACTTTCAAAATTGCAGTTCTTGAGTTTTGGGTGAGAAATCAAAAGTCCGGCTAAAGTAACTTGTTCGGTGCTTAGCGCCGAAAAATTTTGATTTCGAGGCCTCTAAAATGTCGGAAAATGCATTTTTCAGCACATTCTACTGCAACTGCCGATGACCGATCTTTTCACCATTTGATTGACGGAAGAGGCATTTTACCTCCATTTGGGTATTATATATGTTGAGCCAGTAATTCACCAATCACAATTATTTATCAAAAGCGATTGTTTTCACATGATGAAAACATAAAAAAGCGCTATAGGTATTTTACTTCGGACTTGAAATTCGGACACTGAAAGAAAATTTTAGATTATGATATTCTATAGCGTTGGAAAATGTATACTTTCAATATCTTTTTCCTGCATGAAGGGTCTATTTTTCAGTGAATTCAATGTGTTTTCAGTGGGGCAAACTAAAATCCAAAAATTAGGCAAGCAACAATTAATCTGAATGGCTTCTTCAGATAGCAAGAACCTCTGCCATTTTCCCAAGCTGATGATTTTTTTATTATTTTCCAAACGCAAAAAGTTATGTTCACCAAACCCCAAAATTTTAAAGCGCTGCGAATCAATTTTGTAAAAATAACCTGGAAAAATTTTGATTTTTGTCAAATACGTGAGAAAAACAATACAAGGTCTAACATTCATCCATAACATGTTGGTTTCTGAAAGCTATAAGCAGGACCTAAATGCTTGTGAATAAAAAAGTGGAAAGCAAGTATCATTTTATATTTCTATAATTTACAGAGTCTGCACAACTGGTCCTCATGATTTTTTAAGCCAAAAATCCTATAGTAAACGGTTTGTGTAAACGACTTTGAGGGCGGTTTATTTTTTGTGCATTTTCAATTTACAAACATTTCATAAAAATGAACTATACATAATCCTCCTGAAAATCTATTTCTGAAAACGTCATTAATAATACCTTTGGGATAAAATTACAGGAAAAACTTTATGGCCGAAACTTGTCAATCATGGATTTTCAGAATGTAGGATGAATTTTTTCCCAATGTAGCATACATACGCGTGGAGGGGGGTTTGGGGGTATTGACCCGTAAAAGATCTGACCCCCATGCGATGATTGAGAAGATGACGAACGAAAAAATGATGAAGAGAGGAGAGAAAGTTATCATGAATGAAAATGATGCCGTAGTGAAATGATCTCTCCAAACGAAGCATACTTGATTCAAAGATGTAGCGTAAAAACTTGACAAAATGCTGTCCAAGCAAGTAATTTCACATATTTGGCTAATGAGCTACCGAATGGCACCAATCGGTATATATCCGGACAAAATATACTGGACAGAACATACTGAACAAAACGTACCAATCATATCGTAATCGGTTGAATATTCATTGAATAAACTTAATTCAAAGTGGATCAATTTTTTAGAACATCGAACTTTACAAAGTGCGTCTAGACTTTTGAGCCGCAAAAGTTCTCATTTCATAATTTACCATTTTCTGCCAAATCATATGTCACATAGGACTAGAAATTTGACAGGTAGCGAAAAAAAAGAAAAACACTGGAGACGTATTTTTTAGAGCTTGCTTGGATAAATCAATTCGTATAAGTAAAAAATAGAATCCGGCGGGAAGCGTCGGATAAATTCTTTTCCCTCTATATTTTAGCATGAAAAGGTGTTTTCGGAAGAGTAAATTCCGAACTTTATTTTGTTCAAAAATTAAAAAATCCTAGTTACGGAGCCGAAAATGTCTGTCTTAGGCAAAAAAACTGATTCTAACACCGGCTGAAGAGCACAAAATTTAAAGAATTATTGCGGAATTGATTCATTTAATGACTTTGTGGCGAACAGCACTCAGCTGTATTGACAAAGAAGATCAAATCGAACCAAAATATACGAACGTTGAGAACAAGTTAGCTTCTTTTGCTTCATCTATATGTTGAAATATAATTGTATTTATTAAGAAATTCTACGGGAAATTTGCCTAATCGCATTCGCATAATCGGATCCAGATCCGAATATCCGGCCAACCATTATTAAAAGCTTTGAAAAATTAAAATCATCTTTTTGATATTAAATTTGGATGAAATGATGACATAGTTTAGAAAACCAATGTGATTTTGATTTTCATAACGTGATTGAACTAGAAAAATGGGAAATCTTACCGTGTGCGCCCATCGAAACAACAGCCGTCGCCCGAGGATTTGTTCGCAACGGCACACCGGCGGCCGCCTGCTGCGTACTTGTCGCCACTGCGGCCGCCGCCGTCGTTTGAGAAACCATGGCCGCGGCGGCCGCCGTCGCCGTTTGATCAACGGCCGATAAACGTCGCTTAACGACATGCGACGTAGCTTGCGCCGACGCTGATCGCGGTACTTTGTAGGGAGCGACTACGGCCGTCGCCGAAGCGTTCGCAGCGGTTGTCACAGCAGTCGTGTTGGTCTGAGACGCTACAGCGTTCGCCGCGTTGGTTGATGCTGGAGCAGCCATAGCCGAAACGTTGTGATCAATGGCGCCGCGAAGAGTGGACGACGAAACGTCGAGCTTCAACAGAAAGGAGGAAAAAAATGGAACTTAGATTCCGAAATCTTGAAAATTTATTCCAGATCGATTTTTACATAATCCAACAAAGAAAATAGCAGAAAAATCATGTTTTTAAGATACAAAACGATTCTTATTTTTGTAAATAAAATCACAACTTTGCAAAGTATTTTCCCCCTATAAAAATTTTCAGTTTTCTGCGAATTATCACCTGGCATTGGCATTCTTCAATCAATACATATAAAACTAAATTTTTCATACAGAAAAACTTACGAAACGAATACGAGAATCACATTAAGTTACGTAGACTTTGAAAGCGGCTTACATCAACTTTCTTTTCTCCCAACAATAAGTAGGTCGCATAGATATCGTCGAATTTTTCGTTATGCAACGAGTCTAAAATTTGCGTTTTGCTGTAACCCATGTGACTCAAAATTTCTATCCTTCGACCGTCTGTGATTTCTTTAGACGGTTCGTGATAAGGTTTCAATTCGTCGTTTTCGTAACCGGTATTCATCCACTTATCTCTCATTATCGTCTGAAAAATTAGCGATATGCATGGGCAAACTAAAATCGCCTACTTAGGCCTAAAAAACAGGGCAGTTAGCGAAGTACTTTTTAAACGTCATCGGTTGGTTAGAAGGTCGTTTTTGGGTGGATTGGACAGTTATAGTTTTTTGGTCGGATGGCTTACATCAAACTAAAACTTGAAGTGGGCGGTTTGGACGATTAATAATGTGGCAGGGAGGGCAGTTTGGGTCGAAAAAGGACTTATTTGATTATTGAGGGGCGGTTAGGCCGGTTTGAACGGTTAAGGTTTTTTGAAAAGGGAGGGGCATTATGGGTGAAATAGTAATAAAAAAATTGAGATGGACGGTTTGGATGGTTACTCTTTTTTTGTCGGAAAGGGTGCGTTTGTTCATTTTTGCATTAGAAATTTCTGTGATACAACACAATGTGGGCCTAAGTTGAGCGTATTGCTATGTCTCTTGTTGGCACAAAAAAAAATTTGTACATGTATTTCGGTGTTAGGTCAAATGGTCGTTGAACAGTTGAAATATATTGTTAGTGTATCGAGTTGTATAGCTAAGTCAAGTCAAAGGCGCATGACGAAAAGCAGCACATGACTTTTGAGCTCAAAAATTATAAAGAAAAATCATTTTTGTTCATAACCTAATGTCCTATTGTCAACCGTTTTTAGCGGAAGTCAGTTTGTCGACCATATGATGAGGTTAATAAGAGCTGAATAGTTTCGTGGAATTCTGCCTATACAGAAAATAAATGCAGCAAAGTTCAAATGACCACTGACAAAACACCATATGACTCTTTGGGGTCAAGTAAGCTAGGAGCATGAAATATTGAATTTCGTGGAGAAAAAGTTGTTTCGCTTTGTCATTTGGCTTTGTTGACTGGTCTATTCCACTTATATGCATAATTAACGCTTTTGTTGTACTTATCGTTTGATCTTGTTGAACATTTCTAATTTTATGTGAACCAAACGATTGCTGTGTACAAAACATTCATATAAGGCGACTGTTATGCAACTTTTGAAAGAAAGATGCCCTTGTGACGCCTTACTAATTCGTGTTAAAAATCATTAAACCGCCCTAACTGTTCAAACCGACGTTTTAATGATTGAAATGCTAAGCTATCCTAACCGTCCTGATCCTTCAAAAAAAGGTCTTTAAATAACCTAAACGTCCAAACCGTCAAAAAAAATTTTCTAACCGTTCTTTCCGACCAAATCGGCCAAACCGTCCAACATGGCCAAGGGACCAAATGGACCTAGCCGTCCAAACTGACCTAACCGTCCGAAGCGACCTAACCTTTACGCCAAGCAGTAAAAATTAGTGAACTATCTTAACAATGTAAGTAGGCGATTTAAGTTGGGCCATATGCATGGTAAACATATTACATCTGCGACCAGACGTCCCCATGGTCGGAAATCTAGGCATACATGTAATTAAAGTGTGGGGGGGGATCCCCAACTTGGTCAACCCTATACCCAAACCCAACCCCCTCTCAAACTCGAAAAAATTGGGAAAAAGCGCCTTTTTTGGAAAAATTTTCGACTTTTTTCGACCCTCCCCCACATTTCGAGTTTACCCCTCAACTGATCGGACCTCTCACAGATATGAATCTAGGTAGGGGTAAAATCCTATATGGTCAGGGATCCCGTGCCATGATCTCTTTTTGCTCAATGTGTCACGCCTCGGAGGGAGCGTATATTTCGGTGCTTCCCTGAATACAGTACGTGTACACCGATATATGTACAAATCACTTACTTCCAAGTAACTTGGGATGTTTCGCATGTTCATCGTGTAAAATGTGCACCAAAATCAAGTTTTTTCACGTCGAACCCAACATTTTTCAGCTTCTCCGAAAATTTTTCCAAAAACGCATAATTTGGTGGAAAAACACTGGATTGCCTGCCCTATCCGCATAATTCCAAAAAACAACTGTTTTTCAACAACAAAAAATCTCGCAAAACGTTTTTCGACTTTGCATGAAGATACCAACAAAATCTTCGTACCAAGCTAAAAATGTTCGTCTCGTTCAAAAGCAATGGTGCTGTGCAGCTGTCAATTTTTCCACTTTCATACATCAAAATCAGCCATGCAGTATATACATCTTTAAAGGAGTGGACACTCTGAAGGTATTTTTCTCAAACTGACCACCCACTATCAAAAATATTAGCCAATAGCAATTCTTCTACCCACTCACCCATTTACTTCAAATTTGCTTACCCGATATAACACTTCCCAAAATTTTGGGTACCAGTCAAGCCTGTAGCCAGAAATTTTTTCGGGGGGGGGCACACATTTTTTCACCCAATTTACCATAAAATTGGCATTTCTGACCTGACTTTCTTTTTTCTGACTTGACCTGAAAAGAAAACCAAAGGTTACCTTTGCCTTGTTTTAACACTTCAAACATTTCGGGGGAACCATGGGCCTCAACCTCCTACCTACAGGCCTGGTACCAGTAAGTCATGTTTTCACCCACTTCACGCGACCGGTAAGTCATTCTTACCAGGGTGGTAAAGTTATTTTCAAACCTGAGACGTTGGTAATACCCGTCATACCCCACCCCCTATGGGATGATCTGTGTGTGTGTGTGCAATAGTTCCAGTTTCTTTGAAATATCGGTTCCGGTTATAGAATTTTTGTAAAGTCGATGGTTACGGTTCTAAAAGTTCAGGAACCGTAAGGTTGCTGTCCGGCTCCAGTTACTGTACAAAGTTTATAAATGGTTATTTTACAATGAAAGTACTACATAAATATGATTGTCTCCAAATCATCCTACTCATTTCCGAGCCTCTTTTTGACTATAGGTGTATCAAACACGGATCAATTTTTTCATTCGAACTTCAATGTTATGCAAGGAATGCAGGGACGTAAATTGCTGCTAGGTAATGTTGGAATCAATGATCAGCCGCTGACCATACCTCAACAAGATCCGTAATATTGGTAGGGCTAAATCCATGCATGTAACGGAGCCCAAAGTCTGGGGGTCGGACGACTTTTTGGGCCGGGGGTCAGTAATTCCCGAAATTTTAGGGGGAAGGATATCTCAAGCAAAAAAATCGATTTTTTTCACGAAAAAAGTCCGAAAAATAGTAATTTTTTCAAAAAAAAAACCAAAAACTTTTTTCATGGCGAAGTGCCCAGAAAATTCACATTTTTGACCATTTTTTATTCAAAAATTGACATTTTTCATCAAAAAATTCACATTTTTCAGTATTTTTTCGACAAAAAGTATGGGGGTTCCTACGGCTACCATATGGCTAGCCGTAGGATTGGAAAATCCTGGGGGGGGGGCGGTCGCCCAATGGCTAGCCGTATGGTCGAAGATTTCTGGGGGGGGGGCTTCCCATAGCAATCCCCCCCAATTACATGTATGGCTAAATCGATAATCCTGGCAGGGTAGCACAGTGATACTTACCTTTTTGATCAAAGGCATATGCTACGGGGGTGTCCCCGGGGTAGTAGATGTTTTTCTAGATCCTGTTATGAGTAATACGCCAATGAGCCCTATCTTGTCTGCTGCTGACTATTCAATAAAATTTAGTGATAAAGATGAACTGAAGATTGACGAATTTAGTAGCAGCAGAACGAAAAAACACTAACTTTCTTCTCCATATTCAGTTGCCTAAGTATTCACAGTATTTTTTCATTGAAACACAGTATTGAAGAGAAATAACTTTATTATAAAAGTTAATTTACTTTCCAGCGAAAAAAAACAAATTTCGGTGTGCCTTCGGCACAAAATCTATATACTTTTGCACGAGTACATCTGTCCGAATTTGCGAAAGTTACCAGAAAAATGTTATTTTTTTTTCTTCACAATATTCTCAATTTCCTTCACAATATTCTCCCACTAATAGACCTTGAACGTGCTACAAAAATTTTTTTTGGAGGTTTACAGCTCGAAGATAAGCTCAAAGTCAAAACACAAGTAGAATCGCACTCAATAGTTATGAATGCAATGGAAAACCTACAAATTATGTCGTTGGTCATGAATTTGGTGTTAGACGACAAAAATTTTTTTTGATTAAGTTTCTCTACTATCTGAAAATCGACGTTTTTATCAATTTCAACAGCCAGGGGAACAAAAAACCATTTAGAACCAGGTATTTTCCAGTGAAAAATATCGGTTCCGGAAATTTGTTTCGGTTCCAAAATTTCAAAAGGTTAACATTGGTTCGGGACCCGATTAACCGTTGCATATCTATAAACTATGAAAATTCAATCAATCGTTCAATGATTAATCACATTCATACATATAATTAATGGGAGGGGGTGCTATTGGAGCCCTCCCAGAAATCGTCAGCCATATGACTAGCCATTCGGCGACCTCTCCCCCCAGTATTTTCCAATCCTATGGCTAGCTATATGGTAACCATAAGGACCCCCATACTTTTGGTCGGAAAAATACTGGAAAACGTCAATTTTTAATGAAAAATGTCGATTTTTGAACAAAAAATGAACAAAGACGTCAATTTTCTCAGCATTTCGCGTCAGAAACACATTTTTTATCGCTTTTAGACAAAAATTACTATTTTTCAAACCATTTTTTGAACTTTTTTGGTGAAAAAAATCGATTTTTTTTCATAGACCCCCGTGACCCCCGACCCAAAAAAAATCGTCCAGCCCCCTCTCCCAGACCTCGGAGCCCCGTTACATGTATATGATCACACAATAATTACATTGTATTGTTATAATTTTTCTGGGAACAAAATGTGGTCGATTTATGTATCAGAGGAATTTCAATCAATACATACAATCTAAATATCAACAAAAAGTATTTTCTTTTCAAAATTCTCTCGCAAAATTCGCCAACATGAACTACATGTCATCCGATTTTCTAAAAGATTATAATATTTTCCGCATCACGATTTCATTTATATAAGTCATTTTCTTTTCAGAACTTATTGATCAAAATATCATTATGTTTCGAAAGTCATAATAGAATTAGGTTCGATTAAGGGCTCTGATGACGTTATAATGTGATACCATAATAACGTCACAGACTTTCAGGCGTAATTAAAATGAGATCTTGAGAATGAAGAAAGACATGTAATGATGGATAACGAGAAGAAATACCTCTTCAAACAAGTTTGACGTGATAATGCGGGAGGTGGTTAAAAATGCCAAAAATTCAGAACCGCTCTACTTAAGCACTGTCAGGGTTTTATAACAACAAGAAAAAATCAAAGAAAGTTAAACGAAAAAATGAGCGTCCGAAGAATAGAGGGAATAAAAATAATCGAGTTCATATGGAAGATTGAATTTAGTTCAGGAGTCAAAACAAGAAACAAAAAATCGATTGAGAATAAAATCAAAAACAAAAAAGAGAACAAAAAGTGATCAAAGTGGCGTCAAATCAAATTTCTTTTACCTCCAAAGTAGCGCGTTTCGTTGGCGTTAGAACGAGGAATTTTTTCAATAAAGCTTCGCAATCCGTCGACATATAAAACGGTATACGATATTTCCCGCGTAAAACCCGCTCCCTAAGTTCTTTCAAATTTTGGCCATCGAATGGTAGAGAACCTGAGACTAGCGTATACAAAATTACGCCTTAAAAATTGACAATTAATGCGAAGAAATGAAATAAAGAAGATTCTTATGAACCTAGAGACCAAACGTCTACTTCGGGGCCGTCGTACTTTTTGCCTTGAAAAAGTTCGGGGGCCGCATACGGCGGACTACCGCAGAAGGTATCTAATTTATTGCCTACAAAATTAACGAGAAAAATCCGATCACAATACCTGATTGAAAAACTTGATGATTTTTACCTAATGAAAATTCGTTAGAGAACCCGAAATCGGCGATTTTCATGTTCAAATCGCTGTCCAGCAATAGATTTTCGGCTACAAAAGATCAGAAGCGAAAATTTAACCAAAAATCAAGATTCGCAAGCTAACCATAACCATAACATATGAGAACCCATTTAGCGCGGGTTCTCACATACACAGATATCCGTGACCACTCTCAAGACAACCCCCTAACATGACGCGCCGACAGGACACATGCACTAAGGAAAATCAAGACAGTTGTCCAAAACCGCTCGATTATCAAACCATGTCAATTTTCAAGTTGAAAAAGAATAATTTTGATGGAGAAGAGTGAAAAATTGCCAAACTTTCTGGTGCTTCGCACGGTGAACAATATTCTAAAGAACTTTTTGAGACGTAAACGCACACTTACACTTTTTTAGCAACTTTTGAAATCAAAGTTCAAATTTTTGAACCATTTCCAAAATCAAATTATCGGACCATCTCCTCTTCACAAAAAACAGCTGACTCCAGGGTGGCAGGGAGCTGTTACATGCTAGAAGAAACTAACCTTTCAAATCCCTATGGATAATATTTTTCTGATGTAAATATTGAACAGCCGATACGATTTGCCGAAATTTCGCCCGGGCTTCTTTCTCTTTCATACGGCCATGGGCGACTAAATAATCGAAAACTTCGCCCCCATTGGCATATTCCATGACCAAATAGAGATTATTCTCCGTTTCGATCACCTGATATAATTTGACGATGTTCGGGTGATTCAGTTTTTTCATGATTCGAACTTCCCGGAAAAGCTGAAATCGAGCGAAAAAAATGATGAGCAAACAGATACAAAAATTTGGAACCATTGGAACAAAGGAATTTTGTAGATCTGGGTTGAATGATGATGTTTTCTATCAGCTTAATCGTGCTGTCAACCGGCTAGAAGATCAAAAATAAATGGAAAACTAACCATTCGTGATGGAATAAAAAAAAACAACAGAAATTGTATTGATTATAAGTGAAAAATGACAACCAAAATTCAGAGGGCAGTCAAGCAACCGGAAAAAATCTTTCAACCAGCTAGAACTTCTACTATTATCGAGCACGACTAGGCATATTTTGAATTTATGAATTCAACGCACATTTTTAGCACAGTTGTTTGGTGGACTTGATACATTTAGAGATCGATATCGCAGAGAATCCATCATTAAACGCTAGGCATAGGCGTTGTTGATTATTCCCTAGTTTCCTTGGCCTTCACTTTCAAGTTTAATTTTTCAGAAACGGTATACCGAAGTCTAGTCAGTCATCGCTTGTTGATGAAAAATAAACCAAACTGACTATGCACATGTATACCATACGAGTAAGATTAAAAATATACGCACGTACTCAAATATATTACTTCTAAACCGTAATTTTTGTGACCAGACGAAACAGCGGATAATAAATAAATATTTAAAGTCTTTCTAGGAGAGGAAGCCAAGTTGAATAGAACCCATATGTAAATTAGTAGGTTAGTCAGGTATGATTTGTGCGACAAAATATAGTTTGCAAAAGAAAGCGCAACGTCGGAAAATGGAATAATAGAACTAAAAATCAGCCTGATGAAATCACGCTTCAATAAGATCAGTGTCGGATTGATATATACACAATGGTAAATTGAAACTGTCCCAAAAATCTGCAAGGTTCTCTCCAAGTAGAATTTTCGCATTCGAAAAATCGATTTTCGTCATCGTCATCCAGGGAAAGTTATCTGATACTTACGCATTTCTTACTCCAACGATGAAACATGCAAAAATTCGCTCCTAGAGTTTCAAACGTGACGTCAGTAAGTGTATAATTTCTCATTATATAGAAGTATTTATGGGGGTTTGAAAAAAATTCGCTGTGTGCAAAAAACATTAGGAGCAGCAAAATCTGCGGTTGAGGACAGAAATCGCCTCGTCGTATGTTGAAAATGGATTTCTTGAAGTATGTGATAGTTGGGTTCGAGAATATAACTTGCCTTGAAAGAGTGTATGACCTGTGGATATTAACACATTTTATACAGTTACCAATAAGCACTGAAAACGAACATTCATCGAACTAATTACTCAAAGAACATCTACTACATAAAGCACAAGAATCTTTTAAATGACCTGTAGGTAAATCATATCAAAAAGACAAAAATCAATTTTTTTGATCAATCCAGAGAGCAATGCAGTGCAGAATGTTAATGAAAAATTCCCCAAAAAGTAAATAGCATGCATAGGCTTTTTGCGAGCGTAATCAATCTTAGAGATTGAATTATAGATAGAGCAAAATCGCAGCGCTCAGTCACGAAAAAATGATGTATACAAGAAAAATATATTCTAAAACTTTAGTTCGGATCGCAAATCTTGGATATGTAGTTATCGAATTACTGGAAAACAGTGAATTCTTGAGTGCAGATGAAAAATTTGATAATTCTATCTAGAATGACTGTCTCTTGGGAATGCGGACAATGTGCTGTGACCAAAAATCTAATCAAAAATCGTCAGTTTAGACGAAAAATTAAGCGTTTTACACCACTCAGTTAAGGGCAGGTATTAACACGTCTTCGTTGTCACTTTCTAGGATTCAGTTATTTCATCAACATTCAATGCCAAATTTTTGAAATTTTAAGAATTGTCAAACCATGCATGGGTGTTACTGTGTTGTCATTTTTAGAGTGGTGTACTTTTCCTCCCACATATTCTTTCACCAGTAAATTCCTCGACAGCGCGTACAAACATAGTACTGAGCATACAACTCTCGAAAAGCCTCTAAAATTGATGTAAATATATACTATGGTCAAAAATAGCATGCACGACTTGAAGGCGTTGAGAAAATGTCACATTCCAGTGTTTTTTCTGCACCGGGCTTTCTGCATAGTGCAGAAAAACCAAAAAAAAGTTTCTGAACTGCGGTTTTCTCCTATTACCCCTGTTTCTCCCCGGACCTTTTCGCCAAATGAGGAAGGGGTCAAAATTTGTTAACGTATCTTCCCGAAGTCGTCTTTCGCTTAAAAATGCTCATAGACGCTTTATTTATGTATTTTTGAGCTTTTTCAAGCCTTCTGCTGTTTTTTAGAGCCGTTAATTCATTGAAATTGAGAAACATTTGAAATTTTTGAAATTGATCGAAGTCTAATCTACATGCATTGTGGAACAAGTTTTCCAGCAAACTATCCAAGAGCATAATGACCTTGAATTACATGGGAAATCGACGGTTAAGTCCTCTGTGATGACAAGTGAGAGCCGAAAAAAGATACCAATCCTTCCGGCGCGAAGCGCCCAAAATTTTTTTTCGTACTGACAATCCGCGACACTGGAAAAACTATTTTTCGAACATTTATTTCAAGAATTACATTCGAATTTTGTGTGCAAAAGTCGTAATTTCTAGAATATTTGGAAAATTTTAAAACCAGTAATTTATTCTCAAACTCTCATGAACTTGGCCGAACAGATATGAGTAAGAAAGTAACAAGTGTAGAAATTTCCGAAAACTACTTTCATGAAGCTTTTGGATTGATTTTACGTCAAGAAAGGAATAATCGCCTAAAAAATTTTACAAACTTGACGTATTGATCCTTCTCAAAAAATGTGTCAAGGAAAAAATGTGAATCTTCATTAAATATAGAGATAAAAGATTGAAGATTTCCAATCAAAACATGAGATGATACGTTTAAGATGATGAAAACTATTAAAGATTAAATGATAAGTGAAGCTAGACATGCTAGAAGCCGCGCCTGAGCATGCATTTTTTCTGTAGTATCGGATGTGATCAAACACATGGCTCAGAAAATTCTGCACCAGTGCAGACATCAACAAAAAATTCTGCACGGAGACTAAAAAGTCTGCACTGTGCAGAAAAAACACTGCATTCACTGATCTAACAAACATGTTCTTTTGGAAAAAGTGAAAAGTATTTGGATGCGTAATTGGCAATGTTTCGCAGGAATAAAAGTTGCTGGGACATTATCCGTCTAAAATAAAAAAAGCCGCAGTCGAACGGTTTAAAACACTTTAGGTTTTGACTACAATTATTTACTCCATAAAGTGCAAAAGGCCGTGAGAACCTTGTATCATTATAAAATGATGAATTCAGAGCTGTTCATTTATTATTTTCGAAAAAAATAGTTTCCGAGGGAATGAACTTTTGTTGAAACGGTACTATGTGGCTATAACCTTAAGAATTATTCGAAGAATGGTGATTTTCCGAGAAATATGGACACTCGATGAATCACTACACAATCCAGTAAATAGTCTTCTTTTTTCGAGCACTTTCACCACCACAGATTAATTGGAAGCGTGTGAAGTGCTATGGGAATCCGGCCGAGCAGGATTTTTTTAGCCCGGTGTTAATGAAACCTGAGCCGTACTAACGGAATTTTTAGACGTTATTTCGTGTGCTAATGAGTGAAAAGGAGAAATTTTTAAAAAAGTTCAAGAACAAAGTTAAAGGTGTCACAAAATTGTGATAAAGAATGAAAAATCGTCGTCTTCACAAATAACAAGTTCGTCAATATCATCATTCTCTTCGCCACTTTTGCTTAGTGAATGGCTGAGGCTCGAATCCGAATCAGCCTCGGCTCTAACATCTTGGAAACAACTTGGGTAATTTAAAAACAGCTGTTTTGACATTAAATAGTGAGCAGCAAATATAATTGTAGATTTTCTGAGAAAATCGTAGGAGAACCTATATTGAGGTTTAAATACAGTTGCAGATGCAATGAAAACATGCAAACTTTTATCGAAAAAGAACGTGACTTTAGCGATTCCTCAAAGTTTTAATGTCAAACTAACCACTGAACTTGTCGGTTAATTAACAAAGTGCAGAGTATAAAAATGAGATAATTAATCCGATGAGAATCTTATTGCTTTTGGAAGTGCCAACATCATGCATTAGTTCATGGGTTGATAATACAATAAAAACAGGTTATCAGAATTGACCAAGTCACACACTAGTTTGACACTAACAAAGTAACATTTTTCAACCGTGTTAACTGTGCTAATGAAATATTTTTTCATTAGCACGAGAGCTAATGGGACTCGTGCTAAGAAGAACAGTGCGACCGAGGGTCATAAGATACCATGATATACCTTTCTACCCTTTAAAATGATCAAAAGGATCTTACAACATACTTTTTAGCACATGAATGATTGTTTTCGAATCGAATAGTTCATTACATAAATTAGAGAAAACCCGGCTTATTTTCATCGTCTTTTTGTTGGTGCCGTTTTGAAAGTTATGAATTCTGATTCGTACATTAAAATAGGAATAATGTTTCTGAAATGAAGAGCATATTTTATTTTTCAAGTTTAAAGTATTTTTTGATATAATTGGTATCACAAACATGTTCTTCAATTCGTCTTGCTACCCGAGCGCAAAAATCAGCAACAGACAAGGCAGACTACTACCTAGAATTTGGAAGTTAAGTAGATATTCACTACAAAACAGTTTGTAAACTGTATTAACAATTAGAAATTCAAAAATTGGCCCCCAATTTGAACACGACCATAAAGATTTATTGAATTGATAAATTTTTGTAAATTGTGACATAGTAGCATAAATTACCTATCGTACCTACCCAGTCTTGTTCATAGTATCATTATTACAGAAAATCGATTAAAACACTGTAAGTTATGGAAATAAAAATATTATAGAAAATGTATGGCGCTAACAAAACTTTTTTGCGCTCATACATCTGACTCCAAACAGTCATTACCGGCAGTGCTAATAGGTATCATACCTTTAATTGAGGGGGTTGGGGGACCCATAACTTATTCGAACCCTATACTCAAGTGTTGGAGCCCCCAACTTGAAAAAATTCGAAGAAAGTAGCATTTTCGCATCTTTTGGCGAAATTTTCGGCTTTTTTGGATTCTTGGCGACCCCCAAGAATTTTGGGGAAATTGGTATCCCCATCCTACAAATTTGGGGTTTATTCCTCTCCGACTGTCCGTAGATCTGACAGGTGTGATTGGTATGGCGCTAAAAAAGCAGTGCCACGACCATACCTGGACAAACCTATCGGTTCATCTGGTACCAGCCAGCCCAAAAGTTGGTTGGTTCCCGAATCGTTCCAGTGGTTGTCAAGCCAAACAAGGGTAGGGAGGGAACCAGATGTATATTACATTTATGTCGTACAAAATAGACAGAATTCAATCAAAGTTGATTTTCAAACTTATTCCAGAATCTACACATTTTTCAGGACGTAATAGTGTAACCAAAAAAACTGGAAGGTCAGAGAAATGAATTACGCCTGGAACCATGAAAAGTCAGAAAACTTGAAAGAATGCATTCTGGTGCGTTTTAGAAGGTCAAAATCTCAAAATTTTCCAATGCAACACATTCATTGATTCCCTGATTGGTTGGTTGATTCCCTGATTATGTGGTTGATTACATTATTGGTGTGTTGATTCCTAGGTTGGATGGAATCATTAGTTGATTTACTGATTAGTGGGTTGATTCTCTGGATGCGTTCTCTGGTTGGTTGATTTTCTGGTTGGCTCGCTCGTTGATTCTCTGATTGGTGGGTTGATTTCCTGTTTAGCTGGTTGATTATCTGATATAATGGTTGGTTGATTACTTGGTTAGAGGTTGGCAGGTTGATTACCCGGTTAATGGTTGGTTTGGTTGATTCCCGGGTTAGTTGGTTGTTTCTATGATTCTTTCGTTGGTTGATTAGCTTGTTTTGTTTAGTCGATTCATGGTTTATGCCGTGATAAGTGGGTTGGTTGATTTATCCTTGGGTTAGTTATCTAGCCTTAAGTGGTTGATGGTCAATCTCCAAGTCCTTCATCTCGTTTTTGCAGTTAAAATTGGTTCACACACAAAACATAATCTGATGATGAGAATTAAGTCGTCTGGTACCGAAGTCGCCTCATCTGATACCGAGTTGAATCCAGTTGAACCTATTGTCCAGGTATGGCAACGACCCTTATTAAACTAAAATCTAGAAAAATGAGAATTATTGGGCTAAAATGATCGATTTACACAAAACTGTGTGAAAAACGTTGATTATTTTGACGGTTTGTCTCGTAAGAAATCATATCATGGCATTTTTAGGCCTTGAACACGTTGTTTTGAGATTTTTGAGACTAGAATTCTCTTACGTTGATCAGCAAGCCTCTTTTAAATGAGAATGTTGATGAAATAAGTAAATCCTAGAAAGTGACAACGAAGAAATGTAAATACCCGACCGACCCCTCCTGTAGAAAGTGACAACGAAGACGTAAATACCCGACCGACCCACTCCCATAAAAAGCCGCTGATTCCGCCTAGCCCCATGCAGCCTGTTGCATGGGCCACGACTGATTTAACATTTTCTGTTGCATGATTTTTCGTGAGAAATAACTAATTTAAAACAATAATGATGAAGGTTATCCACTTTTTTCAAGCTAATACATACATTGTGCAACGATTGTTTTTTCAGCAAATATAATTTCCCCGACCCTATGGCAATTATACAAAAATCGTTACTTTTTATGATGTACCGACACTACAGTCAGTGGAACTTTTATGCTGCAGATGAAATTTCTCCATTTTCGGATAGGCGTAGAGCTCGTCTCTCCGGAAAAGTTATTATACGTACAGTGATGAGGCACAGTCAGCCGGTACAAACTATTGTCAAGTTTTCATGTAAATTTTTCTACAGTCGGCGAAACCGCATAGTTAGTCATCGTGACCAGATCCACGGCCCAGCGTATGCATACAAATTTCTGAAAATCGTGTACAAAAACACACTACAGTTGAAATTGGTCCCCAGGAGTGTGCAATAATTACAGTACGTTTTGCGCCGTAGTTTTTTGGATGTAAAAACAAACCAGCTATAGCGCGTAAGTATACGCGTACATCATATTTTGCTACGCAGACAAATATTGAACAATAAAAAACAAGTTTTGGCCCGATTGCAGAAAACATTGATAAAAATTTCTCCAATTCGTGTAGAGTTTAATTTGAAATCACCGAAATCGGAATGCTCGAAATCCGAAATTATTTGAAAGTTTAGGTTTTTATGATGAAAATTGACTGTCAAATTTAGCTAAAACCATCAATCATATTTACATTTGTGGATTATTTTTTTCAACGCATAAGCATTTTTTTCCGCACTGTGAAAATCACAAATCTCGATGGAAAATATTCATTCAATCTGAGTAAATAAATGAACGTCCGTACTCGATATTATTATCCATCACGTATTCGGAGCAAAAAGTGACTTATGTGAAAAACTACTTTCTGAAAAACTGTGTTGGCGGAAGATACAAAACAGGATACAACCCAGAGGTCCCCAAGATCAGATTTTCCAGGTGATAAGGGTAAAGTTTTATAGGTGATAGGGGTAAAAATTTTCGAGGGTAGCGTAGCTAGATTTCCACTAAACACTTCATTTTGTCTCAAAATTAGGCAAACAGTGATCAATTTTTAGGACTTGAGAAAGGAGTAATACCCCCTCATCAGGGCCGTAGCCAGGAATTTTTTTAGGGGGGGGGGGCGGACAGAGCAAAAAAAAGTTTATACACTCTAAAAGGTGGAAAATTAATCTTTTCATGACAGTGATAATAAATTGGAATTAAACTAATATATTGTAATAGCTTTCTTATTTCGGCGCGTAGCGCCGAAAAATTTTTTTGATTTTTGTGTTCCAAAATGCTGGAAAATGAATGTTCACAACAATTTACTAGATAGGAGCTCTAAATTTACAGTCTTAAAATGACGTTTTCATCAGTTTTCAATGCGAATTGCGAAGGCTCACGTTTCGAAATGTATGGAAAACTCCAAACGAAGTAAGGGAATAAAATTTTAAGAAGTGATCAAAAACCTCAATTATCAGCAAAATATTGGCTCTTAATTAGTAAAAGAAGAGATGAAGTGAATCAGTTGATAGAAACTGATGAAAGTTAGCTAGTAAAATGGAAGTAGATATGTTAATGGCCGCACTTGATAGAGAACAATGACTATTATACTCAGGACCGGCGCGAAGCGTTGGCAAATTTTGAGGGTTTGACCTTCTGAAGTTCACCACAATGCATCATTTCGGTTTTGAAATCAAGTTTTTCCACAGTGAAAAACATGCCCATTATTTTGTCTTGTAACTAATAAAAAAAGAGATCAGGTAATTCAGTTGACTGAAACTGTTGAAGTTTAACTAGTAAGTCGAAGTAGATATGCTAATGGCCGTGCCTGATAGAAAATAATGACTGTTATACTGATTGAACGGCGCGAAGCGCCGGAAAATTTTGAGATTTTTCTCAGTGATAGACACAAAATCGACATTGGACAAAGTTCCAAGGGGGTGGCGGCCGCCCCTCCCCCGCCCCCCCTAAATACGGCCTTGCCCCTCATACCCCTCCATATGGGGCAGTCTGATAAAAACCTATACGGAACTTCAAATAGTTTTGTTCACCTTCAATCACTGGATGATGATTGTTTGTAAAAAAACGGTAATCAGTTTAATTTAACTTCACTCACTTTTTATTTCTATCATATAGGTGATGTTTTCATTGTGAGTACCGAAAAAGTGACTACTTGATTATAGTGGGTTGACGTCAAAGTAAAAAAAGAAGGGCCTATGCACGAAACTCTAAGGATATACAAAAATAAAATATTTTTGTCTATTTGAATCGCACATGAACTAAAATGGACGACAAACACTATTAAAAGGAGAAAATGATGCACGGAAAGACACTCATCATACTAAGTCGAAAAAAGAATTAATCGTAAAACAATAAATCCCAAGTAGGTATAGTCAGTTACTAAAAAATTTTTCTCATGTAAATAACGGAAAATTTAACAGATTTTCATTATTTTCTCATCAATGGCATTTATTATTATTATTTTTTAGCCGATAGGCACTACTTGAATTATTTTCGTTCAATAAGCTTTTTTCGTCAATAAATATTCCAGACATCTATAATTAAGATTTCGTGCAAAAAACCAACAGATTCTGAAATATCTCAAAAAATGTAAAATGTGATTTTAGAATATCCAACATTGTATCCAACATTTTTAGAATATCCAACATTTTAGAATATCCAACATGCTATTACCACTTTATCAAAAATCACAAAATTTGACAAAAAAAATTAATCCCAAAATTAATGTCGTGGATTAGATCTGGATGTTAAGGCCCAGTCATACTTCGCCGCGAGGTACCGCGCGGCGCCGGTTGTCCTATTCATACTAACAAGCAGCGCCGCGCGGTGGCTTATCATTTTTCGCCGCGCGGTACGGCGCCGCTTTTTTACTTTTGGATTTTGCTCTTCTCAAAAAATGTGTATGGCTCGTCTGGACAAATGCGAAATACGAAAAATGCGAAAAAGATGAAAAATACGAAAAAAATCGAAAAATAAAAAGCGCAAAAGAAAAATAAAAAACAATCATTCTTGCACGGTGCAGATAGAAGCTGGCAAAAAGCCTAGTCTAAAGATTTTGGGCTCTTGCTTCAATTTTCTTCTCATTCCAACGATTAATAGCTCTTGAACTGCTGAGAAATATCAATTTATATGAATTGATTTTGAAAAATTGAATATATATATATACACGATTATTCATTCACATATGTGCTATATACAGGATCCAGATTTGATCTGGGTCCGGTCGGACCTGCTGTTCAGGACCCAGATTCAAGGTGGATCCATCTCCTTTCCCTAGTATTTGGGAAATTGGGACGTTCAGGGAATGGATACTAATGCATTTTTCGGGGAAATAGGAAATTTATTCATTATTCGGGGAATCGGGACCTACCGGGAGTATGCACTTTCGGACAATCGGGATATTTGCGGAAAAGGGACGTTGGGGGAATAAAGACACAATCGAAATGTGCGAGTACACTTGCTGTAGGAACATGTTTACACCTACTTTGCATATTCATAATTTTTACACATTAATGTCTTCATTGCAAATTGAGTGATCAACTTCTTAGTAAATCTTCATTGAAAATTAAGTATTGTCAGAATTCACCATTCAAGTGAAAAATATGATTCAACTACATGAATAGATGTCACAGTATGCAACAATATGTTATAACAACAGTATGCTGCAACTTTAGAACACGTAACTTGTTCGAAAATTTCGGTTCAGTTGAAACTTGATGGCGGTTCCGCGCGGCGCCGCAAAAATTACAAAAACCTATTCATACTTCAAAGGGCGCCGCTTTTTAGTATGGATAGAACAACCGGCGCCGCGCGGTGCCGCGAGATGAAGTATGACAGGGCCTTTATTACTTAATTCCTGCTAAATTCTCTTGCCGAAAAATAGATTTCTATGAATGCGGATTTTGAGGAAAAAAATCAAAATTTTGAAATCGTTCAAAATTAATCTATGAAATGTCTTATTGAGTTTCCAGATTTAAGTTGGAAATAAACCATGGTATTTAACAACTACTAACAAATTCAATGAATTTTGAATACTTCCTAAATCAAGAAGAGTTGCAAACGCATGGGCAATTCTGATTCCGATGTCGGTTATTGAAGAGTAAACTTGCTATGACGGTTCTAGTCCGAAAAATGTAAGTATTCTTGGAAGAACGGTCTCGGGATGTAAATTTCAAATATTCACCAGTACATACTATAGTGAATTCTATAGCCAATAAGCACGTGATTGATGTTACAATACTAGGCCATCTTCACACTAAAATTTGCATAACTGTAGTCTGCGCTGGTAAGTTCGCTTACACCAGATATTGGCAACCAGAAATGTTTAAAAAGGGATAAAAGATGTATAACACAGATAATCTTGAGCACTCACTATGTTTATCAGGAAAATCTTTCATCCCTAATACTCAATGAAATGAACAGTTCTGAACTTTGATGAAGTTCGAGCGTTCAAAGATCGAAAACGGTGCGAGACTATAGATGGCCTTCATGTAGGAAACTTTTTTCATTTCATCGAGCTTTATCGAATGTGATTTTCCACCTGCTTATTTTGCTTCCAATTATGTTCTATATTATATTATCTATTGTATATTATGCTTCTATATTATGTCATGCTTCCTGAGATCAATGCAGTCATACCTCCTATTGTTGATTTCAATGCGAAGAAGATCTATGGGCAAAAGTATTCAGTGTAATATTACTCACGTTGCTGTGGGCCATCGAACACACTATATCGGGACCTTCCCCCGTTATTTTCACAAAATATCTATTTAGAGGCTATTTTTAGAGAAGTCGTCTTGTTAAATTTGCTTTTTCCGCTCACTTTCTGCAACGAACTCGGATTCAATTGCGTTTTATCGATAATTTTGATCGCCACTTCTTTGCCGGTCGGTAAATGTTTGGCCAATTTGACTTTGGCAAAATTTCCTTTACCTATCGTTTTCAATAGCCTATATTTGCCGATGTGCGGCTCATCGGAAGCCCGGCTACGCGACGATACGCGCCCCGAACTGCTCATTGCTGAACGATGATTACTAGTACCACCTGTAGTATTTGAAACCGTCGTCAACGTCTCTCTTAGAACGTTCGTCGCCGTCGTAATTTGAGTGTGATGCGGCTGCGCCTGCTGTTGAGTCGTAGTTATTGGCGGAGGCGGTACACCGCTTGGATAATTAATATGTGAAATATGGTCCTGAAATATAGATTTAATAATAAAGAACTGAATAGTGAAAATGTATTTTTAACGCACAAGAAATGCGATTTTAATACCGAACAAAGTCATGATCCTTAGGTTGTAAAGAAACTGGTACGATCTTCAACATATTCTGGATATGCACGACAAGAATTTTCCAGGGAGAAGAGTCCTCGGACTTTTTCGACGGGGGTAGAGTGAGCGAGCAAAAAAACAAAAAAGCTCTACAAGTATGTTTATCGTACATAATATGCAAAAAATAACGAAAAAATGTTTTTCGAAAAAGCTCAGGGGGGTATTTGAGCATCTTTTTCGGGCAAGGCAGGAGTGTCCAGGGTCTCAGGTAGGAGGGTTTGCCCCTCCCTACCTCCCTTACGTGCATGTATGCATACATGTAACGGGTCCCCGAGGTCTGAGAGACGGATCGGGCGACTTTTTTGGGCTGGGGGTAGCTGATTCCCCAAAATTTTAGGGGGGTCTTGAAAAATAAATTCGATTTTTTCACATAAGTCCATAAACGGTTCAAAAAATAGTAATTTTTGTCTAAAAAACTTCCTACCAGTTCAAATTTCATACTCAGCGTGACACTTTCAAAAATTTTTTCTGTACCATTCTTCTCTCATTTCACTCGACCAGTAAGTCATTTTTATCAAGGTAATCAATGATTTTCCAAACCTAAGCATACATGTAACGAGGCCCTGAGGTCTGGGGAGGGATAGGGCGACTTTTTTCGGACAGGGGGTCATTAATTCCCCAAAATTTTAGCGGGACGGGTCCAAAAAAAATAAAAATCAATTTTTTCGGAAAAAAGGTTCGAGAAACGTTTAAAAAATTGTAATCTCTTCTAAAAAACCGAAAAAATGTATTCATCGCGCTAAGCGCCGAGAAAATTGACGTTTTTGACCATTTTTTGTTCAAAATTGACATTTTTCCAGTATTTTTCCGACAAAAAGTATGGCGTCCCTATGATTACCATACGGCTAGCCATAAAATTGTAAAATCCTGGACGGGGCCGCCCAATGGCTAGCCATTGGGCTATTTCTGGGGGGATCCTATAACACTTCCCCCAATTACATGTATGAACGTAAGACCGGGTTACTATTCCTCATACTTCCCATGAAGGAGGCTGGCAGAGACCCTATGGAAAATCCACGATGTCATCATGATAAACCAATTTTCAGAGAGCAAAAACTTTTCAAGTTGTTTAGATTCTGGAAAACCTGGAAATTGAAACTTTCGAGGACTGGTTAAATATGCGAATAAAGGGTAAAACAAATTTATTGTGGAATAATTGTACGATAGACTACGCCTCTTCTTTAACAGCTATTTTATACACGTACATGGTCACGACATTATCTTCTACGGATATTTTTCTGTAACCATACATGAATGTAGGGGGGTCAGGTAGGGGTAAAACTTCAACCTGACACCATGGACACCCCTCCCTGGTCCGAAAAAAGTCGTCCAACACCCCCTAAACATTTTTGAAGACAGTTTTTTGATAATTTTTATGCATATTTTGTATGAAAAACATGCTTGCCGAGCTTTTCTTTGTTTCTTTTCCTATTCACGCCCCACCCCCTCGGTGAAAAGTCCGAGGACCAAGTCGGACAACTTTTTTGGAGCCGGTGGTCACTGATTCCCAAAATTTTATAGGGAGAGGTCCCTGGAGAGGAAAAAATTGATTTTTTTACCAAAAATTTCCGAAAAACGGTTCAAAAAATAGTAATATTTGTCTGAAAAACTGTAAAAAATGTATTCATGGCGCGGAACGCCGGGAAAATTGACATTTTTGACCATTTTTTGTTCAAAAATTAACATTTTCGGTGTTTTTCTATGCATAAGTATGAGGGTTCCTATCAGAGGCCCCAAGGTCAGATTTTTCAGGCAGGGGTAAAATTGAAAATTTGCGGGGGTAGCGTAGCTAAATGCCCACTAAACACGTCATTTTGTCTCAAAATTAGGCAGACAGTGATCGATTTTAAGGACTTTAGGTAGGGGTAATACCCCTCTTATTCCCCTCCCCATGGGGCGCTCTGGTTCCTATGACTACCATAGGGCTAGTCATATGATTGCAAAATCTGGGGGAGGGCTCGCCAAATGGCTAGCCATATGGCCGACGATTTCTGGGGAAGGGATTCCTATAGCATTTCTCCCCCCAGTTACATGTATGGTATCACCCCTATCTGAAGTCCTGAAAATTGATCAATGGTCTGGATGCCTGATTTTGGGAAAAATGGTGCGTTTAGTAGACATTTAGGTATACAATCCCTGAAAATTTTCAACTTTACCTCTATCTGAAAATCTGACCTTGGGTACCTCTGCTGGATAACCCGTCGGCCCGATAAGGATCGCCAAACACTCCCCTGAACCTTTTTGAAGACAGTTCTTTAATTACTTTCTCCATAATATATATGATAAACATGCTTGTGGAGATCTCTTTTTTGCCCACTCACCTCCCCGCCACGCACCTTGATGAAAAGTCCGAGAATCCTTACTCAGGAAAATTCTTGCCGTGCAAGTCTGTGGTCAACCCCAATAAAAGTTTCGGTAGAGCATTCTCAACTGCTCAGTTATGCTGAAAAAGACCCTACCTTTTTGGGGGGCTTTGTACGAGCTTTGAACAGATGAAGATTTTGCATTTTCCCAATTGACTGTCCTCATGAGAGAATGTCTTCAGTGTAAATTTCAATTATTTGAATGTTATTTTGTGTACACACTCGCCCACAGGCCATATTTACATCAAAGTTTGCAGAAATGGGTCTAGAGTACCGCAATAATATTCATTAAAAGAAGTTGTCATCTCCAATACTAGTGATGTGCGCCAGAAAAATTTTCATATCCGGATATTCGTGTTTTTTACACCTTCGGACATCCGGATGTATCCGAATATTTTTAATGTTGTTAGCAAAGAGATAAAAAGAAGTCACATATTAAGTAATAATACACTAGGTCAACTACAATACTACTGAACCTTGTCTTGTTTTGTTGAAACTTTGTGTAATAATGTAGGGTCTATTCCCAATGAGCGATTCTCAAGTGAGCGAATTCCCAATTGGGCGATTCCAAACGAGTGATAGAGAATATAAAACACTTTCTCCACATTTCCTTTCTTCTCCATATATTTTTCTTTTTTATTTCGTTCTGTGTGTCGCAATTATGTTTTTGTTCATGTATGTTTTTGCATTTTCACCTTTTGTCTCTTTATATTTTCTTTTTTCTTGTCATCTACTTTTTTCTTTTTTGCGCATGAAACAATACATTACAATTTGTCATTTTTTATAAGCATTGTCTCCCATGTAATTTTTATACAATTCGGCATGCTCTATTTCCTATTTAATTTTACCTTTTTTGATTTTTTCTTCGTTCTTACTTACCTTTCATCTTGGTTTTTTGCTTTGACTTCTTTATCTTTGTCTTTTTCTGTTCTTCTCATTCTTTTTTTTGTTCTATTTTCACATCATTTTTTCTTTCTTCCTTGCTGCTTTCTCTAATTGCTTCTTCTTTCTTGTCACTCTTTTCATGTTTTTTCTTTTTATATTTTTATTTTTATTTCGTTTTCTTTCTCTTGATGTTTTGTTTCTTCCAGCATTCTTTTACTTATATTTTTATGAAGATTTTCACACTTACAACGATGAAAGACTCAAGCATGCCGAACTGTAAAAGAATAAAACGTAAGACCACGGTTATTTGAAAGGACAACTTGTAATATATTGTATCATGAGCAAAAAAGAAAAAATTAGATGACAGGAAGGAAGAAAATGAAAGAGGGCACAGAGAAAAGATGAAAACGTAAAAACATACATAAACGAAAACACGTGGAATACACACATAAAACGAAAGAAAAAAGAAATACATACAAAGAAAAACATCATTAGGTAAAGAAGGAAAATATGAAGAAAGCGTTATTAAATTCTTGATCGCTCGTTTGGAATCGCTCAATTGGGAATCGCTCACATATAAATCACTCAATGGGAATTCGCTCACTTGAGAATCGCCCACTTGGGAATCGCTCACATGAGAATACCCAATAATGGAGTGGAATACCTAACTTTTCAGTAACCTTTACTTCCTTTTTGAACAGTGAAAATATTCGGATATTTTTTAATATCAGAATTTCCGTTCTTCAAAATATCCGTCCGGATATCCGACGCACATCACTATCCAATGCCTACACAGTTCTAAACAGTGCAGTTTAACAGCTCAGATAAAAAACGGAAATTGTCTTCTTGCGAGAAACACCTCTAATATCAGCGAGATTTATCGAATGCGATTTTCAACTTGTCCATGTTTGTTGTAGTTACTAAGATTGTGTACGTATGAGTGAAATTCCAATTATCTAGCACACTTGGGGAAATTTCGGTTTAAAGACCTATGAACAAAAATGTCAAGTGTGGCATTACTCAAATTGCTGTATATAACACATGATTTCAGAATTTACACATGGAGATCCACGCTCGTTAGTGAGATTCTTAATACACAGTCAAAATTTTGAATTCGAGTATCGATTCGGCGCTAAAAACGTTTTTCTGCATCTTGGTTACCAATTTATTTGATCGTCGATTTTGAGAGGTTCTACAAGCCAGGGTTTTTTTGTACATGACCCATTTGCACATGTACAAACGGCAGCCAATATTTCATTTGTACATAGCAAAAATAGGTAAAGTAACCTGTGTTCCTACACGTCATGGCCAAAGAGTAATAACCATATCAATGTAATTTTCAAATTTTATTTATGAAAAAAATTCATTAAAATTGAGCAAAAATTGAAATTTTTGAGTTTCAAGTCTAATTTACAAGCATTGTAGAACAAATTTTCTAGAAAACTATCCCATAGGATAATGAATTTGCATGTGGTAAATCGATGTTTAAGTCCTTTATGATCACAAGTGAAAGCCCAAAAAAGATGCGCCGGAAAAATTTTTGGTCTATTGACATTCGGCAACGCTGGAAAATCAATTTTCCAAACATTTATTCCAGGAATTAGGTTCAAGTTTTGTGTTCAAAAGTCGTAATTTTTAGAATTTTATTATTTGAAAAATTTTAAAACCAGTAATTTATTCGTTAACTCTCATGAACATGGCCGAAAAGATATTGAGTGGAAGAGTAAAAATTTCCGAAAACTACTTCCATGAAGCTTCCGAATTAATTTTACGTCAAGAAAGGAATAATCGCTTCATAAAGTTTAGAGACTTTACGTATTGATCTTTCTCAAAAAATGGTTCAAGGGAAAACTGCGGATCTTCATTAAATATCAAGATAAATATTGAAGATTAACACTTAAAACATGAGATAATACGTTTGCTATCATGAAAACTATCATTCATTAAATGATATAAATGATAGGTGGAGGTAGACATTCTCAAAGCCGTGTCTGAACTAGGTAACACATGATCAGAGGTCCCCAAGGTCGTATTTTTCAGGTAAGGGTGAATTTGAAAATTTGCGGGGGTAGCGTAGCTAAATGTCCACTAAAAACGTCATTTTGCCTCCAAATTAGGCACCCAGTGAAGAATTTTTAGGATCATAGGTAGGGGTAATACCCCCCTCATACCCCTCCCTATGGGGTTGCCTGTTAATGATTATTAAAGTTATAACAGGCGCGAAGCGCCGAAAAATTTTGAGATTATGAACTTCTAAAATGCACAAAAATGCATATTTATCGTACCTTATCCCAAAAATTTTCTTCCCTAAATGGGAACGAGCCGTTTGTACATGACTACCTCAAATTCGTTTGCCCCCAAAAATTTTCATTCGCCTCCGGCAAAAAAAACACTGCTACAAGCATAAATTTTCGAAGATTAAGAAAGTTCAGAAGATAATGGTTAAAACTACTGTTCAACATAAATTATAAAACTTCGCTATCTATATACAAATTTTCAAGTTTCAGAATAGTGGAATGACGCGCTCAACTGAAAAAATCGACAAGCACTCTAGGAGTTATAACTCTCAATGTTGAATTAAATCAGGAACGATTGCAAAAACATAAACAATTTTTTGGTCGAGAAACTAAACTAAAGTTCCGTGACGATAAATAGACGAAAGCTGCACTCTGATGACTTATGACTAGCAAGTGTCGACAACGTTATTTGACATCATGCAAATGTAATGCTTGCGTAATCAAAGGATCAGGTAGAGAAGTTAGTATCGTACCCCTAACTTTATTTAGTGATTTGGCTTAAGAGAAGGAATTGTTGTTACGCGTCGGTGATTTTTCCACCAAATTTCGAGCAGACGTATCGATATCAATTACTCGATTGATACAGAAAATGCTTAGCGACTCTTCTGTTCTACCTAGCACGCACTGCACCACATGATAACTATTGGACTTACGTACAACGAAATTTCTTTCACACTGTGCAATGGATTCATCTATTTCATTATTATTTGAACTACGAGAGTAAATTAGTATTTAATATTCTAATTATCTAATGTAACGTACGTAAGACACTGTGCTAATGGAGTCACACAAGTTGATGTCTTAGGATAGGCGTTAGCAAACTAATGATGACGTTGAAGTAAGCAAATGTGAGACAATGGTACTTGACTCTCACTTACCTTCTATTATTTTTGCTAAGCAAAAGTGATTATCTACACGATGATACAAAAATATTGTCAGGAGAAGAATAAATTTTTGTCTGAACCGAAGAAGACGTGTTAAATATGATCTAAATTAGGCAATCAATTTCACGTATTCTAAATTCATTCTGTTTCCTCTAGTAAAAATCACATTGCAACATTGCAAGTTTGGCACTTCTTTGTGGGTAGGATTAGCTAATAATCATTTGTTAAAAATCAAAATACTGCATTTCTTGGGTTTTTCATGTGTAGGTTGGTGAGACAATCAAAGTTTATTCTCCACTCAAAATTCGGCGGTGCCACAAACGATATGATGGGATAGTCGAGATGTGTCTTACGCTGGGATAAGAAATGCTCTTTGAGAACGTGGTTTCAGAGTGATCAAGTGATTATCTGCGGACTCAACCTTAAAACTATATTTTGCACAGCGTTCAATTCCTGAGTGCTATACGAGCCTCGAATTACTGATTACGAAGTGAAATTGCGCACGATTGGGATTGAAATATCCCCAAAAAATCAAGATTTCTTACATAACATAAACTAAAATGTATTATTATTAATTTTGACGGAGTTATGCGAGGTTAAGGCATTTTTTATAATAATCCAGTTGTCTTACTCCTGATTCTTTCTACAAATGCTCGACATTTCTTTTTTTGACAACTATTACTTCCAAGCTTTCAAATTTTGGATTTGTCGCCAATCGCCAGAACTATCATCCTGTAAACGAACAACACTAATTGGACCAAAACTATCCATCTAAAACCCCGGATAATTAACTAAACTTTTTCGACTAAACGTAGATACTGGAAAATCACGACAAACTAGTTCCAACAGAAAAAAGATCGCTTACGACAATAACCCGTTCGGAAATAAGCCTAAGGTTCCCAAATGTGAAGCTCTACGTGCAAAAAAATCAAATTTCATCAGCTTTTTACTGAATTTTTTGTCGCGGAAACTACCAAACCGATGGTACGGCAGGTTTAGTCTACTGATTAACGAACAAACAAAATTGTTTCTCCCAAAGATAATTGTTTGGTTTTTATCGAATTGGTCTTTTTCTTTGTTTCCAAGCCATGATGGAAAAGAAAAGAACACATTGATCGAAAAATTTCCTTATCGTTTATAAAATAGAAGATTACTACTAATGAGGAGGATGCAACAGAAGCAAATGCTAGCCAGTGTTATCATCGTCATTATCAGGAGGTAAAAAATAGTCTTAAAGCATAAACATATTTTTAGCGGAGCAAGCATACATAACCAAAAGATCGATTAACTGTTCCAAGCGGTCATATTCCAATTCGGTGCGGATGTAGCTTTCTACATAAAATCTACCAGAAAATTATGAATTTCGAACTAGAAAAGAGTTTGCAAGTTGCAATAGTAACAAAATAAATGATAACAATCAGCTGATAAACAGGAAAATAACCTATGTTTGTGAAAACAAAGAAAAATACATGCACATTGAAAAATGATTTTCTGGAATCTTATTTAATTTACATATTTCTGCAAGATTTATATCATTGAATAAGGTTGAGAAGCAAACAGAAAGCAATCGATTTCAAAATTCAAATGCGCCGTTCAAGGGTGACCTATGAAAAATTGCGAAATTTGAACAACGATAGGCAAGGCGACCATAATTTCAATTTCGAATCAGCATTTATAGTTTCCTTTTACATCAAACAACAACAAAGGAGATCCAATACTGGAGATCTAAAAAAAAATTATTACCCCAGGAAAAATAGTGCGCTAGGTAATCGAATTTCTTGAAAATACTTTGGAAAGAGCACCCCATAGCCTAGGGGGTATAGAAGTATTACCCCGGTCTTAGGTTTGGAAATTCATTTACCACCCAGGTAAGAATGACTCGAGTGAAATGGGGCGAAAATGACTTACACGCGATATTTTGGGAAGTGTCATAATGGACAAGCCAATTTGAAGGAAATAAGTAAGTGGGCACTTTTAGAGCGACTGCTATTGGCTTTTTTATTGTCCGTGGTAAACGTATGAGAAAAATATGTTCACGAAGTCCATAGGTCTGATAATGTTTATACTGCATATATAATTTTGGTGTATGAAAGTGAAGAAATTGACAACTGTAAAGAATCACTAATTTATGTTTTTTGTCGCTGCGTACGAAGATTTTTGTGGTATGTTTGTAGGAAGTAGAACAGGGTTCATACAAAGTTGGAGAAAAAAAATTCCCTGTGTTTTCCGGGTTGACAAATGAAATTTTTCCAGGTTTTTATAATGATGAAATATACTATCCTGAAGAAAAATACTGAATAATAGAAACATGTGTGAGCAAAAGTATCATCAAAAATAGGGCACTAAATCAAAAAATTTATTTCAAATTATTGTGCAACCTAGCGCCGAAAAATTTTGATTCCAAGGCCTCTAAAACGTCGGAAAATTAATTTTTCAGCACATTCTTATGCAGCTACCGATGATCAATCGTGATCTTTTCACCATTTGATTGGTGGAGGCGTTAAAACATTTTTCTAACGTTTTCGTATATCAAGAGCCAGTAATTTACCAATCATAATTATTTATGATATATATAAACCAACGTATAAACCATAAAAAAGTGTGATAGATATTTTACTTCGGACATGGATAACGGTAATTAATGCGGTGCAGAGCATCGGAAAAAATTTGGATTTTGATATTCTATATCGTTGGAAAATGACTATTTTTAATATCTATTTCCTGCATGAAAAGTCTAATTTTTCAGTGAATTCAACATGTTTTCAGTCAGGCAGACTAAAATTCAAAAATTAGGCAAGCAGCAATGAGTTGAATGACTTTTTCAGACAGAAGAACCTCTGCTATTGTCCCACGCTTAATCATTTTCCAAATGCAAAAAGTTAATTTCACGAAAGTCGAAAATTCTAAAGAACCACACAACGATTTTGTGGAAATAATCTAGAAAAATCTAGGTTTTAGTCAAATATGTGAAAAAACAATACAAGGTCAAACATCCATCCATAGCATGCTAATGTTTAAAAGCTATAAGCCAGCGTAAGCCAGGCCCACATTTTCCAACTGCACAACAGAAATGATAACAAGAATCATAAGTGATTTGAAATCCGGCGCGAAGCGCCAGAAAATTTTCGATATGTTTTCTTAAAAATGCATAAGAATGCATCTCTGGACAGGAAACTCACCCAATCAAAAGGGTCGTTAGGCTCTAATTTTTATAAGCCATGTTGGCTTGTGCCTCTACATTTTTAGGAGTCAATCAGAATTTTTAGAAGCCATGGCTCCTAATTGACCTAAAAAATCTTGACCAGACTCAATTTTTTTCGCTCGCAAATATGAATGCTCTATACAGCTGAAAAAATTTTGTTGATTAGCCTCCAATTTTCTGGCATAAATGAGGAGTTTGAATGTTTTCTCGAACTAAAAAAAACGATCTCAAATACTCGATGATTTTAAGGAATTTCACTTTCAATGTGCATAGTTGAATAAGAAAACTCGCCGCAGCGCGGCGAAAAAATTTGACGATTTTCCTCTACTTTTTAACACAAAATATTTATTTTTCCACAAAATTCCCTGTGTTTTCCAGGTTTTCCAGACCTGAAAAAAATTCCCTGTGTTTTCCAGGTTTTCCAGGTTGTGTATGAACCCTGGTAGAAATATATTTTGTCGAGATTACAGTTTTCTGGCGCCTCGCGCAGATGTCTATGTTAATCCTTCGGATTGTTTTTTCACAAATTGTGCTTGTCCTGCAAAAATATTAAGAAAAGATGAAAATGTTGATGATTCGACGTGAAAGAACATTTCGATGCGTTTCAAAAGATGAGCATGTGAAATTGACGAAGGTACTAGGGAATAAGTGCTTTGTACATCGCTGCACACTTGAGCCACCGCCTGCGACCACACACAGAGAGCAAAAAAAGGTTACGGCGCGGCATGGGAAAAGTACTACTTTTATCATATAATATTTTACTCCTACCTAGATTTTCGACCTTGGCGACGCCTGCTGTAGGGAGAGTTGATTTAGTGCATTGTACTACTAGCCTACAGATATCCAGATCAAAAAATCATATTGTGTGAAAAGAATTCAGCTGAGCATTGCAACATTGCGAAAGTAGAGAATATTCATCGTTGACTTACTTATTTTTGTTAATCCAGATTGCCTGCTTTTGGTTTAATATCCGCAGATTTTCACTGTATTTTGTTTGATTTTATGAAAAACGGCTGACTTTTAAAAGGATGTCAGAACGAGTGCGTTCTGAAACCCTTTTATGGCGCGCTGACGACCAAAACCAAAAAAATAACTTTACCACAATTTCAGATCTTGTTGAAATATGGCTTACACACATTAATACCTACCGAAAGGCGATTCATGATTGAAACAGACAAAGATTCGAACACAGTAACTAGTATTAGTCTATGAAAAACTGTATTAAAATTTGAAACTTTATATATTGACTTACACACTAGTCCAAAATATCACCAATCATTGTTGTTCGGATCAAATTTTAAGCGGATGCTTAATTGAATCTTCTTTAGATACCTATTTCCTTCCACAAGCAGGCGCGTTATACGCTCAGTGTCACGTGCATCTCTAACTAATTATCGAATGCATCCGAGTCACAAGAGTTGTAATTTTCTCAGAATAGAAACAAATGATTCGAAGACGATAACAATAGAAAGAATCTTGAGCTCAATTATAGATATGTGTAGTGCACTCAGATGCACGACGAGAATCATAATGAGATGCTAACTGAACCACAGCGGGTGTGGATGGATCATCATATCGTGCGCGCGCGTTTTTAAAGGGAGAAAAAACTTCAGCATCAACTAAAGCTAGCATGTACGAGAACACAGAGGAGCTTAGTGTAGAAAAGAGAAAAAAGCTAAAGAACAGCCGGATCCATTATTGTTAATCATATCAAAAGCTGGACAGAAGCGGATATTATATCGATTTTCGGTGCGCGGAGAATCGATAAATGGGCTTTTTGTTGCTTAAATGCTGCAAAGTTTCGAGCAGTCTTAAAAACCGAGAATGATGGATTGCAATTGGGTAGCAGCGAGACGTACATTCTTCCATGAGTTTCGTGCGTATGTCAAAAATTGCCTCATTTGGCCAAGAAGCCGTCTGAGCGAAGAAGAAAGTCAACAAGATTTAGGCGGAAATTTGCGCCTTTTCCGAGGGTGAATGAGGTGAAAGTTTTCATATTGGCCGACAAAAGGAGGAAAACCGAGTATTTGCACAAGAATTTTTCTTTAGCGACGTTGCAGAAAAGATAATTTCAGTGACTCATTTCAAGAAAAATGCGATCAAAAACGACCATACCGCTCGGGAGAGGTAGAAGAATAACCTGAGAGCAAGCAATAATGTCATATTATCTTCGTGGTGCACGAGGACTAAATTTTCGCAAATTTCACATTAGTGAAACTTCGTTTGATCAAACAAAAACGAATGCCCAAATTAATTTGGCATAGCCTATGTTGAGGAACTGTACTGATTTTTATAGCAAGGAAGTTTTAAACAAATCTTTCGTGTTTCATATCGCAAAAGGATTTTTGGACAAAGCTTCCACATGTGACAAAAAATTTACCCTTTCGAATTTATCCATTTCACGTGCGCACGAAAATAATTGAACCATGTCATAAGGCCTGCCTGGACAGGATGTTTTCAATCAGCTAGATGGTACCGTCAACCAGACTCAAAATCAGAGAAATCAGAGAAAATAAAAATCAACCATGTTTTATAGATTCGCGCAAAACAGCAAAGCAAAAACAATATGGATTCCGAACTCAAAACAGGCAACCAGAATTCAAAAATCGAGTAGCCAACCAAAAATTGCACTGATTGGCATTGATTATCTTAATTTAAAAAAGGACAAAGAAAAATTATCAGAATATCGAGTGTCTTTCTGCACACGTCGTATTGCATGAAAAACAAAATGAAACATTGTTGCAGTACTTTCACGCTGTGTATGAAAAAATGTTTTCATATAGCTATTTTATCCAACTAAGCTATCACTCGACTTGACTCAAAATTCTATGATAAGCTCATAAATATGAAATGAAAACAAATTTTCCTGAAAGTTACTACTCAAAAACATTTTTGGGATCGGAAAACTACCGACATTGCCTCAAGATTCATTTTCAACTCACTCTTTGCAGCATGCAGAAATTGTTTTCAACATTACACTAGCTTATCGTCAGCAGGAACCGGTTCTACAAACCTCGCAAAAATGTCGACAGCAAAATCAGTTAGTTTGCAAAATTTTGTTGTTCGCTTCGTCAGCGAAGCACGTTTTCTCACTCTAAAAATAGAAATAATATATTACGTATCACCTTTGCGTTATTTGCTGTATTCGTTGGTGCGCAACGTTTTTAACCACTCAAATGCAGCTAACCAGGGCATCGGCACAAATTTGGACAGTGTCTGAGTTATTTTAAATATGTTTGAAAACGGATTATTTTACCGATATCAGCAAATTAAATTCTACAAAATGACAAGTTTAATTGATTCATTGAGGAAAAAGGTTTCCCCATATTCCCTACGTCATAGCATATATCATGGGGGTTGGCACCAGCCAAAAGCCAAAAACGGTCAAGATCCAGAAGATCTGGCGCTGTACGGGTCAATTGAATATTAAGCCAACTGAAGTTCAAAAACGTAAAAAAGGGAAAAATCATTTTATTCGTCGTTGATTGGATATATTTTACATCGCATCAGGAATAGATCAAAAAGCCGATTCCAATGAATGTCGTAACGCGCAATGGACTATAGAAATGTATCGGAGACCCGAAATCACCAGCCCATTCTGTTGGATCCGGACCCGATATTTTCAAAATATTGGATCCCATGCATCTCTAGTTTTCATTATATGAAGATATGCACAAAAGTAAAAGTATGTCACCCAGATAAAAGTTTTGAAAAATATAATGGACCCGGACTCGAAAAGAGACCCAAAATTACCCGAATATTTTGTTGGACCCGGACCCGATATTCTTAGAATTTTGGTAGGGGAACGATGTTCTTAAAATTTTGGACACGGACCCGATATTTTCCAAATTTTGGACCCGATACATTTCTAACGGACTAATGTAAGCTTTCACTAATTTCAGTTACTATTCTTGATCAAATTTATCTTAAATTTCAACCAAAGCAGCTATCCCGAATGAAAATAGGGTGAAACATACATGAAAGTAAGGAGGTATCATAAGAACCCTAGCAGAAATCGTCGGCCATATGGGTTGCAGTATGGTGTTCCCAAAAATATTTTCCAATCATATGGCTAATTCACTGCTAGCCATAGGAAGCACATTGTTTAGACGGAAAAACAGAAGGCTGTTCAGTTTTACGTAGAAAATGGTCAATATTGAACACAAAATGGTCGAAAATTTCAATTTTTCTGGTGCTTTGCAATCTAAATACAGCTTTTATGACCATTTGGACTACAGTAACTGATTTTTGAACCATTTTTCGAACTTCTCAGACGTAACCCAATTTTACTCTTCCATGACTTTTTCATATAATCGATCACTCTTGCCATAAAGAAGTCTCCAACCCACTCACAACAGAACCTTGGCGCGGTTATATATATATATGTATGCTGTAATATGGCAAGTTTCGCCAGTTTCGATAGGTTCGACCTTTCTAGGGTTTATTTCGCTAACGAACTGAAAATTTCGCCAGTGAACTACTCAGTGAGCCTTGCTGAACTGGGATCCTATCGGAAATTGCGAATTTTTTCGGTCAGCATAGTTTTATTGAGCTTTGAAGAACTAACGTAGGTGATTTCATCAGCGAAAAATCAAAATTTCGCTGACGAACTGATTTTGCGAGCTTTGAAGGATCGGCTTGCAGATTACAATAAAATCATAACAAATAGTTTCACAAAGTTTGAACTTAATTCTAAAAATTATTTCAACTGCAGTTTCCAACGATGAATATGCAAAGTACACATTTTAATCTGTTTCGCGTGCTTCTGAGCTTTAGGTTCAGATCGATAGACTGATGATGATGGAGATAAGAAGTCAAATCAGGAACCTCTCATTCAATTCACAACATTCGCAAAACGGATGATATCACAAAAAAAAGGATGACATCATAGGAGACACCCACTGACTTTCCTCTGGTATCGACTCTTGAAAAAAAGGTAACACAACTCCAAAACTCTATTTTCGTCGACAAAAATTAGGTGAAGATTCTTCTGGTGAAAAAAAAGAAAAGGCAACTTTTCAAATTTTCGAGAGACAAAGTTACTTTAGAATACATACTTTCACTCCGAAATGAAACTTTCGCTCCTTCTTATTCTAACTTTTTTCCAACATTATGCTATATTCTGATGTAATTAATCATTAGCCGACAAACGTTCGGTGGACGTCACGAAAAGGAAGCAAAATGATTGGTACCTAGAGAAAAGCAAGTTAGAACAAAAATTCAGTTTTCTCTTAATTTGGCCATGTTTGTTTCTTTCATTTCAAAGTTTCTTTATTTTCGAAACTCTACTAAAGTTTTCGGTTAATTGTTTTTGCGGAACTAATCACATACATACAGACATACTAGAAGCAAATGCTAGAAAGAAAGAGAAAGAGTAAAAGAAAGAGAAAGAGTAAAGAAAGAGAAAGAAAAAGTGTATTAATTTATATAGAAGAGCTGGACGTTCTGATAAAATCAATTGGGCATCCTTGAAAGGATTTTCCTGGGAGCACACTTATCGTGAGCAGAAACATGATGGAGAAGATTGCAAAACGAAAAAGTTAAAGAGCTTCAGCAACAAATTACATAAGATAGAAATATATAAATTGTCAAGGCTAATGAGCATCATCAATTTTAAAGAACACTTCTTCCGGGAAAACTGCATACCCGAGCAATCTCGAGACATCAGGTAGCTACGTTGGTGGCTGTCGGTGGCTCCAGAAAATCAACACTTCATAGAGGGGAGAGAGAGAAGGGAAGGGGAAACAAGGAAACAGAAAAGAAAAGAAAGAAAAGAGGGAACAGTGAAGGAGAGATAGGAAAAGGGAATCGGCCATTCAATCAATCAACAAACCAATCTAGGAGTCAATCAACCAAGTGAGCTGAGAAGCAAACAAATTTGGGAAACAACCAACCAACTGATCTGGGAAGAAATCAACCAATCTGAATGTCAATCAACCAACTGATTGGAAAAAAACCGACAAACTTGGGAAACAACCAACCAACTGACCTGAGAAGAAACCAACCAATCTGAATGTCAATCAACCAACTGAATGGAAAGTAACCAACCAATCTACAGTCAACCAACCTACTAATCAGGGAAACTACAAACCAACCAACCTGAGAGTCAAGCTACCAACTGATCTGGGAAGCAACGAGCCAATTAGGGAAACAACCGATCAACTGGTCCGGGAAGAAACCAACCAATTTATGAAACAACCAATCAATTTGGGAGTCAACCATCTAAGCAGCTGGTCCGTGAGGCAAGTAACAAATTTGGGAGTCAACCTGTCAGATAAGTAATCTTAGAAGCAACCCAAAAATGTGAGGGACAATCAGCCAGGCAATACGAGAGTCAACCAACCGGTCTATTCCCAAGTGGGCGACCTTTCCCAAGTGGGCAATTCTCAATTGAGAAAATTTCTAATCGGGAGCTTCTAAACGAGCGGTCGATAATGTAATAACAGTTTCTTCATATTTTCTTTCTTTAACTTAAATTTTTCTTTGTGTGCATTTCTTTGTTCTTTCGTTTTCTGTGTGTGTTGCTTATGATTTTACGTTTTCATCTTTTGTCGCTGCTTTCCTTCATTTTCTTCCTTCTTGTCATCTATTTTTTCTCTTTTTGCACATGAAACAATACATTGCAAGTTGTTATTTTAAATAGCCGTAGTCTATTGATTTTACGACTCAGGTTTGTATATTAATATTTCACCTTTTAGGGTACTCTACATCTTTGGTACAGTGAACTTTGCTGCATGATCAATGATCAATTCTATAATTCAGAGCTCTCACGAACGAAGTGTCAACCTTGGCAGTTTACTCAGCAAATCCATTACCACATAAAATTTACCGTCGTTAAACTTTCCGGCACGGGTTGAAGAGACGTCCGAGTATGTTGATTCATTTCTCAACTTTTTTGAATCGATATTATTTATATTTCCAGTCGTTGTAGAGACAATGTCGAATAAAAAAATAAATACACACTCGTAAAATTATGTCAAATGCGTTTCCTCGTTGAAGGTATTAACGTCAAATAACGGTATGTAATTTTCCGCTGCAGATGAATGAAATAGCCGATCGAGTTCAAATTATAACGGCATTCACGAGCCAGACTGAAAAAAAGAATAGAAAACGAGTTTCAAAGCTAATCATCTAAAGAAACGATTACACAAAAAATAAATCCATACATTTCTGGAAAAAACGAAGAAACCGTGATTTCGAATTAGCAATTTCGAAAAATTGTTTGTAAGACACGGACGCCGGGCGGGATGACATATTCGAGATTTTTTATTTTATATGAAAAATCGATACTTTCTGTTTTGTTATATTCTACATTTATAGCATTGGCCGAGCCTTAGGATTGCTAAATGATTTCTGGGGCAGATGATTCATATGGCATTACACCATACATGCACATAGGGGGGTAGCGGGGTAAACCCCCATACCTTAGACCCTGGCCACCTCCCTCTGGCCAAAAAAATCGTCAAACACCCCCCTGAACTTTTTTCAACACAGGTTTTTAGATGATTTTTGTGCATATTTTGTACGAAAAACAAGCTTTCAGAACTTTTTTTTTGTTTTTTGCTCACCCACCCCCCTACCCCCTGGAAAAAAGTCCATGGACCCTCCCCCTGGAAAATTTTTGCCGTGCGTGTCTGCATTACACCCCAGTACAAAACATCAGGACGTCCGAATGATCTCAAAAATGTTTCTGTAAGCATTTCATGGGAAAAATTTCGATTTCGGCGAGAAAAAATGTGTGAACTTTTACCGCCGAATCCATGAAACATGGCTTTCAAATGAATTTTACCATGTAGGATCGATTTGCGACATCTATGTATGGCAGGGTGTGCCAAAAATTCAACGATTTATATACCGGCGTTTTGATGTAAAATTGAATTCAAAAACAATCCATTCTATTCTTGACTGTCTAGGCTTTTAAACTGAACTTATAAAGTTCATTAATTTTTTTTAATTTTCAAAATTATTAAGGCACGATTTTTTGAACAAAAAATTTCAACTTGAATCTAGAAATATGTTTACAACACAAAATTTTCAGCGCTCCAGAATGTGAATATTCCAAAGACTCTCCTGCGCTTTGGCACGGAAAGATTAATTTGTTTTTTGTCCTCTCATTTGTGATCATAAGGAGCCTAACGGTCGATTTCCCATGTAATTCAAGGTTATTATGCTCTTGGATTGTTTGCATATGAATTATTTAACTACAGAACTTGACTTTAAACTCTAAAAATTTCTATTTTTTCATAACGATAAGAATATTTCATGAAGGAAGAAAAAATACAGTAGCAAAATTGAAGGTCTGGAAAACAACGTAGTTGGAGAAACTACTAAATATAATCAATACAGTTAAAAACCGAGCTCAAAAAGCGAAACATATTAAAATATTGATTAAGGTAAATTTTGCTAGATAAGCGACTCTAAAGACACTATCTGCGTTTTTAGGCGAAAAAACAACTTAGAGGAAAAATGTGGCCTATTTTCCCATTGGCCTTCTAAACTTCACTGAAGAGCAACTGTTTGGTCTTGAACTCGCTGTTTTCTTTAATGAGAATCATATCCATTTTTTTAAAATTGTTTATCTCAAAAAACGAAGCACCTACAGGAAGGAAAAATAATTGTCGGGCGCACTATTTTTCCCCGAATGAGGAAAGGGAGCCGAATCTCCCCCCCCCCCAATTAATGTCTGGGACAGGGTTTTTTTGGTTTTTTCTCGACGGGCCATTTGGCTCCTAAGATCAAAATTTTACAGGCCAGTAGGAATTTCGACAAGCTAAAACTAAAATGTTTGTAAATAAATGTGGTAGTTAAAAAACAATGTTTTTTCAACAAATTTAGTTAAAAACACTCTCAAAAATCACAGTAAAAGCTGACATAACAGATCAACCATTTTGAATACATTCTTAATCACACACACACAATAATAAGGCTCACAAATTAGATCCGTCATTATTCAAATCGATCATCAGGGTTTTTTCGCACAAGCCAGGTTTATCAGTAACTAGGGGAAAAATTTGGTTGCACAGATCAATTTTTAGTTGCTCACTCCAAAAATTGATAAATTCGCTAACTTCAACGGAAAAATGATTAAAAGTTACTTCCCTTGTATTTCATTCACTTCGCGTCAGTTACTGACTTTTAAATTGAATTTGTCGAGTTTTGGGTGAGAAATCAAAAGTCTGGCCAAAGTAACTTGTTCACTTGTTCAGTGCCTAGCGCCGAAAAATTTTGATTTTGAGGCCTCTATGTCGGAAAATGCATTTTTCAGCAGTTATACTGCAACTGTCGATGACGGATCTTTTCACCATTTGATTGGCGGAAGAGGTCAAACATATTACTTTTATTTTGGATCTTATATATCTGGAGCCAGTAATTTACCAATCACAATTATTTATCAAAAACGATTGTTTTCACATGACCTATAACATAAAAAACGCGATGGGTATTTTACTTCGGACTTGAAATTCGGACACTGAAAGAAAATTTCAGATTATGATATTCTATAGCGTTGGAAAATGTATACTTTTAATATCTTTTTCCTGCATGAAGGGTCTATTTTTCAGTGAATTCAATGTGTTTTCAGTGGGGAAAACTAAAATTCAAAAATTAGGCAAGCAACAATGAATCTGAATGGCTTCTTCAGATAGCAAGAACCTCTGCCATTTTCCCATGCTGATGATGTTTTAATCATTTTCCAAATGTAAAAAGTTACATATGTTCGTCAAAACCAAAAATTCTGAAGTGCCACAAAACCATTTTGTAAAAATAATCTAGAAAAATCTTGATTTTTGTCAAATACGTGGCATACCTGTAAGACCTCCGACCAGTTGGGGGGGGGGGTAAATCCGAAATTTGGGGGGGGGGATAGAAAAAAGTCGAAATTTTTCCCAAAAAAAAAAACAAAAAACATACACTTTTTCGCAAATTTTTTCAATTTTTTCCAAACTGGGGGGGGGGGGTTGGGGGATTGGATGATTTTGGGTACAGGGTTGGCCAAGTTGGGGGGTCCCCCCCTCCAACGCCCCCCCCCCCAAGTAAAGGTATGACGTGAAAGAAACAATACAAGGTCAAACATTCATCCATAACATGCTGGTTTCTAAAAGCTATATAAGCATCTGATTATCTCCAGAAAATTTAGGGGCTTGGCTTGTAAAAATGAGAGCCTAACCACCCTTTTTGATAAGGTTATAGGGCTTAATCTTTTCAAGACTGATTTCATGATATAAAATTTGATTTTTTCTTTCTAATGATGTCATGCTTGAACAATGTGCGGATGTTCTCGACCAGCTAACCTGCTAAAGGATCAGCTTGAAATCAATGGTGTTTCATTAATTAGGGCCAAATAACAAAATTCGGTATTACACTGCGCCTGGTTCACACCCATCTTATAACGTTATACACACTCAAACATGGCGGGCTTAGGTTTATTCTTAGGCTTCGGCTCAGCCTTGGGCATCAGGGTTGGCGGGCATTGAGTTTTTGGATTGATGTTTTTTTCGGTTGGAAAATTGGGCATTTCTGGGTTTTTGAAGAAAAAAGTTCATTTTTTTAAATCTGTTTTTGAGGATACAAATTTCTACTTGATTTAATAATAAATTGGGAGTTAAGCCAATTGTATAGTAACTGCAATGCAGTCTGTTCCCTGACACTGATATGACAACAGATTTGAGATTGGATTACACAACATAACAAACAAATCAAACGCCTCGTACGTTTTCAATTCAGGAAACTTTTAGCGCTAGTCGATTCAATTGTTCTGTTGAGTTGAGTTATTCTAATCTGAAAGCTAAAGATTCATATCCAATAAATTTAACTTATGCTTGAATTGTTTTTCGGCTGATATTTTTTTTGGCTGAAGTTGCTTCGCTTTGGCAGTTTATCCAAGTATTTGGCAGATTTTACTGTTCAATGAGCAGTGCTAGTGAGCAATACACAGCATTGCTTGTAACTGCTTTAAGTTTTGTTATACCTTATTCTGCTCACAGTCATTAACAATTTAACAGCTCATGAGCTGACTTGAGCAGCCCTAAAATTTTGAAGGAGACGGCAGAGCCCAGAGCACCCCATGGGGGGGGGTATTACCCCAGTCTTAGATTTGGAAATTCATTTTACTACCCCCATCTATGGCAAAAAAATTTGGTGGACCTCACCCTCTCCTCAGTATAGGTTATAGTAATTCGAGAAAAATTGCACAATGTGTGCTTGAGACGAATTACTCACTGGTGTTTTTGACACATTTACTGAGCAAATGATAATGGGAAAGTATGCAACTTCTGTACCATTACACAGCGCTTTTTAGGAAAGGATATCAGGACATTAATGTATACTACTTGTAGGAAATCATTATATATATAATTGGGAGATCAAATAATGACTTATGTATATGTGATTTATCAAAAAATCGCCCCTTGGAAAGAAAAACATTATGTTCTTAAAATTCTTCATCTTCATGCTCTCCTTTCTTTTCTGTGTGCATATGGTTACCCAAGCTGTGGCATACTTTCCTACTATGAGTTGAGACATGCGAGGTCCATTGATGTGGATCAGTAGTGGTACCTGGTTTAAAACTCGTGGTTCATAATGTATTGGGATTAATAATACTTTTCAACCCTCATCAGTGATGGAATAAGGTCATACTCCTGAAGGTGCTGGTTCAAATAATGTTTCCAAAAGTATGTTGTGTCCGAATCTTTAAATGTGCAGGAATCAGTTGACACGACAATGACAATCTTCAAAGTGCGACTATTCTATGTGTATAATTACTACATTCAAGTTGTTTTTTGTAAGTTGTAATTGAGAATTGATTTGTGGTGAGAGCACAACACCCCCACCCGTCTGGAAAAAAGTCGGGAGCAAATAAAAAAAAGGTCACAGCATATTTCAAGTACTACCCTTACAATTTACGATTTTACCCCTACCTAAATTTCCGACCTTGGGGACTTCTGGCAGAGCCCCAGGAGAGAGGGGCAGCTGGCAGCTTTTTGGGTCTTATTTTTCGGCGGCACCAGGCAGCTAAGTCTAATTTTAGTTTTTTGCATCATTTTTCTTCAATTTTTATTGGAAATTCATCCTTAAAAATTCAAATTCAGCTTCCTGAATTGATAGAGTTCAAGCTGCCTTGACAGTATGTATTTAAAAACTAATAGTGACAAACAGGCACAATTGTTTTTGTCATGTTATAATCAAGTGTGTTTCTTGATGGTGTCCACTGCTTCATCAGATCGTAATTTTTACAATTGGCTTTGTTCACATCAAGTTAGGTTATCGATTGTCATCTGCATCGGTCGAAAAACTAGTCTTCATGAAATTCAATGCCAACAATTTTGTCGACGGTGTAGAAATAGATGATCTTATCTATATTATGCTGAGTAATTTGTGTATTTTTGTTTTACAATCAGGTAAAATGATCTGAAAATGTTTTGCTTCATGAGGAATAAAATTTAAGTGATGTCGCATTTGCTTTATTTTTACTTGGTTCGGATCCATCAGTGTGAAATTATAGAAGAAACCCTGATAAAACACAAAAAACCCTAAAAATTCTAAAGGACCCAAATTCGAAATTTTGAAAATGGTTTTTTCCTAACCCTGTTGGGCATAGGCTTAGGCTCAGGCTTAGCCTTGGGCATAGGCTTAGGCTTAAGACGCAGGCCTAAGGAAGAACAAGATTGAGCCTAAGTCCTTCCTCGTTAATCCCCTTCCAATAACCCACTTTACTGAAGTGCATATACATAACGTCATAAGATTGGTGTGAACCAGACGCAATAATACCCAAAATTCGTAAATATAGACTTCCAACGCCAAGCAAGCGCCGAAATTTTTTTAGTTTTAATACTAAAACGCTGGAAAATGAATCTTTTCGAATTTTATTTCCTCGATAAGTGGTCTAATTTTGCATTGAGTTCAATTATTTTTTATAGTCGGACAAAAAAACAATATTTAAAGCATCACAATCAATTTGTAATATCAGAAAAGCAGCCAAAAATTTGGATTATTCAACCAACAATATCTGTCACTGTCCCAAACTGGTGGTGTTTCAATCATCTGCCGAATGCAAAAAATTATGTTCACAAAGTGGAAAAATCGAAAAAATCTTGATTTTCGTGAAATACTAAGGCACATTAAACTATGAGATGAGACATTCTAGATGGTAACAACTATTGAATGCAAACTGGGGAGTAAGTAAAGTAGATATGCCCACTATCGTCCAAGCCCAGAACTGAATTATAGCAAGTAAAGATCAAAATCATCATTACCAGCGCGAAGCGCCGGAAAGTTTTGAAGTTTTGACCTTCTAAATTCACCTTTCCGGCTTGAAAACCCCGAAATTCTTTTCGCCATTTGGCGAAAGAGGTACTGTTTTTTCCCCTGGGGCCTTTTCCCCAAATGGGAAAAAGGGTAAAAATTTTTTCCCATTTTCCCGAAGTCGTTTTTTTCGCTTAAAATTGCTCTCAGACGCTTTATTCAAGTGAGTTTGAGCTTTTTCGAGCCTTCTGGTGTTTTTAGAGCCATTAATTCATTAAAATTGAGGAAAAATATAAATTGTCGAGTTTAAAGTCTTATCTACAAGCATTGTGGAACAAATTTTCCGCTAAACTATCCAAGAACATAATGACTTTGAATATATGAGAAATCGACGGCTAAGACCTCTGTGATGTTAAGTGAGAGCCGAAAAAAGATACTAATCCTAAAACTCCAAAAAAGATGTTTATCGTTCCGGTGCGAAGCGCCTGAAAATTTTTTAGGGTACCTATTGATATTCTGCGACGCTTGAAAATCAATTTTCCTATCATTTATTTCAAGAATTAGATCCGAATTTTGTGTTCAAAAGTCGTAATTTCTAGAACTTTATTTGAAAAATTTCAAGAGCAGTAATTTATTTGTTACACTCTCATGAACTTGGTCGAAAATATATATGAGTAAGAACAGTATAAATTTCCAAAGATACTTCCATGAAGCTTTTGAATTGATTTCACGTTAGGAAAGAAATAATCACATCAAAAAGCTTAGAAACTTGATGTATTGATCTCTCTCAAAAATTGTGTCAAGGAAAAAATGCGAATCGTCATTAAATATCATACAATATTGAAGATTACCAATTAAAACAAGAGATATACGTTGATGAAAACTATAAAAAATTGAGTGATAATTGAAGGTAGACATGCTAAAAGCCGCGCCTGGGCTAGGTAATGTATAATAATGATAATTAAAGTTATAAAATTTTGAGATTGTATGACCTTCTAAAATGCACCTTTTCTGTATCTGATCCCTAAAATTTTCTTCCCCAAATGGAGAAAGAGTCCAAAATTTTTTCCCCTTTTCCGAATTTTTCTCCCAAGAAAGCAAGATTTAGAGAAAAAAACAGTGGAAAAAGAGCCCAAATTTGTTTTTGCATTTACGGGAGAGCGGCGAAGCACTGTTTCTTTTTTTCCTGCCGGGTTTTTCACCAAATGGGAAAAGAGGTCAAAATTTTTTTCCTCATTTTCCCAAAGTTTTTTTTCGCTTAAAATGCTCATAGACGCTTTATTTAAGTGTTTTTCAGCCTTTTTAAACTTCTGATGTTTTTAGATCCGTTAATTCATTAAAATCAGGGTTGGGAAAAAATCCATTTTCAAAATTTCGAATCTGAGTTTTTTAGGGTTTTTTAAGGGTTTTCTGGGTTTGATCAGGTTTTTTTCAATTTCACAATTGTATAGATCTGAATTAAGTAAAATGACAGCAAATGCAACATCACGTAAGTTTTATTCTTCATAAGGCAAAACATTTTCAGATTATTTTTCCTGATTTTAATCAAAAATACACAAATTCCTTATCATAACAAATAAAATCATATTACTTCTGGACCGTCAAAAAATTTTCCGGCATTGAATTTTATGAAGACTAGTTTTTCGGCTGACGCAGTTGACAATCGATTATGCAACTTGGTGTGAACAAAGCCAAATGTTCAAAAGTTAGGCTCTGATGAGGCAGTGGACACCAAAATGGAAAACACATGATTATAAAATGACAAAATAAATTTCGCTTGTTTGCCATTATTAGTCTTAAAAACGTTCTCCACCATTTTTTAACGAAACGTATTTTCTCCTCATCTTCACTTGCCGAGATCATACATATACTCAGTGAGTTGTTTGTAAATTGTGACTTTGCAGGCTGAAAAAAGTTTGATGTTTCTTTCTTCAACATTCATACTGCTCACAGAACCTCAACCAGCATATACTTGGCGGTCCCTTTTCAGCCCATTTTTGAACTAAAAAAGCCGCCAACTGCCTCTCTCTCCAGTGGGTCTGCTGTCTCCCTCAAAATTTTAGGGCTGCTCAAGTCAGCTCACGAACTGCTGATGGATGTGAGCAGTAGGTATAACAAAAGCTTTAGCAGTTACAAGTATGCTGTGTATTGCTCACTAGCACTGCTCATAAGTGCTCATGACTCATGAGCAGTAAAATCTGCCTAATATTCAGATAAACTACCGAATCAAATCAACTTCAGCTAAAAAACAATTCAAACATAAGTTAAATTTATTGAATGTGAATCTTTAGCTTTTCGATTAGAATAACTCTACCCAACAGAACAGTCATAGGAACCGAATTGAATAGCGCCAAAAAATCTCCTGAATTGAAAATTTACGGTAGCATTTGATTTTATTGTTGGGTTGTGTGCAGGGTTTCTTTTTAACACAGCAACCAAATTTCGGGCTGTGCAACCAAATTTTTTCTGTAAGGTTGCACAGTGCAACTTGAGGCCAGACTGCTCTTTTGATTAGGTTATAGGGTTTTCTGTCCGTAGATGCATTTTATGCGTTCTGAAATGGAAAAAAGTGAAAATTTTCCGGTGCTTCGCGCCGGGTTTCAATTTATTTATAATTTTTTATTACTATTCAAGTGCGCGGTTAGAAAATATCATTCTGGTTAGTGCTAGGTTATAATTGTCAAATCATTATGGATAAATGTTTGATCCTGTATTGTTTTTTGACGAACTTGATTGAAAACTAACATTTTTCAGTAATTTTCCCAAAAAATTTTTGCGATCTTCAAACTACTTTTGATTTTCATATGATTAAAACATTTTGAGAGTAAGACAATGCTAGAAATTCTTACCGGTTGATAGATCCAAATTCTTAGTCGCTCGCCTATTTTTTGAATTTTAGTTTGTCTGACTGAAAATTCATTAAATTCACTGAAAAACCAAACCTTCTGTCTGGGAAATAAAAGGTGGAAGGATTCCTTTTCCTGCGTTCTAGAATATTGGAATTCACAAAAAATTACTGTAGTTGTTGTCATATTTATCTTTTCATTTTCTCTCCAAACTCAGAAGATTGGGTTTTAAATGCCTAAAACCGACGCGGATCGAATGAAATACAGGAAAACTGATTTGTGATGATCTTTCCGATAAATTTTACGCAAATTTATCGATTTTAGAGTAAGCAACTAAAAATTTATCTGTGCAACCAAAATTTTTCCCCAAGTTGCACACTGCAACCTGGCCATCTGGTTGTGTGATCTCATCTCAAATCTGTTGTCATTTCACTGTCAGAAAAGACTGCATTGCAGTTACTAAAGTTGGCTAAACTCTCAATTTGATTGTTAAAAGGAAGAAACTTGTATTTTGAAAAAATGGAAAAATATAAATTTTTTTCTTAGAAAAGCCCAAAAACGTCTAATTTTCCAACTCAAAAAACCCATCAACCCAAAAACCCAATGATTAAAATTGAGGAAAAAATTGAAATTTTCGAATTCGGAGTCTAATTAACAATCCTTGTAGAAAAACGAACTTCCCAGTAAACTATCCAAGCGCATAATGAAATTGAATGGCATGAGAAACCGAGAAAAATTGAATGGCATGAGAAACTGAGAAAAATGGCATGAGAAACCGAGAAAAATTGAATGGCATGAGAAACTGATAAAAGCAATTTTCCGAACATTTATTTCAAGAATTAAATTCGAATTTTCTGTTCAAATGTCGTAATTTCTAGAATTTTATTATTCGAAAAATTTTGAAACCAGTAATTTATTCATAAACTTTCATGAACTTGGCAGAAAAGATATGAGTAAAAAGAGTAGAAATTTCCGAAAAATACTTCCATAAACCTTTTGAATTGGTTTTACGTTAAGAAAGGAATAATCGCCTCGAAAAGTTTAGAGATTTGACGTATTGATTTTTATCGAAAAATATGTGAATGGAAATCAAAAAATGTGTGAATAAAAAAATGTGGATCTCCATCAAGGTTTTTTTGGTTTTTGGCACAAAAAAATTTGGAATGGCACAAAAAATTTTGAGCGTTTGTGCCAATTGGCACAAAATTTTTGGCTGGTCAAACATTAAATTTCCTAGATTTTTAGGCGTTTTAGAGGCTCAAAATACAAAAATTTTTCAGCGCTTCGCGCCGAGTCAATCAACATAGTATTTCGTATTCCTATATTTGACCCGCCCGAACGCGAACGATTTCTCTCCGAACAGTGTATTAGTATCGTCGCAGCACATTTTATAGGCTGTCAATGACTGATGAATGAGAAGAAATTCTGAATATTCTCTGTTAATTCAGTCAAATTCGGGTTCAAAACTGAAATTCTTATTTTTTGTGTTTGATTGATTCAAATAGAAAAATCGATATCGTTGGTAAGGGTGCAATATTTCGGCCGAAAATGTACACAATTTTTAACTTCGTTTTCCCTAGTCTTCACAGATTTGCTAAATGTATATCGATAATTCATATTCGTCGTAAATCTTAGTAAATTAATTTGAACTTCCTGAACAATTCTAGAGTTATTTAAATTTTGTCAGCATTCCATTCCTTTTAGAGTTGTCGTGAAATATTTTCTTGCACAGTTTTTTCTCATCTGACTGAAATGGTTTAGCTGAAAAATAGGTTGAGGAGCACGATTTTTCCAAAAAAATTAATGCGTTTTGAACGTTAACCTTTCATCAAACTTTTGGGATAAAACTTTTCGGCAGCTTTTCAGTATGTTTCTAGTAGAAAAAAATTTTTTGTGCCACTGGCACAAATTTTTTTGGCCGTTTGTGCCAATTGGCACAAGTGTCCGTGAACAAAAAAAACGCTGCTGTGCAACCAAATTTTTTCTGCCAAGTTGCACAGTGCAACTTGAGGCCTGACTGCTCTTTCGATTATGTATTAGGGTTTTCTGTTCGGAGATACATTTTCATGCGTTCTGAAACGGCAAAAAGTGGAAATTTTCCGGCGCTTCGCGCCGAGTTGCCAATTTATTTATAATTTTTGATAATAGTCAAGTGCGTGGTTAGAAAAGGTCATTCTAGTTAATGCTTATAGGTTCTAATTATCATCATATTATGGATAAATGTTTGATTCTGTATTGTTTGTTGACGAATTTGATAAAAACTAACATTTTTCTCGGTCATTTACCCAAAAATTTTTGGCGATCTCAATAAAAATTTTGATTTTTATGTGATTAAAACGATTTGAGTTTAGAAATTTTTGCCGATTGAAAGATCCAAATTCTTAGTGGCTTGCCTAGTTTTTGAATTTTAGTTTGTCCGACTGAAAATTCATTAAATTTACTGATAAATCAAACCTTCTGTCTGAGAAATAAAAGGTGAAAAGATTCATTTTCCAGCGTTCTTGAATATTGAAAGCCCGAAAAAATTTTTGGCGCTACGCGCCGAACACATTACTCTAGTCTAGTCATATTAATCTTTTCATTTTCTATTCAAAACTCTGAAAATTGCGTTTTAAATGTCTAAAACTGACGCGGATCCATACCTCTAATTGGGGGGAGGGTTTGGCCAATGATTTACCCAACACCCCCCCCCCCCCAGTTTGAAAAAATTGGCAAAAAGTGTATGTTTTTGGCCTTTTTTGGAAAAAATTTCGACTTTTTCCCACACCCTCCCCCAAAAATTTCAGATTTACCCCTCCCCAACTGCAAACCTGTAAGAGGTCCGACCAGTTGGGGGCAGGGTTGGCAAGACCTGCGTTTTTGGGTTTTTCTGGGTTTTTCTGGGTGCATTTTCTTGACAAAATTTGGGTTTTTGGGTTTTTCTTAATTCTTTTAAATTTTCAGATAGTATTGTTTTCAGAAAAAGAATTTAGTTTTTAGTTTTTTTTAAATTTTAAACTTTTTTTATATTTTAAATTTTTTTTATGTTTCCTAAAATTTTTTGTTTTCGTTTTATTTTTTTCATTAAAAAAATTTTTTTTAATTTTTTTTTTATTTTTTCAAAATTAAAAAAATTTTTCATAGGAAACACGAATGGGAAAAACACGGTTCCTGCGCTTCGGAAGTCAAATCTTTGCCCGATGAATCGGCCTATTTTAATCGTGGATTGAAAATACACGATTCCTATAATTTTGATAAGGTAAAAAATGACGTCATCAATTTTTTTGATAAGAAAATTTGTTTATTCTTCAAAGTTTCAAAGTTAATTTTAAAAAATCAATATTTTGCATTATTTTCGGTATTTATCACTTAAATTTATAAATTTTTAAATGTTTTCAAAAATTTTAAATTTTTTTCTTTTTTTGTTTCATTTTTTCGTTTTTTCCTGTTTGTTTTTTGTTTATCTTTTTTTGTTTTTTGTTGTTTTCTGTATTGTATTTTTTTATGTTTTCATTTTTTTCTTTTTTTTTTGTTTCTGGTTCGTTGTTTTTTGTTTTTTTTTAATTTTTTCTGTTAATTTTTTGTTTGTGGTTCGTTAGTTTTTCTTTTTTTTGTTTTTTCCTGTTTGTTTTTCGTTTTTTCCCTTGGGTTTTTTTTGTTTTCTGTATGGTATTGATTTTTATGTTTTTTTTCTTTCTTTTTTTTGTTTCTGGTTCGTTGTTTTTTCTTTTTTTTTGATTTTTTTCTGTTTGTTTTTTGTTTTTCTTTTCTTTTTTTGTTTTTTGTTGTTTTCTGTATTGAATTTTTTTATGTTTTCAATTTTTTCTTTCTTTTTTTGTTTCTGGTTCGCTGTTTTAATGAGCCAAATCGATAAAATCGTTGTGCAATGTGCAGTCGTGACTCGTGTAAATATGTTACAACCAAATGTATAGTCAGTCTTGAACACTGTTCAGCAATTTAATACACTTTATACATTAAAAATAACATTCTCATATATATTTTAAGTAAAATGATCATTCATTAGTACAAAACTGGAACAAAAACCCTAGAAAAACCCACCGAAAACCCAGAAAAACCCACCAAAAACCCAGAAAAACCCAGAAAAAAAAACCCACCAAAAAACCCAAAAACCCAAAAATGAAGATTTCAAAAACTGGGTTTTTACCAACCCTGGGTGGGGGGGGGGGGTAAATTCGAAATTTTGGGGAGGGGGTTGAATTTTTCCCAAAGAAAGCCAAAAAACATATACACTTTTTTGCAATTTTTTTAAATATTTTCCAAACTGGGGGGGTTGAGGGGGGGGTTAGATGATGTTGAGTACATGGTTGGCCAAGTTGGGAGGGTCCCCCCCACCCCACCCAAGTAAGTACAGGTATGCCCAACTGGTCGGACCTTTTACAGGTATGCGCGGATCGAATGAAATACCAGAAAACTAATTTGCGATGATTTTTCCGATAAATTTAAGCAAATATATCGATTTTGGAGTGAGCAACCAAAAATTTATCTGTGCAACCAAAATTTTTCCCCAAGTTGCACATTGCAACCTGGCCTGTGCAAAAAAAACCCTCATCTCCATTAAATTAGTAAATTACAAGATAAAATATTTAAGATTACGAATTAAAACATGAGATAATACGTTTAAGATGATAAAAACTATTATAGATTAAATAATAAGTGAAGGTAGACACGCTAAAGTCGCGCCTGAGCTACTTAGATTAATTCATAATTATAATGATTAAGTTATATAACCGGCGCGAAGCGGCGGAAAATGTTGAGATTTGAGCATTCTAAAATGCACCAAAATGCATCTTTTCTGTTTCGATCCACAAAATTTTCGTCCGCAAAATGGCGAAAGAGCCCAAATTTTTTTTCCTTTTCCGAACCTTTTTCCCCTAAAAAGCACGACAATATAACAGTGCGGCCAAGGCGACTTGCAGTACTACAGTAACTCCCGGTCGGGACGAACCAAAACTTCAGTAGCTAACCTGTAACACTTGTAAGTCGACAATAGTAATCGTCAACAGAAGTAATCGACAATTCAACGAGGTTATCCAATAGAGTTTACTGTCTTTACAAACAAAAAGCAACAATTAATTGAGCGTTTAAAGAAACCGAACAACAGGATATTCAAATTTTTATAAACTGCTCAGTAGATTCAAGTTTCATCATTCTAGATCATCTTCGACCAAACTAATACTGGCACCACCTCCCATTGATTGACCCTAGAAATGGAAATTAATTAAAATCCTAAGAGCGAAAAGTGAGAGTACCTAACCAAGAAATTTAGACACAGCAACGCTCTATTTCTCGTTAGAAAAAAAAATATAATTTGCATGTTGATCAATTTTTCCATCATAACTATTCTCGGTAAGAAAAAATTTCATGTTATTATAGTACAGAAGTAGTTTTTTTCCATACTTGCGGACTTTTTTTGGCCGCGCCGAAAAACTTTTGGACATTTTCCTAAGAGAGTTGAAATTTTTTAGGCCTTTCTACTGCTGGCATTGACGAAAAGGTGCATTTTAGTGCAATTCAAGTCAAAATCCCAAATTTTTCTGGCGCTTTGCGCGGGCAATGACAGAATTTTTAATGTTCACTACAATTAAGCTGAAACGCAGTCAAAAAAAGTCTAGTTTCATTACTCAATTGTGCTTAATTGCTTCCATGAATCTGATACGTTTGATTTTATATTGAAGCACGTAGAATTCGATACTTCACTTTCTTCAAAAATAGAGTGGGAATTATAATTTTCGCTATGAATATGAATTTGTTATTTTCCCAAGTTTTTTCATACGTTTGTTTAATGTCATCATTTATCGACTGAAACCTACACTGAAAGTACTACAAATTACCTCCAAAATGCATTTGCCAACACTTCATACGCTTCTGTGTTCAAAAATTTCCCGGTGTTACGTTGAAAATTCATGGTCATGATGAAAATTTCTTCATCTCATTTATCAATCGGCAATTTCGAATATTCGGTTTGGATTTTGTTGGAAACAGTGATTTTTTATAGATCTCATAGATTCTTTCTGACCCTATGAGCATAAATTGTTCCATTGGGAAACGATAAAGACGGCATTTTTGACTGAAAATATGAAGCATCTACTTTAGGGATAAGAGTTGAAAAGTCTCGCTCTCCAGCGTTCTATAATACCAAAATCTATAAACTAAATCGGTCCCAGCAGCAACTATTTATTCTGGTCAGCCATTCTAAAATATTGTTGCTGTTTGATGTTCTTGTTAATCTATTATTTTCGCTCATTCCACACATTTTTCAAATGATGAAAATGACGGGAAAAATTTTCGTGTGCAGAAAAAAATTTGGATCATTTCCGCATGCTGCAGATGAATGCGTGCGGGAAAAACCCTATTCAGAAGGGTAGACAACTCTAAACCCAAAACTACCATATCATGGTATCCCTACATTTAAAAGTATCATCGAGTAAAACTTTTATATTTTAAGCTTTAATGTTAATTTCACGGAAGCTTACCATCATTGGCGGTATGCCCGTAGCTCCTTGCCTGACGCCGGCTAAACGATGCGTCAACAACGTGTATGCTTGCGGCGGTAAAGTTTGTCGCAAGATATCCAAAAGCTGCGTCGGAGCGCCGCAAAGTGTAATGGCGTTAGCGAAATGGTCGACGGCACTTTCCATGTCGCCTGGATCAAAAAATCAAATTCTAACTAAAATGAATGAGCGATAAACACGATTTTCCAAGAATACAAATTTTGTTTCCCTTAAACTAATTGAACTAAATAAAGTTGCGAATAATGAATGAACAACATAATTTCTCTCCCATTGTGAAAATGGGATACGGACAATTCTCCCCCCGCAATATGCCCCCACTGCATTTCGCAAAGAGACTATTCGCCCCTAACACGATGCGTCCCCGGTAATTGGCTCCTGTTTTTTAATAAAAAAAAATTCAGGTTTAAAAATAATTCTACTAGGTTGTTAGCATTTATGGGCTAAATTATTGTTCAATCACAAAATGCCGAAACAAAAATTCAGCCTTTCATCTTGTTCAGAAAATTATGCCGATCATTTTTCGTCTATGCTGAATTAGCGGAAACGATTTCTGAATGCGTGGGGAGCTGCTGAAGATTGACCGATTTCAATACAAGAAGTATTGCGTTATTTTCCAATAAAATTAACATAAATGAACAAGAACAAGCCTGAGCCTAAGAATAAAGTAGTGTAAACTGATGTTAGTGTAGACTATTTGCACCAAAGTAACGGGAACTACAATGAATTGCCTGTCATTTACCTATAGTCTATTTTTCATAAAATGCTTCCCAATAGAAAAGTGACACAAATCAGCACTGTCATCAAAATCGTTCAAATGGAACTCTTACTGTAGAATTTTTGCTAGAAAAAATGTTGAACGTTAGGTCAGTATGCTCATAAATTTACAGTCCTGTATGATATATTTTTTATCAGCAAATCGTAAAAATCTGAAACACTTACGCGCTTTCAACTTTCATTATTTAGAAGCATTTCAAGAAAAACAAACTACAGTTACAATTCGTAGACTTAGGCTTAAGGCCCTGTCATACTTCACCGAGCGGTACCGCGCAGCGAGGTGTAAACATGTTCCTACAGCAAGTGTACTCGCACATTTCGATTGTCTTTATTCCCCCAACGTCCCTTTTCCGCAAATATGTCAATTGTCCGAAAGTCCATATTCCTCGTAGGTCCCGATTCCCCGAATAATGAATAAATTTCCTATTTCCCCGAAAAATGCATTAGTATCCATTCCCTGAACGTCCCAATTTCCCAAATACTAGGGAAAGGAGATGGATCCACTTTGAATCTGGGTCCTGAACAGCAGGTCCGACCGGACCCAGATCAAATCTGGTTCCTGTATATAGCACATATGTGAATGAATAATCGTGTATATATATATATTCAATTTTTCAAAATCAAGTTATATAAATTGATATTTCTCAGCAGTTCAAGAGCTATTAATCGTTGGAATGAGAAGCAAATTGAAGCAAGAGCCCAAAATCTTTAGACTAGGCTTTCTTGCAAGCTTCTATCTGCACCGTGCAGGAATGATTGATTTTTATTTTCCTTTTGCACTTTTTATTTTTCGATTTTCTTCATCTTTTTCGCATTTTTTGTACTTCGTATTAGTCGAGACGAACAATATGCATTTTTTGACAAGAGTAAAATCCAAAAGTAAAAAAGCGGCGACGCTTGTTAGTATGAATAGGACAACCGGCGCCGCGCGGCGAAGTATGACAGGACCTTTAGGGCAGAGCGAAGCGGAGTCACGTAGGCGGGCGCGCGCGTGGGGCCCGTCCCGTCAGGGGCATCTTCGTAATGAAATTCATTCCGTTAGCTGTGCACGGAGTGTACAAGGATGGGTGCTTTTTTCCGTATTTACCGGTTTACACATCCAAGTTTACACTTTGATATTTACAGTGCCGCAAAAATTTTGTAGGGTAAGTGGCTGATGGACGGAGAGGGGGTTAATTTGCGCGTGTTCCTTAAACGTTGAAAAAGTAGGTGGCGTCGTTGCCTACACATACATGCTGCATATACCTTACACGTTAAAAAACTTGGAAAAAATTCAGGGGGCGCTTAAATGCATAAGCACCAGAATTTGCATATCTTTCACTACTGAAAGACTTGCAGAATTCTGCTTTAAATTGCTTTCCGCTAATGTTTTTCATCTGAATTGATCATTGCAGGTGGTAAGCTGTCGAAAAATATTTATTTTGTCGAGTTTTGCACTTCATTGCTAAAAATATTCCGCCGGCAGTTATGTAATACGCATTTCTACACATCCATACACAAAACCTATTAGAGATTTTTTCCCGCCGAAATAGCATGTTTATTCATGAATTCTGCGTGCAGAGTGCAAGTATTATGTACAAGAAGAAAAAGATCCGCAGCAACGTTCCAAATAAAGGTCCACAAACTATTTTTTTTTAATTTTCTTAGAATATAAAATTGTTTTTACTCGTGCAGTTGGTACCTACCAAATCAGTATACGCCTTTATTTTTCGTACAGTCAGCAATACAGGCGTTTGAGCAGTAGTTCCCTGGAATTGAAGTGGCCGGTTTTTTTTCACTTGAAACAAAACGTGTGGCTTCGAGTTCAAAACGAAGGCTGTAGCTAAAGTTCAACTGGCTGAAAATGATCAACTTCGACCAAAAATGTGAAAAATCTCAATACTGGCAATTCACTAATTCATATTTTTTCAAGTTGATAACGATGGTGTCCCAATCCTCAGTAACCATGCCAAATTTTAGTCTGATGGCGTGAATACTTATACACATAATTTTAATTGTGTTTTGTTCCTTATCAGATATCATAAGAAGAATTGAAAATCATTTATGTTCCTCGATCTGCATTTGTTTTTTCTGTGTTTTGTTCCTTTTTTCTTTTTCTTTTTTCTTTTTTTTCTCTTTTTTCTTTTTCTTCTTTCATGTTTAGTGTCTTATTCCATATTGTTTTTGATTATTTTTTACTCATTTTCGTTTTTTCCTTTACAATGAAAAGTCGTCACTAAAAAGATAGTAAAGAACACGATAGAGTAACGCGTAGAATAATTGTGATGCTTTGCCATACTCTCAATTGCTGTTCATAGATCCCGATAAAAAGTTACAGGAAATGAAGCTGGAAAAGGAAAATATGTATGAAACAAGAAAAGAACAGAAAAAAGAGAATGTAAAAAAGGATAAAAAGGAAAGAGAGGAGACAGGCCGAACTGAAAAATCATCTTCTCATCTGCATTATGATTCACATAAAATATGGCTACCTAATGGGGGAAAAGTCTGAAAATATATTACATAACATAGCATGGAGTTGCTTTTAAATCTAAAACCTATATGTAACATATTAGTACCAGGGCCGAATTGTGTTGGGGACGAATTTTCCGGGGGCGAACTGCAATGGGGACGCACTGTGGGGTACGAATTACTGGGGACGAATTGTCCCAGAACCTGTGAAAATATGCTGAAATTTTCCCTACGAATTTCTTCCTTTTTACATAAATTTTGGCGAACAGCAGTTTTTGCTTCATACGTTTGAGTAAAACCTTAGATAATTTTTTGGCACACACAAATTCATTGATTGAGATGAAAACATATTCGACTGCACCAGAACATCCATAATTATAACGTGCTAAAGGATACTGACCTTCTGAAAGCAACTCCTCGCCAAGTTGAACTTCTTGTAAGAAAAACGCTTGAGCTTCTTGTGGATTCATGAACACTGGAATCTGAACAAAATAAGATTTCCAGTTATGAAAACAATTCTTATATAGATAGATTTTTAAGTGTAAGCTGTGGATCGCGGGAATTATGCAACCACAAACCTGAACTGAACTTCGAAATTTCATTTCGGCTGATGGCGTTCTGTTAATTTACAGGCACATAAGAAAAATAATCGCTCGAAATCGTTAATCTTCAACATTACCTCGGGTCCCCCTTTGGCACTTTTTTCGGACTGGCGTTTTTCTTTTGATTGGGTGCGGCCTATAATATCGTAAAATTGAAAACTGATCGTCAATAAAATCGGATGAGAAAATTTCAAATATTTTTCTCGATTTTTTCCCAACAATCACAAAGGATGGATTACGAATTAAATATATTTGAAAAAGACTACAACTGTGCTTTGTTGCCACATTTGTAAGTCAGATAATTTTACGTACAGAGGTTAGGATATTCAGCTTTGACGTTGGACTGTCATCTAATATAGCTGTAGGCACTATACTCACGTTCAAGAACTTTTTTTTTGTAGTTCGGATCGGATCGTCGTTTTTTATCGAAATATATACAGTAACCGACGAAAGCAGCGGCTCCCGCTATACCCGCACCGGCGATTAAAGTCTGCGTTGAAACCATTGAATTTAATGTTGAAATAAGACAATTATAGACGCCTAAAAACTGCAATTACAAAGAATCGACCATCGGGGTGAGAATTGAACGAATTTCCAATTGTTAGGACCACTTGACGCTTACAATAACACTATTGAGCTCTCTGTGGACAACTTTATCGATTTCTTTTATAAATAATTGCAGTTGATTGTAGTAGGTAGGAGCGTCTCAGAAGGTCAAGATGTTAAGCTTTTGATTATAATTATCATCATCTGAATTTGCTTCAACCGTGGCTCGGTCTAATACTACTCAATTAACATTTAATTGTGGACAAGAGTAATTAAGATTCCAACTTATATCTACTAATTTTTTAATTACGGATTTTTCGCTCACAGTCTTTTATTTGAAAAAAAAACAACTGCAGGATATGCTGTAGAAAGGTCAATGCTATCAAATCATGGATTATGAGTGGAAATGGGACTGGTTTTTTAAGGACCCAATTGGTTTTTTAGATCCCACTTTTGCATGCTCGAGTAAGCTACAGTAAGACATTTATGACGCGAAAATTGCTGACTACATAGTCGGCTCTATAGCCTAGCATCCTACGAAAAAGATGTATTTTACTCTACTCTGGTTGGGCAGTGGCAACACCCTAGAAAATCGGCCAAAAATGGCTAAAAAAACAATTTCTCTGTCATTTTCCAAAATGCGATCAAATCGTGCCAAAACGTCCCTATAACATGAGATTTTGTGCATAAGATTGTTTAAGGTACTATAAAAGGCGTGCAAAGTTTCATGCATCAAAACATAGTTTTCCCTGAGATATTAGCTGTTTTTTTGGTTCCATTTCCAATCATTTTTTCAAGACCCATCACTATAGTCTAAGATGATAGAGGCAGTTTCCAGCATTTCTTTACATATATATTTTCATGTTACCAAACATTCTAAAGAATTAAACCGGAAAAGCCATAAAAAACCAGAAAACCAAAAAGTCGAAATTTCAAAAGTTTGGTTTTTGCCAACCCTGTTTTCAACGTTTAGGGAACGAACACGCGCAAATTTACCCGCCTCCGTCCAACAGCCACCCATAATAAAAGATCTTTTTGGCATTGTAAGTGCCAAAAGTGACAGGCAACACGTGATAAATGACAGGCAACATGTGATAGCGTGAGTAGGGATTGTTGTAAATCGTTTGTCAATTTCAAGATCAACGGCACGACAAATACACTAAAGTTTCCTTTACTTTGGGGTAGATAGTCATCTTCACATAAACATCAGTAGTTTACACTATCTTACACTTCGCGTTTACATGCACGATGCATATTTGTGATTGGGGAGGGGATTGGGGGAACCTCCCCAACTTGGTCGAACCTAGTACCCAAATGCTGTGACCCCCAAGTCGAAAAAATTTGAAAAAAATTCTTTTTTCAACCTTTTGCGAAAATTTTCGCAATTTTCGACTTTTTTGAAATTTTTGGGGACTTCTCCAAAATTTTGTGAATTTTGGGATCCTCACTCCAAAATTTCCAGTTTACCCCCCCCCTCACCTCCCACTGGTCGGAGTTCTTACAGGCATACATGAACGTGGGGGGTTTGGGGGGAGTTTTGACTCCCAGCAGATTTTTATTGACCCCCAGCAGATTCTTGCTGACCCCCAGCAGATTTGATTCAACTATCTATGATTGAGAAGTTGACGAAGGAAAATGAGCAAGAGAGAAGAGAAAGTCGTCATAAAAATGGAAATGATGCTGTAGTTTAACAATTTTTCTAAACAAAGCATACTTGATTCCAAAGGAGTAACATTAAAACTTCAAAAAGTGCTGTCTAAGCAAATTATTTCTCATATCTGACTAATATAGTTGTGAAAATATGCTGTTTGGACGTTAGAAGACCTTTCTAAGACCTTTTTTTCATTATCAGTCACGAAAAAAAAATTTGTATTCCACCCCCCGTCCCGGCTGACCCCCAGCAGAATTTCTACGCTGTGCATGTATGCTTACAGGTATGGCACGTTGTACATACCACCTACGTTGGCTATACCCATGTGACACTTTAAAAAACGGAAAAAATTCAGGGGTCGCTAAATTGCATAAGTGCCCAAATTTTTTCCAAAATTTTTTACCAAAATGATCTGCTTCTACTCTAAAAATTATAAAATAGTCTTAGCCTGAGCCTACGTCCGAGCCTAAGCCAAACCTAACCTTAAGCCCAAGCCTGAGTCTAGACCTAAGCCCAAGTCTAGGCCTAAGTATGAGCCTAAACTCAAGACTGAGCTTAACCTCAAGCCTAACCCTAAGTCTGAGCGTGAGCATAGGCTAAGCCAACCTATAAGATAAATGTCGTTCTTCATTTATGTGACGCATACTTCTTGTATTTAAATCGGTCAATCTGCAGCAGCATCTTCAGAAATCTTTTCCATTAATTCGAACAATGTAAATAAAAAATGATCAGTACTATTTTCGGATCAGAATGAAAGGCTTAACTATTATTTCTGTACTTCGTGACGAAACAATAATTTAGCTAAATCAAATTTTAAATCATGAAATAAGTGTTGAAAAGATTCATCTTCCAACGTTCTGGAGTGTCAAGAGTCTAAAATTTTTTTGGCGCTTCGCGCTGGAAGGAACAATGATTCAAAATTCGAATGCAATCTATGATTCTTCATTTCTGCTAAGCAGAGATAATGTCAGCAGTCGAATTTGAATACAATTTATAGGTTTTCTTTGCTTTGGTTTTTTTAACTTTTTGTTACTATTAGTTTGAAAATATTCTTATAATCTTACTCCAAAAGTCAAAAATCTTCGTTTCTTCTTAATTTTTGATGAATTACCGACTAGGGTTGATAAAAATCAAACTTTCGAAATTTCGACTCAACGGTTTTTGGATATTTCTATGCTTTTTCAGTGTTTTTTTGGTTTAATTCTTTAGAATGCTTGGTACATCAAAATAACCATGTAAAAACCTGCTGGAAGCGCCCTCTATCATCTTAGACTAGTTAAGGAGTTTAAAAATGACAACTAGAAGTATTAAACTTAAGTGTCGTCAATTTATGCTATAAGAAATCCCTAAAATAAGATGTAGAAGTACAATAATAGTGGGCACATAAGCAAGGGACGATGAGTGAAGGCAATAAGAGAAGTAAAAAGAGAGCACGCGATATGTAAAGAGGAAATGCAAGGAAAAAGAAGAAAAATGACAAGTTAAGGGAAATATACAATAAGTCTCATAAGCAATCAATCACAAAATTGTATCAACGCATCTTATACCTATATAAATGCACAAAAAACTGAAATGACAGACAACTTTTAAGTATATAGTTTTTGATAAGCGGGGTTTTGAATTAGTAAGATTGCATACAAACTGCGGTTTAAAATCACGCATAAGCATCTGAGATGTGTGCAAATTTTTGTTTTTCAAATCTGTCTGTGAGATAACTACAGCAATGTCGGCTCATTTATATTACTAATCTCGCTTGCATGATGGATACATAAACTATCGATTGATTTATATATATTTTGCGCACGATTTGTTTCTACTTTGTAGAGAAGTCAATTCACATGAAAACGAGCCACTCAAAAGCTCTTCTCTGTGTCAACCTACAGTATGCAATTATTGAACATATTGAACCTATTGAGGTTCAATTAAGCTGGACTGATTTGTATAAAACTTTCTTGTTGTCCGGTTATATTTCAAAATTTCGAGCTAAGAAAATTAAAAATCTAACTGTAGCAATGAATTCAGAATATTAAACTCAATCATATTTTATAAAATTTCGATGATGATTTGGATGTGATTGTGTATGGTCGGGACACACTACAAAAAAGATTTAGCATCTACTTTTTTGAAGGAAATTATAGCTAATTCTACTCATGTGTACCAAATATGTGCTTGCATGATGGAATATCGACTTATTTATTATGTACATCTTTTGTGTGCAAAAGGTATCATAAAAATACGATTTTTTTCTACATTGTAATGAAGTCGATTCAACTAAATTAATTATTTTGGTGACTTAGATAGACACTAATACGTGTCTAGATGATAGAATAATGTGATAAACAGTTTTTGAGTAATTTTGAAAAAAAAACAAATAAATCAAAGATTTTTCGATTTTTTGGTTTCTTTTAAAACCAAAAAACCAAAGCCAACCCTTTTACAGACTGCAGAAGCACTGTTTTTCCCCAAATCGTGCTTTTTGGGGGGAAAATCGGGAAAGGGGAAAAATTTCGGGGATCATATACAGAAAAGATGCATTCTGGTGCATTCACCCTGAAATATTAAGGTACCGCGCTTTACGAAGAGAGACAAATCTTTATACCATTTTATCACAATTCAACTTTATCAATTCCAGTTTCCGATTTATTGCTCAAATGTGTCAATCATCAAATTGCTCCAAACGAAATTCAAGAGCTCAAATTCCAGCTGTCAAACCCAAACAAATTAGCAATATAAATCCGTCACTATCTAGCACAATTAATAACACATCCAATGATTTCCCTTGCTTAATTTGCGAGCAATTAGATACTGAGGATGATACAAATGTGTTACAATGCAATATGCGTGGATCATGGGCCAATTCTGAATTCCAAAACACTTATTTCTTTTTTCAACACTGAATCAAAAGAAAATTATGGCTCCGTTTTTCCATTTATTTGTCGAAAGTGTGCCCCAACTTTTAGAATTTCCGATTTAAAATCATGCATTTCAATTATTGAATCAAAAATTGACACAAATCATACACATCGTCCTTCAATCACTCAAAACCTCAATGATTTAAACATAGAAATGTTAGTCTGTGATGCAATAAAACGTGGATCGAAAAAATCAAATGCCCTGCTATTTGGTCTAGCCGAGGATAATCAAGATGACCTCGAAAGTGTTCATCAAATTATAACCGATTTTGGACCTGAATGGACTGAAAACGATACTGCAATTACGGCAGACGATATATTCAAAATTTTTCGAGATGAACCAACAATTCCAAACTGCCCCCGTTTTTTTAAAACTTTGCTGTTCATCTTCAAAATCACAACGTTCTTTAATAAAATTAATAAATAAAGTTGTTAAACCTCAAGTGCGTAATGATCCGGCTCTAAAACGTTATATTTTTTGCATTCCCATCCTGCCCTATCTTTTTTACAGCATCAGCATCAACGAGAATCAGTTGCCCAGTTGAATGCGGGTGAACAATCCGGCTAAACTGGTTTATATATTGATTTTCCTCGTAATTGTATAAGTAAATTAGGGTCACATAATAGCAGGTCTAACTTATTTTAGGTAAAACACCCCCTTGATAGTAGCTTTTTGCAATGTATTTTATTTAATGCTAGAAATTTAGTGTCTACATTGGAAGAACTCAATATGATTCTTGAAACGCATCAATATGACCTTATATTTTGTACTGAAACATGGTTGCATGATGTATTTCTGATGGGATTGCCTGCAATTCAAGATTCTACAATGTCTTCAGAAAGGATAGATTCAACAAAAGGGGCCGAGGGGTTGCTATTTTTGTCAAAAAATCTATCCCTGCAATCCTCTCCAAAGTTCCATCATCCTTTGATAATCCAGAAACACTAACCCTTGACCTCCTCTTCTCTGGTCTTCTCTATCGTCTTTTTCTTGTTTACAGACCACCTGAATTTAACTTACACTACTGTGAAAAGCTCTGTTCTTTTCTAGAATGGTCATCAAATGTTAATTATCCTATCCTCATCACTGGGGATTTCAACTTGTCCAAGGTAAACTGGGTCAATTCTACCCATCCCAATGAAGCCACCCACTTTATTTGAGTGTCTTTCTTGTACGAGTCTCCATACAACAGTTGGTTTTGCAAGCCACCCATAATAGCAATATCCTTGATGTAATTTTTGGTGATAGATCTGTCTTTGACATCCATGTTGCCCCAACTTTTTCTACCAGTGACCACTCGAATGTAAAGTTCAAAATAATTTTCAATATAACACCCTCTATTGCAAAATCCCTCCCCTTGAACTTTCCCAAGGCAAACTACGACACTATCTCTGCGCTATTATTCCAGATCTCTTAGCCTGACGTCTTTTCTACATGTAGAAATGCAGATGATTTGTATTGTAGCTTTGTTGAGATTTCGGAGCCCATTATTGCACAACACGTACCCACATCTAACTCAAAAAAGGCAAAAAATATCTTGAATACCTCCAGAAGTTGTTGGCCAAAAAATAAAAACTTTGGCGAAACTACAGCAAGGCCAAATCAGTCCTTGATAAGTTTCCTTTCAACAGTCATCGCAAATTTCTAAAAAATCAGATCAAATCACATAGAATTGAAATTGAAAAGAAACTTATTGACAAATCAGATCCCAGAAGCTTTTATAACCTTGTGAATTCCAAAATCAAATCAATTAGAACTATTCCCCCTATTCGCATAGGCAACACAATAATTTCTGATGATCAAAAGGCAGAACTATTCAATTATTATTTCACATCAGTATTCACCAATGATGATGGTTTCATGCCACATTTCCCCAACAGAAGTATGTCTGAAATCTCCAGTGTATCACTCTCTGTTGAGCTCTTTCATACTGCTCTCTGTAAACTGAATCCTTTTCTCGCCTTGGGTCCTGACAAGTGTATGTGCCTATTTCTTTAAAAAACTATTCAACTGTTAGGCTGACCTACTTTCTCATATTCTCGAGGTTTTTTTCAGAACTGGAGCATTACCATCTATATATACAGGGTTCATACAAAGTTGGAGAAAAAAAATTCCCTCTGTTTTCCAGGTTTTCCAGGTTGACAAATGAAATTTTTCCAGGTTTTTATAATGATGAAATATACTATCCTGAAGAAAAATACTGAATAATAGAAACATGTGTGAGATAAAGTATCATCAAAAATAGAGTACTAAATCAAAAAATTTATTTCAAATTATTGCGCAACCTAACGCCGAAAAATTTTGATTCCGAGGCCTCTAAAACGTCGGAAAATTAACTTTTCAGCACATTCTTATTCAGCTACTGATGAACAATCGTGATCTTTTCAGCATTTGGTTGGTGGAAGCGTTAAAACATTCTTCTAACGTTTTCGTATATCAAAAGCCAGTAATTTACCAATCATAATTATTATAAACCAACACATAAACCACAAAAAAGTGTGCTAGATATTTTACTTCGGACTCAGATATTGGTAATTAATGCGGTGCAGAGCATCGGAAACAATTTGGATTTGATATTGGTTTTTAGAGCGCGGGACAACAGAGCGCAGGACAATAGAGCGCAGGGACAATAGAGCACAGGACAATAGAGTGCAGGGACATTAGAGCGCAGGGACATTAAAGTGCAGGACAATAGAGCACAGAGACATTAGACCCAGAACAATAGAGCGCGGACATTAGAGCCTGGACAATAGAGCGCAGGATAATAGAGCGCAGGACAATAGAGCGCGGACTCACTCTAACATCCGCGCTCTATTGTCCTGCGCTCTATTGTCCTTGCACTCAATTATCCTTGCGCTCTAATGTTCCTGCACTCTATTGTCCATGCTCTAATGTCCGCGCTCTATTGTACTGAGCTCTAATGTCACTGTGCTCTATTGTCCTGCGCTCCAATGTTCCTGCCCTCTAGTGTCCCTGCGCTCCAATGTTCCCGCCCTCTAGTGTCCCTGCGCTTTATTAACCTTCACTCTAATGTCCCTGCGCTCTATTGTCCTGCGCTCTATTGTCCTGCGCTCTAATGTGCCTGCACTCCATTGTTCTGCGCCCTATTGCCCTGCACTCTAATATCTCTGCGCTCTAATGTGCGTGCTCTAATGTTCCTGCCCTCTAATGTCTGCACTCTAATGTCCCGCACTCTAATGTCCGATCACGTTTGATATTCTATATCGTTGGAAAATGAATATTCTTAATATCTATTACCTGCCTGAAAAGTCTAATTTTTCAGTGAATTCAACATGTTTTCAGTCAGGCAAACTAAAATTCAAAAATTAGGCAAGCAGCAATGAATTGAATGACTTTTTCAGACATAAGAACCTCTGCTATTGTCCCAGGCTTAATCATTTTCCAAATGCAAAAAGTTATCTTCACGAAAGTCAAAAATTCTAAAGAACCACAAGACGATTTTGTGGAAATAATCTAGAAAATCTAGGTTTCAGTCAAATATGTGAATAAACAATACAAGGTCAAACATTCATCCATAACATGCTGATGTTTAAAAGCTATAAGACAGTGTAAGCTACGCCAACATTTTCCAACTGCACACACAACAGAAATAATAACAAGAATCATGAGTGATTTGAAATCCGGCGCGAAGCGCCAGAAAATTTTCGATATGTTTTCTTAAAAATGCATAAGAATGCATCTCTGGACAGGAAACTCACCCAATCAAAAGGGTCGTTAGGTTCTAATTTTTATAAGCATGTTGGCTTGTGCCCCTAAATTCTTAGGAGTCAATCAGAATTTTTAGAAGCCATGGCTCCTAATTGACCTAAAAAACCCTGACCAGACTCGATTTTTTCCCTAGCAAATATGAATGCTCTATATAGCCGAAAACATTTTGTTGATTAGTCTCCAATTTTCTGGCATAAATTATGAGTTTGAATGTTTTCTCGAATATTACCCTTACAATCCAATTGAAACGTTGGCTTTGACATAATAATTCAAAGGCTAAATTAAAAGTTGAAGTTGAAAAACTAAAAAAAACGATCTCAAATACTTGATGATTTTAAGGAATTTCACTTTCAATGTGCATAGTTGAATAAGAAAACTCGCCGCAGCGCGGCGAAAAAATTTGACGATTTTCCTCTACTTTTCAACACAAAATATTTGTTTTTCCACAAAATTCCCTGTGTTTTCCAGGTTTTCCAGACCTGAAAAAAAATTTCCTGTGTTTTCCAGGTTGTGTATGAACCCTATAAAAAACTGCTGATGTAATCCCAGTATACAAAAAAGGTGACATCTCATCAACTTCACACTACCGACCAATTTCCCCTTGCTGTGTAGTTTGCAAAATCATGGAAAGCATCATTGATTCTTCTATTATAGAATACCTCAAAAGAAACTCTTTATTAACCCCCTCTCAGTTTGGATTTTGGCCAAAAAAGTCCTGTGAAAGACAGTTGCTCAAATGCAAAAATACATGGATCAAACTTATTGATTCAGGTTCTTCTATTGATTTGGTCTACTACATTGATTTTAAAAAAGCTTTAGATTCCATCTCCCATAGTAAGCTTGTCCTAAAGTTAAGAAACTATGGCATCTCTGATTCTCTCGAAAAATGGATAATCTCCATTCTTTCAAATCACACTCAAAGGGTTTGCATTAATAAACTTTCCCTAGCATAAGACGTAAGCAGTGGCTTCCCCCAGGGGAGTGTTTTAGGCCCAACTCTTTTCTTTTTGTTTATAAATGACTGCCCAGATACACTAAAATCTGACATTTACTTTTTTGCTAATGATATCAAAATTTTCAACACCTCCACACAGCCCAAAATTCTTCAACTGATCTTGATCAAATTTTCAATTGGTCTAAAACATGGCAACTCAGAATCTCTGCCGAAAAACACTTTTTTTATATGGGACACGCCAATCCAAAGTTTCCCTACAATTTAGGATTGTTTGCCATTCCTGGGGAAAATCTGTATGTCAAAGGCTTGGTGTACTTGTATCCCATAAACTTGAGTTTTAAAGATCACTTAATTTCAATTACCAAGAAAGCTCACAGCTTAAGTTCCTCGATAGTTGAAGCTTTCACATTCCCTGATACTTCTAACCTGGTACGTGTTTTTACAGTTAACATCACACCTCTGTTTGGAATACTGTCTATGCCTTGGACAGAAATCTTATTGGCAGGGTTCAGAGAAGGTTTACCAAAAGAATATGTGGTTTTGGGTCCATCCTTTCATATGAAGAGCATTTGACGAGGCTATGCTTGGATAGCATGGAAATACATTGGGTATGCATTGCATTATGTATGATATTTCAAATTATTAAGGGACAATCTGTCTCCAAAAATCTGACTTTTTTATTGGCAGCAATTTTCAGTCTACCTGTCGTAGAAATGACCACAAACTCAAAACTGGTAAAGCAAAAACAAATAATAGGTTATATGATTTCTCCAATAGATATATTGATATCTGGAATCAACTTCCAAAGGAAATTCTCAGTTCTTCCAATTTACACATATTCAAAATGAAAATTGCCAAAATTGATTTCTCGGCTTATCTTGGGAGAGCATGTTACCCTGTTATAAAAATGTAACCTGCACTCCTTTTACTTGTCACTAAAGTGTTTACTGTAGCACATACTCTTGTTCTTATATCACTGTCTTTTGTCTTTAAATTAGTCATTCAAAACTTTTAAAATTTATCTTTCACCTAAATTCATTTTCAATTCCTCGTTCTCATTTAATTATATTTTGTATTACAATTTGTGTTCACTTTGACAGGTAATAAAATCTTTCATTCATTCAAGATGTGATTCTCAAAATTTTCCAGCACTTAGCACCAGTTTGAACTTTAATAATCATTATTATCTATACATAGCTCAGGCCCTATAGATAAAATGGGTACCTAGATCAAGATCTGCATTACTCAGAACTTTCCAGGATCTGAATCCAGAGGAAGCATTTTCAATTAGCGGGAGCCAGAAAAAACCCATTTCAAGTACCCAGATTCCAAAAATTCACAGAAATTGATAAAATTCACACCAATATACAGTAATTATTGATCATGTGCATTTAAAGTATCTTTCAATGTATACTTGCACATTATTCAATAAAATGCATCAAATCAGGAAATTTGCAACATTAGAACTCAGCCATCACACAAACGTTGTCTTGAATGGCATCCTAAAATCACAAAAAAAATCAGCACATTTTGCCTGTTGGATTATTATTCAGCAGCTTTACTGTAAGGCTGCTCTACTGATTGTTGTATCTTGGGAATGCACTGCAGCTTTTTTCAAGCCCTTCATACCTGTAATTGGGAGGAGATTGGTGAGTAGATGTTTATGTTGTCTTTAAAATTTTGCTTAGGTTTAGGCTTTGGGTGCAGCAGCTGCACCCGAAGGACACGGTGCAAAGCACTTGGACAGGCCTGAAGTGCCTGTCCTGTTGAGACTCTTTGAATTGAATTTATCAGTTGAGATAGTAGCAAGGGTCTTAATGGTGGATAATATGATACACATAATTTTTGCTGTAATTGTGTAGCGGTGCATCAACCACGTTAAAGTGGGTGATTTTGATCAACATGCAAATTTTTGAACACGTGATGATAAAAGTTGAAACAAATATCAGGCATTAAAACAAATTATAAGGCGATGGTAAATCACTTAATCGACATTTCTCTATTGTATCTAGATGCAGATATCTTTAAATCAAAGAGCATTGAAGCTTTGAAATACAACAAATCTTTCACAGAATGAGTAGATATTTAAAGAATGATATTATCATACCTTTATAACTTTATTTATGCTGATCAAGTGCTTTTAAGATGTAAAAAAACAACGAGATTATTGGGATAATAGAAAAAGGTGCATACCAATTTAATCACTTTTTTGCATGAACCGTTTAAAATAAATCAATGACATCATTTGTCATTTGCTTTGCTGGACTTAGTTGAATCATTTGTGACACGAGCTCTTGAATTTGGTTAACGTTGATATATTATAACCATAGCAATGATTATTGACTATAGTAGAGCAATATACTCAATTACAGCCAGAATATTATTTTTTGCAATACTGACTTTGGGAAAGCTTTCATATATTTATGGTGTGGTCACACATCACTACTGCTTGTGGTTACCTACAAATTGAAACAAATACTGCTGAACTCTGCGCATGGAAATAGTTTGTTCTCTAAATTGACAATCATCTGCATTTTAAAAGATGTACGATAATCAGGAAATTGAAGAAATGTGTGATTAAAGATTAAATGTGGTAGAGATGAAACAGATCCAAAATTTTCAATCTTTCGGATCCGGGTAATCAACTTGCCTCCATCCAGTTCGGGATCCGGGTAATCAACTTGCCTCCATCGCGTTCCGGATCGGGGTAATCAACTTGCCTCCATCTGGTTCTGGATCTGAATTCAGGTAATTGAAAATGCTTTTTCCGGATCCGGGTAGTAATAATATACAGTATGGGACAAATTTGTTGCAGCCCCAGTAATCTTTTGGTGAATGTCTTGGCAATATACTGGGTCTTTACTGGCAGAAATTTGGAGATGAAATAGTGGATTACTGGTGCTTTACTAGTTGATAAGTTTGGCGGCCATGATGTGTTACTGGTGGATTACTGGTAACATACTCGAATAAAATACACGCATACAATTTATATGCAAGTAATCAATACAATGTCCATAGTTTTGTCCTTCAGTCTGCCTTGCGTTTTAATCCTTAACAAAAATACCGGTGTCCGCCATCCTCATGAATATTAATGAATCGAAAAGTTTTCTCGTTTTCTCGCCTAAATGTTGTGTAACCAAAAAAGACCAGAAAGGAGGAATGGGTTTTTATTGTGACCGTTTCAGCCACTGAATACTTCTAGTTAAATATGAACTGATACTTGCTTTCTAGGTTTTAGATTAGATGCGTTTCAAGATGCATACTATAATGCCATCAAATCGGAAAGATTATGACCATCAATTTTCAGATAGAAGGAACTTGTGCAGTTTTTATGTGACTTTTGTTTTCTTTTTAAACTCTTTTCGGTTTCCTACTTGGGAAAGGAGAACATTGAGCAGGCTGTGTTCAGGCAAATGACAGTCCAAGGGAAGAGTTTTTTTGACAAAATATCTTATAGTTCTTTATGCTAATGGTTCCTTTTGAGAACCATAGCGAACGTTATTTTTAGCTTTCATCAAAAAGACGATTATAGGTGTCCATTAAAGTTTGAAGCATACTGAGCATACCTGTACTTGGGGGAGGTTGGGGGGGACCCCCCCCCCAACTTGGCCAACCCAGTACCCAAAATCATTTACCCCCCCCTCCAGTTGGGAAAAAATTAAAAAAATTTGCCAAAAAGTGTATGTTTTTTGGCCTTTTTTGGGAAAAATTTCGACTTTTTCCTACCCCCCCCCCCAACTGGTCGGAGGTCTTACAGGTATGATACTGAGATGTGATCTATTTTAAATGTAGAAAAATCATAATTCTTTATAGTTTTCAACCTGAATTTTCTGAATAAATATACTTAAACATTGATGTTCTATCATGTTCATGTGTATAAACAGTAGCGTGTATTTAATATCTGTGTCTCAATTTGGCCACATACACATTTCAGCAACTGAGACTGATACAGTCTTTGTTTATGAAAGTTTTCTGTAACTTCAGTCACCAATACTGTTTTGGTTATCATTTTTCATGTAAAGTGTAAACAAGTCAGTTCAAGTAATACGGTAATAGCAGAATTAGAAAAATGTACATTTTAATTGCTTTTGGAAAAGTTATCATTTCAAAATAAAAACGGATACAAACAAATGAGTGGTAGATAAATCAAGACATAGATGGAAACACTACATTGATGCATGCAGTGTCAGTTTAATTTCACTAAAATTGTACAGTAGCTGTAATGCTAAGTGGCAGAACGCCCACAATAAAACGCCATTTCTCCTTTTTGCTTCATTTATATTCATCAGGATGGCGGACGCCGGTATTTTTGTGAAGGAGAAAAACGCAAAGCAGATTGAAGGCCAAAACTACGGACATATTATTGATTACTTGCATATAAATAGTATGTGTGCATTCTATTGAAGTATGTTACCAGTAATCCACCAGCACTGCATCACGGCTGCCAAACTTATCAACTAGTAAAGCACCAGTAATCCACTATTTCATCTCTAAATTTCTACCAGTAAAGACCCAGCATATCGCCAAGACATTCACCAAAAGATTACTGGTGCTGCAACGAATTTGTCCCGTACTATACATCTTTTGGGATTATGCAGACATTTATTCATGTGTCTTTGAATGATTCATTTGAATTTTTTATCAGATAAGATCTGATAAATCAACTAACTTATGTAATGTAAAGTTGTGAATATTGAATAAAAATTTTATCCTCATCCAAGTCTGATCTACTTTTTTGTGACAAACCATATTTTATGATTCCTATAGTTGTACTAATACAAATTAATATAACAATTTAGAGTTTATATTCACAGCAATGCCTTACAATACTTATAGTCGTATTTGGAAATATTTTGAAAGGCAGGATGATGATTATGCTATTTGCAAGGCCTGCAGAGAAAATAGTGGTAAAAAAGTTGCAATTTCAGCTTCAAAAGGAAGCACTGGTGCTGGTTACTTTGCAGGTTACAAAGCTGGCTGTAAATGACCCAAAAGCGTGGGCCATTGATAAAACCATTTTAGAGATGATAGCCCTGGATGATCAGCCTTTCTCAATGGTGGGAAATTTGGGATTTACGCGTCTCATGAAGCTAGTATGTTAAGATGCATGCATTGCTATAGTTAGTATGTTAGTTAGTGATTACCTGCATTTTTAGGTAGCTCCTGAGTACAGTTTAAAATCATGAACAGCATACAAGCAACAATTTGAAGCTGTGTTCCCTCGGAGCACTTGTTCAGCAGTGCTGGCATCATTTATTCACCAAAAAGAAACAGATTATCTGGTAAAACTGTTGAAAAACTTTCATTTTTGAAATACAATTTACCAGAAATAAATTTTAAATACTAAGACTGTTATCATTAAATCAATCAAATAAATATTCACCTTACCTTATAACATTACTGAAGCCCCTGTGAAGCGCCTGAAACTTTTTTGTATATTGACATTCTGGGACAATGGAAAATCAATTCGCCAAACATTTATTTCAAGAATTAGATTCAAACTTTGTGTTCAAAAGTCGTAATTTCTAGAATTTTATTTGAAAAATTTCAAAACCAGTAATTTATTTGTAAACTCTCATGAACTTGGTCAAGAAGATGAGTAAGAATAGTAGAAATTCCCAAAAACTAAAAAGCTTAGAAACTTAGTGTATTGATCTTTGTCGAAATTTGTGTCAAGGAAAAAATGTGAATCTTCATTAATAAACACAAAATATTGAAGATTACCAATTGGAACATTAGATGATACCTTTTAGACGATGAAAACAACTATACATAGTGGTTCTGCACAAAAACGCACCTAAGAGCTACAGTAAAACTAGGGGTTTGTGGGGGATTTTGATCAATACGTGCCTTTCATAAATTTGACCAAAAAGCTATGAGTCAGAAGCAAAGAAATTTTCCAAAAATATTTCCATAAAGCTTTTGAATTGAATTTACATCAAGAAAAGAACAAACGTTTCAAAAAGCTGAGAAAGTTGGCGCATTGACCTCTCTCAAAAAGTGTATGAAGGAAAAAATGCGGATCTTCATTAAATGTAAAGATATATGCAAAATTGCCCACTAAACACGGAATAATACGTTTAACAGAGGTCCCCAAGGTCGAAAATTTTGGTAGGGGTAAAATCTTAAATTTTAAGGGTTTGAAATATGCCGTGACCTTTTTTTTTTGCTCCCAACTTTTTTTTGCTCCAAAAGGCTTGGAACAGTGCTTCCAATTGAAAGTCCTGATGCTGAATGTGACTTTAGTATTATTAATCCCAATAGACTATGAACTACGAGTTTGAAACCAAGTACCACTTCTGATCCACGTCAACAGACCTCACATGTCTCAACTCATAGCAGGAAAGTATGACACAGCTTGGGTAACCATACGCGCACAGAAGACCCAACGCAGAAGCCGAGAAGAGGAAAGGAGAGCATGAAGAGGCAGAATTTTAAGAACATAATGTTTTTCTTCCCAAGGGGCGATTTTTCGATTAATCACATATACATAAGTCATTATTTCATCTCCCAATTATATTTATAATGATTTCCTACAAGTAGTATATATTAATGTACTGATATCCTTTCCTAAAAATCGCTATATGGCACAGAAGTTGTATACTTTCCCATTATCATTTGCTCAGTAAATGTGTCAAAAAGAGCAGTGAGTAATTCCTCAGAATCACACATTCTGCAATTTTTCTCGAATTAGTATAACCTATTGGGGACAGGATGAAGTCTACCAAAATTTTTTGGTATAGTGAGCTGTTTTTATGGGGGTAGTAAATGAATTTTCAAATCTAAGACGGGGGTAATACCCCCCATACCCCCCCATGGGGTGCTCTGACGTTTAAGATGATGAAAACTATTAAAGATTAAATGGTAAGTGAAGGTAGACATGCTAAAAGCCGCGCCTGAGCTTGGTAATAAATATTAATGATTATTAAAGTTATAAATGGCCAGGGTGGGGAAAAAACCCATTTTCAAAATTTCGAATTAGGGTTTTTTAGGTTTTTTTATGGGGTTATCTGGATTTTACCAGCTTTTTTAAAGATTTCACAATGGTGGATCTGAACCAAGTAAAAATAAAGCAAATGCCACATCACTAAAGTTTTATTCCTCATAAAGCAAAACATTTTCAGATCATTTACCAAATTCTGAAATAAAAATACACAAATTCTTAATTGTAACAATTAAAATCATTACCTGTTTAAATTAGAATAATTTCTTGGCTAAATTGATGTCGCTGATTACGAATATGATATCAGAAATTTTATAGGAGCAAGTCTACACGTATTCTACTAATTTGCACACACATATCATATCACACATATAGGATATCATGCATTTTTCCTTTTGTACTGAGTTGTGCTACTTTCCCACGAAACATTATTGACAACATCTGGTGTTATTATTCATTACCAAGCTCAGGCGCGGCTTTTAGCATGTCTACCTTCACTTACCATTTAATCTCTAATAGTTTTCATCATCTTAAGCCTATTATTTCATGTTTAATTGACAATCTTGCATATTATTATATCTTTATATTTAATGAAGATCCGCATTTTTTCCTTCATATATTTTTTGAGAAAGATCAGCACGTCAATTTTCTCAATTTTTTGAAGCAGTTGTTCTTTTCTTAACGTAAATTCAATTCAAAAACTTTATGGAAGTATTTTTGGAAAATTTCTACGCTTCTGACTCATAGCTTTTCGACCAAATTTATGAAAGGTTATGAACAAATTAATGGTTTTAAAATCTTTCGGATGATAAATTTTTTGAAACTACAATTTATGAACACAAAATTTAAATCTAATTTTTGAGATTGATCAGAATGATTATCAGAAGAAAGCATTACTCAGGGACATAGATCTGTCATCAATTTGACTGGTCGAAAAAATTCGATTTTTTTAGTTGTTCTGGCAAATTTTCTGGCTGAGTCTTAGGTTTATTTTTAGGCTTAGGCTTAGGTTTACGTTTAGGCTTATGTTCAGGCATAGGCTTAGGCTTGGCCTTAGGCTTGGACTCACGGTTAAGGAGTAGACTACAATTTTCGACCAATCAAATTGAACGTATAAAATTTTTTGACCAATTAAATTGATGACAGATCTCGCTCTGCAATGCTTTGCATTATCAGAATGCTTTAAAAAGCTCAAAAACACTCAGATAAAGCGCTTATGCTCATTTTCAAGCGAAAAAAAACGAAGATTTCAAGATGAAAAAAAAACTTTTCCACATGTAGAAAAAAATTTGACCCTTTTCCACATTTGTGGAAAAAAGTTTTTTGAAAAAAACAGTGCATTACTAACCGAATCGAATAGCGCTACAAGTTTCCTGAATTGAAAATTTACAAAGCATTTGATTTGTTTGTTGTTTTGTGTAATCTCATCTCAAATCTATTGTCATGTCAGTGTCAGAAGAGACAACATAGCAGTTACTACAGTTGGCTCAACTCTCAATTTATTGTTAAATCAGGAAGAAATTGGTATTCTTGTGCACAAGATGGAAAAAAGATTTTTTTCCAAAAAACTCAAAAACCCAAAAAACCCATCAATAAAAAACCCCAAAAACCAAAAGCCTGCTAAACCTGTGGAAAATTTTGAGATTTTGACCTCCTAAAATGCACCAAAATGGATCTTTTCAATATGAAAACCCCAAATTTTTCTTCCACATTTGTGGAAAGATATCAAAAATGTTTTCCACATCCCAGATTTTTTTCCACATTATCAGGGTTGGCAAAAACCAAACTTTTGAAATTTCGAGTTTTTTGGTTTTTTATGGTTTTTTAATGGCTTTTTTGGTTTTTCTATGATTTTTTAGTGGTTTTTTCCGGGTTAATTTTTTAGAATGTTTGATGTAAGAAAATGCTGGAAGCCCCCCCTATCATCTTAGACTAGTTAGGGAGCCTGAAAATGGCAGCTAGAAGTATTAATCTTATCAGAAGTGTCATTACTTTATTCTATAGGAAATCGCTATTATAGCAATAAAAATACAGTAATAGCGGGCACACAAGAAAGAAACGATGAGTGGAGAACATAAGAGAATTAAAAATTGAACAGAGCATGCGGTATGTAAAGGGGAATTCAAGAAAAAAGAGGAAAAAAGACAAATAAAGCGAAATATACAATAACGTTATGCACATAACGTAATCAAAACTCATAAGAAATCAACCAAAAAATTGTATCAATGCATCACATATATAAATATGCATAGGAAAGCTGAAATGAGACAATTTTTAAGTATACCGTTTTTGATAAGAGGGTTTCAAATTGATAGATTATTACACACATACTGCAGTTGAAAGTCACACATGGACATTTTAGATGTTTCCAAATTACTGATTTTTTACGTGTCTGCGAGCTATAACTACAGCAACTGGCTTCTATTGTATATACTAGTCTCGCTTGCATAATGGATACGTAGCCTATCGATTGAATTATACATATATTGTGTACGATTTTTTTCTCAGCGACTCTCTGTTAGTCTAAAGTATGCAGTCATTGAATCGAAAATATTGAACATACGGGGTTCAATCAAGCCTAACAGGTCTCAATAAAATTTTATTATTGTTGTTTCCTTTATACTTTAAAATTTCGAGCTAATAAAATGTAAAATCTTACTGTAACAATAAATTCGGAATATGAAACTCAATCATACTTTATAAAATTTTGATGATGATATGGATCAATGGATGTCATCCCATATGGTATGAATAATAGCAAACTGGACTCATGTACTAAATGTGTGCTTGCATGATGGATACATAAAATATCGACTGATTTATATACATCTTTCGTGAACAAAATATATCATGAAAATACGACCTTTTTCTACTTTTTATTGAAGTCAGTTCGACTAAATTAATTGTTTTGTTGATTTAGATAGACACCAATACATGTCTAGAAGATCAACTATTGTGAAAAAGCAGTTTTCCAGTGATTTTAGAAAAAAAACCAAAAAAACCAAAGCCGGAATTTTTGGAGAATATGTCCACAGAGCCAAAATTTTTAAAAACCATGTTCTCTAGAACAACTTTTCATTCTATATCCAACGAAATAAAAACTAGCTTGCGATCACAAATAGTTCAAAAGATATAGACAAAACAACTCAAAATTGTCAACGTTTTATTCGCAAATATATATATATCAAAATACAACGTCATCCTCATCTAAGCCTAAGTCTAACCCTAAGCCTAAGCCTCACACACGTAACATTCGAATTAACTCATCGTCATCTTTTGTAATGTTATAAATCCTGATTAAATTTAAGGAGCCATTTTGTCTGAAAATTCAAAAATATAAATCGCGAAATATTAGAGACCGCAAGTTTATTTTTGTTTCATCAGATTCAGCATGATGAACTCTATCAGAAATATGTTGTTTGTCCACCGTTTTTTTTCCTCGAAGATTTTTTCCACATGAGAACCGGACCCAAAATTTTTTTCCTCATTTTCCAAAAATTTTCCACATTTTTAAAAACGCTTATAATGTAGCTACGGATGCTTTTTTATGCATTTTAGGAGCATACCCAAGCATTTTGTTGTATTTGTAGTCAGAAACCTGCAAAAATGAGGGAAAATTGAGAAAATTCTAGTTACGTTAGTCCAAATGAGCTCATGAAGAATATGTTGGTGTTCTATAGGAGAGAATAAAGCAAGTTAAAGATAGAATTCTCATGAATTCATCCGCTATCAACATTTCTAGGATTCCGATCAGAATCATGTAATTTTCTTAGTTCTTGGTCCGGCGCGGAGCGCCGGAAAAATTTTTGATTTTCACCTTCTAAAACGTTGGAAAATGAACCTTTATAACGTTGGGAAATAAATTAAAATCAGACTAATGAAGCGTAATTTGCTTCTAATTCCGGCGCGCAGTGCCGGAAAAATTTTCGGGTTTTTGTATTCTAAAACGCTGAAAAATAAATCTCTCCAACAGATAATTCGTGAACAAATGTTTTAAAATCGCGTTCTAGATGTTTTAAAATCGCGTTCTGTCTTCAATTTCCACCTTCAATAAACGCAAAAGTTCAGATTGCAAACGTTTAAAAAATTACAATCATCGAAAGAAAAAATTGAGAGACCTGATGAAAAATCTCTATTTTTGGCGACATAACTGACTAACTGTAAACGATTAGAAAATGAAACGAGCTAACTTGATTGATAGAAACTGTTGAGCATTAATTAGTAAGTTGAAGTAGATATGCTAACGGCCGCGCCTGATAGAATATAGTTATAATTATACCCATGACCGGCGCGAAGCGCCGGAAAATTTTGAGATTTTGACCGTTTAAAGTCCACTAAAACGCATCTTTTCGGTTTAGAGTTCCCCAAAATTTTTTCCACAAGGAGAACCATACCCAAAATTTTTTTCCTCATTTCAAAATTTTTTTCCTCAAAAGACCCCATTTGAGGAAAAAAAACGGTGCCTCAGACTTCTAATTCGAAAATTTCAATTTTTCCTTCAATTTTCAATTTTGATAAATTAACGGCACTACAACCATCAGAATAGTTTAAAAAGCTCAAAAACACTTGATTAAAGCTTGTACGAGAATGTTTAAGCGAAAAAACGACTCGGGGAAAAAGGGGAAAAAATTTTGACCCATTTCCCCATGGCAGAGGTTCGGAATGGGAAGTGTCTAGAAGCAGCTAAAAATACAAAAAATAAAGCATATGGTGGCATTTTTAAGCGAAAAAAACGAATGGTGAAAATACAGATAGAAATTTTCATCTCTTTCGCCAAATGGCGAAAGGATTTTCTTTCTCAAAAAAAAGTGGTTATGATGGAGACTCATGATGGTGATGGTATAACACAGTATACTGTCTGTAAGCAGGGAATTTTCTAACTGAAATAATGACTTTTACACAACGGAAAATTGACAAATGCGGCGGTAACTCTTCGAGCCAGTTTCTCATATTGAAAAAAATAATAAATTTCCTCTTTTCAGCTGTTGTATGAGAAAATTTTTGTGATTTTCTACAGTGATAAGCTCACTATATTATAGTTTTTGGTAACAATTCTCGGCGAACGGCCACCGAAAACTGTTCATTACCAAAAGAAAAACAAGGGCTGGCACATCAGAACAAATAAATTGAGTCTCATCAAGATGAGAAAAGATGAAAATTCAAAGAAGCATTTATATATTTCTGTCGGTACATGAGAGCATTTCGAAACGATATCCACGAAGATGGAAAATTATAGTTTGTTTTTCTTGAAATGCTTCTGAATAATGAAAGCGGAAAGCAAGTAGTGTTCCAGATTTTCACGATTTGCTAATAAACAATGTCACGATGCGTTTTCCTCTGAACCCGTAGACTTGATGTTTCACGCACAAGTCAGGGCCCCACACTCAGATATTTGTGACGGGCACTGCTGCACTCGCTCAGGCGATGCAGGACTGTGCAGTTGGTGGAAGCGCACGCTTCCACCCGGTGCGACACACGTTACATGGAGGTCGTGCTGAGAGGGGGCCCCTTGCATGCCTCAGCAAGGGGAGAGAAGTTGTGACGAGGACGTCACTCTTTTCTAGGGGGGGAATGTCACGATGCGCACACGCTGCCATCGTGCGTTTTCCTCTGAACCCGTAGACTTGATGTTTCACGCACAAGTCAGGGCCCCACACTCAGGTATTTGTGACGGGCACTGCTGCACTCGCTCAGGCGATGCAGGACTGTGCAGTTGGTGGAAGCGCACGCTTCCACCCGGTGCGACACACGTTACATGTCACATTAACTGAATTTGGGAGCCATGTCACATTACACAGAGGTGGTGATCAGTCACATTGACGGGCAAACCCGTACCATATCCCATAGGAAACATGGCCATGACACGGTAGGTGACATGCTGTGACCCCGTGGGGTGGCTCCAGTATGTGTCTTCAGTTCCGGAACCCAACCCAGCTGGTACTACCACAGGTAAACCTATGGTGTACCTCGGCCTTGTCCTGGGGTTAATGCTGTAGAATAATGGACAACGCGGCCGGGTCGGGGGTGTCAATCCCTAATCCTCATTCTACGGAATGGGGGACGGTGCCATTCGGAGAATGGCTTACTGTAGGGGACCCGATTGTTAACCTAAATCCCCTTTATTGGCCCTGACCTTAAGGGTCTGAGGGCTTTCTTAACTGAGGGTCCTTCCGAGGGAAAACTAGCTTAGGGGAGACTCCCACAAATATACCCTCAGTAACAATAACCCCTGAGAAGACTCACGACACTTCTTCTCAAATTACTCGGCGCTGGGCGACGGGTTCGGGGTCAAACGCGGGGTCCTACGGACGGCGATGTGGGAACGAACTCCGAGCGATTCGGCGTGGGGATTCAGCGGCTGCTAAACGGCAGGCGGCGATCACTAACGTTTCCTCGGCGAGGGGGGACGGGTCTCTACACTAACGGCGACGGTGGCGGGTTCCTACGGTCGGGTTACTGTAGGCGATGTGTGGGTATGTAGGTCGGGGTCCGAATATGGTAATTTATTCGACGTGTGACGGCAACGCAGTTGACAACAATAAAATATAATAAAATATATCGGCGGCGGACGGGACGTGAAGCTAAACGTCAAAAAACCAGTTGAGAGTCGAAGACAACCCAAAAATGACAAAACATGCCCTTTTAAAGGGCTCCATAGACTACAGTATGCCTTGGGCGGAGTTAACACTCCCCCAAGCTAACTTCTGCAGCGGAAATTGTTGCAGAAGATGCCTATGCTCACATAGACATTTTCAGTTCACAACGTTAAGCATTGGGGCGAGTTTTCACTCTCCATGCTTAACATAGGAACGTCACTAGTGAGAATTTCAACTAGTCGTTTCACGTTGTGAAACGTCGCTAGTTTTTACTGATAAGAAGTGCACGTTGTGCTCTAATTACAGCGACGAGCTCGGAGAGCTTATCTCTAACGGAAATTCTTGACTAGCGGGCACATACCGTAGTCTACGTGTGCGATTGAAAATAATAAATCGAAACGGAAAATAAATGTGCGCAAAAGCAACAGAAATAAACATAAAAAGTACACACATAAATTGCATGTAAAAAGTATAAAAACGAAACGCAAAATTGATGTAAATTACTGTAACACAAAACATAACGGAAAACATAATGAAAAAAATGTGATGTGAATCACGTGACGTTCGACGAAATCCGTCGGCACGTGACACGGCGGTCCTTCGAAAAAGGGCGTCCTCGTCCTTGTGCCGGCTGCGACGGTCAAACGTTCAGGTGAGGGTGGCGGCGAGCGGTTGCTGGTTCAGTGGTTTTTCGGTATGTTCTGGTTTGTGGAATTGCGTCAATGTTGCGTGGAGTTGCTGACGTCCATCGGAGATGCGTGAAGATGCTGACGTCATTTGATCCCTTCGTTGAAGTTGCCAATTGTCGGTTGATTTGTGAAATCTGAAACGAGACTACGAGAAAAATTTTAGAGGCGAGATATAGGCTATCGCATGGATGCGCCTGCAATGTGAGGCAATACCCTAGTTTAGATGCATTGATCGCTGCTCATTCTCTTCTTTACACTGCTATTCCAGCTTGGAACAGAAGTGGGTATTTTGTGAGGGGCACGGCGGTCCTTCGAAAAAGGACGACCCCGTCCGTGAGTAAAGAAGAGAAGAGCTACTTGATTACGGGTCGGCGACCTCCGCATCAAGATGTGGGTCAATGAGATCTTGTGTAAAATCTCTATTTGTTGACGGGATCAACAAAGGTGCCGTCTCGATGACCTGGGAAGTGGAAGGTATCTCCTCTTCTTCTGTAGGCTGAGCTGGTGACACGTAGCGTCTAAGCTGATTGACATGCACAGTATCTTCTTGATCAGTCTCAAGTCGAATGGTGACATTAGGATAAGCCACATTCGTGACAAGGTAGGGGCCATCATAAATGGGCAATAATTTGGGCGTTAGACCACGTTTTCCAGTAGTGCGCAGTTTGAGCACTTGATCCCCAACCTTGTATGAGACATCTCGTGCCATGCGGTCGTAGGACCTAGCATAAGCCGCCTGTGATCTCTCAATTCTGCTCTGGATCAAGGTCAAGGCATTTGTAAAATGCCGTTTGACCTCTATATCATAAGTAGAAACATCTATGATATGGGCCGGAGGATTGAATGAGAGTGCTGCATCAACGGGTAGCATGGGAGTACGACCATACATGAGTTCAAAGGGTGAATACCCTGTGGACTCATTCATGCTAATGTTGACAGCAAACACAGAATACGGCAGGTGCTCATCCCAATCAGTATGGCCTTGGTGGACATACATACGTAACCGTGTGGCTAGCATTTGGTTAGCTCTTTCCACTTCTCCGTTTGTCATGGGATGATAAGCGGTGGAGTGGATTTTCTTAGTTGAACAAATGGCAGTGATTTCAGTCATCAGTTTGGACGTGAAATCAGTACCATGATCAGACTGAAGAATCTGCGGTGCCCCATGTCTGCAGACAATTTGAGTAACAAAAAGTCGAGCTATAGTTTGCGCAGTAATGTCCGGAGTAGCGAAAGCTTCAACCCATTTAGTAAAGTAGTCTATGAAAACTACAATGAATCGGTTTCCGTTTTCACTAGTGGTCATTGGTCCCATACAGTCGACACCGACTCGATGAAACGGACCCGTAATGGAAATCGGTTTCAGAGTTGCACGGGTCTTCAGTCTCGCAGGTTTATTCCGTTGGCAAAGATCACACTGCTGACAAAAGGACTTGACGTCCGCACTGAGGGAATGCCAGTGGTACCTACGGGCTATAAGCCTCGCGGTCCGTTTTGCACCAAAGTGTCCAGCAAGAATGTCGTTATGATGAGCCTCAATAATGGTGGTAACCATTGAACGAGGGACGACAATCTTGTTGGACTCGCCTGTCCACTTCTGAAGGATGTTATCCAGCAGGTGGTAGCCATTTACATCATTCTGATCACCGTAGGGTTTTAGTGACCTAAGAATGGAGGCTAATTCCGGATCCTCGAACTGAGTTGCGAGAAGGTCATGGTGCTGCGCATCCTGTGATATCTCTGCATAAGACTCAGACCTGGCCAGGTGCTGCGCACCATTGGTGGTCCTTTGGGATGAGTTCGCCAGGCGCTGCGCACCATCGGAGATCATCATAACTTCTCCCTCGGGTCTGTATAGGGGAATATCGTCAATACTCTCCCCGGCAAGGGAATTAGGATCGGGAAGGCGTGATAATGCGTCGGCATTACCATTAGACCGACCTTTTCGCGGCCGAATAGTCAGTTTGAATTCAGCTAACGCGAGGCCCCACCGAGCTATCCGGGACGAAGGGTTCGGTTTTTCCAACACAGCCTTAACAGCAGTGTGGTCGGTCTGAACGACCACCTCATGTTGAAAGAGGTATGGCCGAAAGTGCTTGACGAAATGGACAACAGCGAGAGTCTCCAACTCCGTAATAGTGTAGTTTTTCTCAGCTGCTGTTAACCCTCTACTGGCGTACGCAACAGGATGGTCGTATCCATTTTCGTCCAACTGGCTTAGAACTGCTCCTATCCCCGAAATGCTTGCATCAGTTTGAAGTATAAAGGATTTCGTAAAGTCCGGATGGCGCAGGACAGGAGGGTTCAACAACAGCCTTCGGAGTTCATCGAACGCCGATTGCTGAGGTTTTGACCACTGGAAGGTAACTTCCTTCCGTAAGAGCTTGGTCAGCGGCTCGCTGAGCCGAGCGCAACCAGGGATGAAACGCCTATAATAAGACACAAGACCAAGAAAAGACTTGATGTCTTTAGCGTTTTGTAGAATGGGTAGATCCTGGACGGCGGCCAATTTGACTTTGTCTGGCTCGAGCCCCTTCTGTGAGATACGGTACCCGAGATATTCTACCTCAGAGTGCGAAAACTTACACTTGCTCAGTCTGAGCTTCATCCCACCCTGACGGAGACGCGTAAACACATCCGTCAGGCGCTCAAGCATCTGGGTGTGAGAGTTCCCGAACACCAAGATGTCGTCGAGATAGGTCAGTGCAGTGCGCCACTGCAGTCCTGTAAGAAGCAGGTCCATGAGGCGTTGAAACGTCCCAGGGGCATTGCAGAGACCAAAAGGCAGATAGTTGAACTCGTAAAGTCCAATAGGTGCATTAAACGCCGTTTTTTCTCTGTCTGCCTCGGCGATAGGTATGGACCAGTAGGCGTTAGCCTGGTCAAGGGTAGTGAAGTATTTCATACCCTTGAGTGTGTCCAGGATATCATCAATCCGTGGGAGAGGATAGACATCCTTTTTCGTGACCTCGTTGAGACCACGAAAATCGACACACATCCAGTGTGACCCATTTTTCTTGCGAACCAAGACGGTGTTAGTAGCCCAGGGAGAAGTACTAGGCCGAATAATACCTTTCTCTTGGAGCGCTTTGACCTCTTGTATGATGAGATCCTTTTCCTTGGGCGCGGTGCGGTAAGGGAAATGGCGGACTGGGCGAGCGTCACCCGTGCTGATCTCATGGTGCACGAGGTCAGTGGAACCTGTGTCCTTTTCATCAACCGCGTAGAGGTCAGTAAATGCGACCAGCAGATCGAGCAACGCTGTTTTGTCCTGGGAGGAGATATCTGAAGATATCACAGCATTGGCCTCAACCCACTTACGGTCAAGAATGGTATCAGACTTGACTGCCGATCCCTGTAAGGAATCAGTATGCATCTGCACATGACCGATGGTCGTGTGCGGGTAGAGAACCACTGCGTGTGTACTTGGGTTAGCTACCTGTAGGGGTATGCAACCATTGGTCACAGTACTCACAGTACCAGCAAAGTATACATTACGTTGTTGGCCCAAAAGAGGCTTAGGGAAGAAAGCTACTTCGGGCACAGTTGCATATATTGAAGGTACGGGTGCAGTGAATTGTGTTAGCGAGCGAGGCTCAAGGACAATCAACTCCTGCAAGGGTAGTGCCCCACGAGCAGAAGGTGGATTGTGGATGAGGCCTTCACACGGAACTCGAAGTTCCTTGAACTGGAGAAAGGATTTCTCCCAGCTCAAGCTGACGCAATTGAAACGTCCGAGGAAGTTCGTCCCCAAAACTAGTTCAGCTGAACAATTCTCTTGAACCTGGACTTGAATCCGTTCAGAGACATCAGCCACTGTCACCGTGACATAGGCAGAGCCTAGCAGTAGAATCGGGGACCCATTGGCTGCTATGGGGCGAGCCCTAGTCTCTGTGAGTACCAAGTCGGGTAACTGGACCGCCAACTTGTGATCCAGGAGCGAGAAAACAGCTCCAGTATCAATTAGAGCTTTGGCCTCTACCCAATTGTTCAGTAGAACCTTGATATGAGGGGTCCTCATCTCAGTGGGGTAGAAGGCTGATACTACATGACCTGGGTCAGGTACAGAGTCATCAAAGCTCGACTCTGGCGCGTTGGTTCGCCTCGGTATGGGTAAGCCAGTGCGTCTGAGTAAACCTACCAGAGCATAGCCAACCGATGTTTCCGGATTGGCCTCAGGAGTTGGATGGACCTGAACAGTGAGTACATGATCTGACCTCTCTCCTGAGCTCTGAGTAGCCCCTAGTGATTCAACCTCAACATCAGAGAGTGGTGGCACCTCTAGTACAGGGGATGCATGTGCATCAGAGTCACTAGGCTCGCGAAAACGGCCTTTCTCTAGTGTAATGGGAGAATTTCCAGGCGGGGGTCGAGGACAGTTTGACCCTGACCTGGCCATGGAATGACCACTAGCCCGTCTAGAAGAGGTCCTACTTCCTCTGGTTGACCCACGGGATGAGGCAATGGAGGAAGCTCGCGAGGGTGGCCGAGAAAGGGACGAAGTCCTTGATCTTGATCGAGACCCGGACCTGTGGGAGGCCCTTGACAGTGAACGTGTGTTCTCCCACCAGGGTTCGATCTGATCAATCTCAGCTGCTGTCAACAGAAGTGGCAGTTCTACTGCATTCAATCAACAGACATGTTGTTGGTAGTCAAACGTAATATTCTGGAATTGTTCTAAAAAGTCCAATCCAAGAATCAGATCGACCGGTGCCCAGAAAGGAGACGTAGTCTTACACACATGGAGATGTATATCCACTCGTGTGTGTGGCTGACGGGTTCCAGGCAACATTATCTCATACGGTCCTGAAAGGAGAGTATGAACGGCTTTACCATTGATACTCATCAATGGGTTAAAGTCGTGATGTTGCTGGAAGGCCATCGCCGCCTTCGGACTCTCTTTGATCAGCGCTTTGTGAAGGCGTCAACTAATGATAGTCCGTGGACAACCAGTATCAAGGAAAGCTGGAGTTTCCTTGTGGTCAACCAGTACGACAAAACACGGAGTGATCCTGTCTAACTGAGTTGGCACATCGTTCTGTACGTAGTGAAAACCTACCCAATGCTGAACTTTCCGGAGGAGGTTCAACGGAGAGTATTGGCTAACAAACCGGACCTGTCTTTTCCGCAGGCGGTAGCTGAGGTAATAGGAGATCCCAACGTAGATGAGAAATCCTGTACCGGCCAGTACTGCCAGGGCAATAAGTGTGTTAAAGATTAGCTGCACTGGTCCGCTCAAAAGAGACTGTAAGCCCCGCATGAGGTTGTGCTGCTGACCAGTAATCACATGGTTTGCTGCCAGACCAACACCTTCCAGTGAGGCTCTGATGTCAGTCCCTACCCCTGCAACCGCCTGATACAGGGTATCTGGTTGTAGGGATAAACCAGCCGTATAGTTTACCAACCGGTTCAAGACCGCTTCAATTTGCTCAGTCTTGTAAACGTACTGTTTAAAGAAAGCAAAACTTGAAGGGGTCATGGCCAACTGATCATGAAAGAGCGCAGGAGCGTCAAAGTGAGTGACGTTGAAGCGCTGCTTCCAGAACAGCTCCAATGGAATATGGCTCACATGGACCGTGCGAGATTCAGTAAACCAGCCAGAGGGATTTCGGAAAATCCCTGTAAAGTGGTGGTCACACGGCACCTTTGGACTGAATTTAGTGAGATCTGGGCCACCGGGGGTGGCAAAATAAATGGTACCGCCAACCTGTACGGGTAGATACTTGTAACAGGTGTCTCCCACTCGGTACGAATGATAGACATAAGTGGCGTTGACCTTTTGACACGGCCATATCGTCAGTGCTTCACCCGTAAATTCCGCCGTCAGGTCATTCCTCTGAAGGAATGCCCGGGCTCCTAGTGTAGGGTCAAAACGAAGCAACTGCCAAGTCAGATCAAGGTAGCGTTGAGCGTGAGAACACAACTCTAGCCACATGAATCGAAAATTGTTAATTTCTGACTCTTTGATCTGCTGAGCCAAGTAATTCAGTTTGGCATTGACGGGGTCAGGGATGGAGTCCTTTGCCAATCCGAATAACCTCTGGGTCAGATTAAATCTTCGGTGGATGCGTAGAAGAAGACCCTGATCCGTTCGCACTATATTCAACCGGAGGTCAGGACACAGTCGAAACACGCGAGAGTTTCCCGGGATCTTCAGGGCAACTTGCAAATCATCGATGATGATGTGGTTCCCTGATACAGACGCAGTGTAATTACCTTGTGGCCGATAATGGCACTGTGCTGTAAAATTGGTGGCAGGCCAAACAATTACCCCGTCTAGAGTAGTGCATTGACCTGCAGTGGGACTGCATCCACCTACATCTCCTAAGGTACTTAGAGCTGTAGTGCCATCCCACGAAGCGACCTGTCCCTCCTCGATGAAAAGGTTAGTCACTGTCTTGCAGACGTCATTGCAGCACCATGAGTAGATCACCTCCAGTGTTTGGTTAGTGCTATAAAAGCCAGGACGTATTTCCACGAGCTTTTGTAAACCAAACACCTTCGTGCGATGTGCTAGAGTACACGCCGCAGGCGCGAGGTGCTGAGTGGTAATGACGTCTGCAGTAATGCCCCTAGATCCGAAAAAACCAGTGTTTGTACATACCTTACGATTCCGCAAGGTACATTTCCATGCTTTAGTCGTGATTGGATCAGAAATAGGTACATATACTGTAACGTTCATGCGTCGTGGACTCCACGAAGATGTTGGTGGTTTGCATTCAACTTTTTGAGGTAGCTCAAGTGGATGACCGCTTCTTGAAAGACCACAAAATTGGTATTGAGTAGCATGTGTTGCAGAGCTCAGTCCTAAGAACAGTAGTGTCACGAAGGCCCAGTTTATTGCAAACAAAATATTTACAAACGGTGTCTGCAAATTTACACCAAAATTTACATTTTTCACCCGTCGGGCGGCTTCATTCTTCGACGTCGTCGTCGTCGGACGACGCGGGCTCTTCTCCGGGGAAGTCGATGACCAAGCCTCCTCCGGGGTGGACTTCTCGAAGAACGCCAATCTTCGGGGACCGCGGGACGGTAGCCGTCGGAAATGGCGACGCCTCGGTGACGTTGACGGCGTTGTGAACGGCGGGCAACAGTTCTCCAAAGGCGTTGGCGACCGGTTGCTGTGGTGCAATCGCCGCCAGAGTTTGGGCTCCCGTCGTCGTTGTCGTCGGTGACGTTGCAACAACTGCTGTGGGCCGCACGTTGCGACTGGCCTTTTCCACAGCGCGGCGGATGGCATCCACTGCCGGTGACGACGGTTCACCGTCCAACAGGATCTTGTCCACCGGGGTGGCGCGAATAGTTCCGTCGGCGATAAACTCGAGCGCCCGTCGAGCGACGTCGGGTCCCAAAATCCGCAACACCGCCAGTGCCGATAGCATGACATCGGCGGCCGTAAGCGCCTCAACCTCGAACGGCTCGTTGAGTAGCGCCCAGGGGAGGTGCGGATACTTTTTGGCCAAATCGGTTGACCAAACAGCCCGCATCGCGTCGGTGACGGATGAGGAATCTGTAAGCAAGAAATCATTAAAGCCGGAGACTTGTAAAGATATCTACTTTGTGAACTTGAAACTTCAGAAAAAGAAGGCAGTTTACCTATCAGATTCATCGATTCCAGTTGACCGACGACCTCCAACGCGGAGTCCGTGGGAATTCCGGGCGGCGGTCCCTGGTTGATAACACGTGCCGGTGGCGCCGTTGTACCTTCCGTCGGTCGATACGACGCCATTACGCTGACGTGGCCAGTCGTTTTCGGTGTCGCTGACGGGTTTACGTTGACCGGCGTCGCGTATTTCGGTGGTGGCGGCGGAAAAGTCGATAACGGGGTCGCCGAAACCACTGCCGTAGCTGAAAAGCCAATACTGATTACACAGACAGGATAACACAGTTGTGAGCGATCCGCCAGGTGTTCAGCCAAAACTTCATCATCCAGATCAAATAAATCTGGGTGAAGAAGACCGTCGGTAACCCCTACAGCATTATTTTGCCGTGGAGGTGACCGATATTGGTTCCCTGTCCCGTGAGGAGTTGGGTTAGCATACCTCCGAAAATTTCCACTTGCCCCCTGAGGAGAATAACCAGAATTACCAAAATTAGTCTCACCAGGCAGTGTCGAATTTCGATTGGGGCAAGCCGTTGCCCGGTGCACTCGTAGTTTTCGGCAATGCGGGCAGGGTCTGTGGCATCGGTCAGTCGGGTGCGCCCTCGTTCGACAAAAGTAGCAACGGCTGGCGCCGGTGGCGGAGGCGGTGCTAGGGCCGGCGCTATCGGGATTTTGCGCCCGGCAGGTAGCGTCGTTGTGGGTGCAGCGTCCATGGTAGGAGCACATCTGTAGATGTGCCCCTGACGGGCGATCGCCGGCGGTTTGGACACGCGTCGACGGCGTCGATGACGGCGTCGAATTTCTCGAAGGTGGCGCCGATTGCTGAGCCGTAAGTCGCGCAACGTGAGCCGTGAGCCGGGCCATCTCCGATTGTAAACGTTGAACCTCGTCGGACGGCATGGCCGACGGACGTTGAGCGGTGCTCCTTTGATTCGACATTGACCTGACGTTGTCGGCGGTCCTTTGTTCTGAAGAGAAAACAGCATTAGATGGGGCAGTGTACCTAATCTCATCCCGAAAAATCTGTGATTCCGCGTAACAGGCTGCTTTAAGAGTCTCTTCAAGAGTTGTGAACTCCCTGAACTTAATACTATCTCTAAGGACTGGTCGCAACCCTCTCAGAAAGATAGGTTTAATAATAGAATCCCTAACGTCAGTCGCGAGATCCCGATAAGCCACCCTGGACAGTCTCTTAAGGTGCTCAAGGTAGACTATCGCTGATTCAGTCGGCTTCTGCAGGCGATCCTGGATCAACTGCTGATGCAGATCTGAATCACGCCCTACTGGAAAGTCTCTCCTAAGAAAAGCTGTGAACTCTTCGTAGCGGGTAGGCTGCGGAGTACCACTGCTAAAGTCCCGGTAGGATGCCAGAGCAGGACCTGTGAGGCAAGACTCCAAAAACGCGATTTTATATGCATGATCCGCTTCTGTTACCCCTTGAAGTGTAAAGAAGCGGGTCAAGTGGGATATAAAATCCGTTATGGACTCACCAAAAGCGCCTGAAAAGGCTGGAGGGGCCATGAAGCTGGACACAGGAGGGTGCCTTCTGCCATTCATAGCCTCTAGCTTTTGGTTGAGTGGTCCAAGGGCATTCTCAAATGCAGCTTGGACCTTATTCTCAATCTGTGAAGGTAAATCAATTTCTGACTTCATAGATGAGAATTCGTCTTCCTGTAAGGTATCTAAGACTGATGATCGTGCCTGTGAAGTTATTCGATCAAACTGAATAGAGAGGGGTTCACTTGTCCGTTTAAACTTAGTACTAAGTCGACAGGAACGTCTAGGTGTAGACGTAAAGTAAGAGTTACTTTTGTAGTCGCGTGGCGAGGAAGCACGGGAAGTACGAGATCGTTTGCGCGACGGCGTGTTGAGGCTGTAACGCTTGTTCTTTCCAATATCTAGCGGCCACTCAGCGATGGGGCTAGAAAAGGACAAGGTTTTAGCTCTCAGAACAGCCAGACGGAAAGATAGGTTGACGCAGAAGGGAATTTATCTGGTCACCTACGTAGGTAAAGAGGGGATAACCCGAGTGTAAAGAGAGGGAGAAGTACACCCAAACTTTAGAGGTAAATGGGGCAAGACCCGGTTATTTGAACCAAAAGTATAATACATTTGAAAGAGAGTGGTGGAACTCCAACCATAAAATTAAGGAACCGACGTGAGGGCGTACAGATAAACCCGCTCAAAAGGGAATTTTATCTGGAGGTTAAGTCCGTTGTACTAGTTTACAAACTTTGGGATATGGGAGGGCTCGTAACCGACAAAGTCCTATTCGCCAGGAGTAGCGCATGGAGTAGCTTAAGAATTAATAAGTAAAGGGGGACAACTTAAAGTAAACTTAATGGGTGCTAATAGATAGGGACAAAATTAGTTTACAAACCAGACTATGCAAAGGGAATCGCACTATTACGCAATCGGCCTCACTCACTAGGAGCAATTGCGAACTCTGAAAAGTGTGATGACTAGACAGGAGGATCCCGGGAGGACGTCATTCGCGTATATGCTACAACCGTGCCCAAAAACGGGAATGCGCGTTTTGAACAGAACGGGAACTCTCCAGGAGTATTATATACAGCTGGGGGCCGGGTTTCCGTTCACTGAGATGAAGTGAGGATCGCAGGTCACCAGTTGAGATATAAGAGCACCAGGTACCAGGGTGCTATTCTGACACACTCAGTCAGTAAAAGGGCATGGGGGTCCTTGGCCCAGCTGTGCCGGTGGTGGAGGTGGGGAAATGCAGGCTTCCTCCTATGAATCGAGGCTAGGCTCAACGCATCTTGAGATCAGGGGTACAGTCTGTCTCGAATAAATGAGTGTAAAGTGAGGAGCTAAGGCGGACTTAGTTGTAACGTGTTTAGGCGGACTCGAACACCTTCGCTTAGGCGGACTAGCGGTAATATTATGCTAAGGGACAAACCAACGGAGGCGGACTCAGGATTAAGGGCGACTCTAGTGCGGACATTGTTAGGCCAGCTAACGAAGGCGTTTGAGTGTAAAGAAAAGAATACAGGGGGGTCTTTTACACCTTAGGCCCAACCAGTGGCTGTGCCGTAATTCCTGAGGAATTATTCTGGTGGGGACACTAAAGAAGATCATAGATGAGAGAAATGCGAGAATTTAGATAAGAAATTTACAAGAAGGTTGTCAACCCTTGCAGTTGTTGGACACAGGCAGTACCGACTGCAAATGCCCAACGGTTGCGTATGTTAAACAACCAACCCAGCTGAGGCCGAGTGTAAACCCGTTCGAACCCACAGTTAAAGCTTAGAAGAGGAGTCACGTGCTGATCCATCAGTGCCGCTACCCTTGCGGACAACTTGATCAGTGCCACGGACCGAGTGCATCTCAGGTTGCGTGAGTATGTCTACTGATGTTTCCCAGGCACCGGTAGCACACAGACACAACCCTAAAACAAGAGCCGTAGGTGAGAAAATAATACTACAATCATCACCTAGAACTCAAGTGGCATCTTGGGAACCCACAGTAACCCGGTGCTGATGTCAAAAGATGTGATACACACCACCACACTCGGTGCTGACCTCAGGTAACTGGGATGTAAGTGCCATAACCTCATATTGCAGTACGTACGCCAAAAGTAAGAGCCTACGGCTACAAACTCTTTACGGCAATACAGGGCATCGCCGTTGCTGACGCCAGAATAAGACTGTATAGTCTTAATTCCGATACTGGAATAGAGATTTATCATTGCGGACATCAGTAGATAGGGCCCTAGGCCAGCAACCTTGCTACGACAACACGGAGCATCGCCGTTGCTGACGTCAAAAGGTAATAGCTGAGTCTCAGTTATCCTACGACAATGATATGAGATGCAGTTGTTGCAGACGCCAGATGTGCGGTTTGTAAGGCCTCACATCTGCGAACAACAATACGGTGCATTGTTGTTGCTGACGTCAAGGACTGAAGTCGGAATAATCGACCAATCCTAGTGCAACAACACGAGCCTCTACTGTTGCAGACGTCAGGAAGACAGTGCCATACGGTCACCATCTTGCAATAACAACCTGTTACGTTGCCATTGCTGATGTCAGAGGTAGAGCCGGAGGGCCACCCACCCCTTAAAGCAACAGCAAGGGATGCAGCTGTTGCAGACGTAGGGGGAGGACACGGAGAACCATCAACCCCTTAATGACCACCTGATATGTGGCCATTGCTGACGTCAGAAGCATGACCCCGCTAGTCAAGCCTCGGTGCAACAGCAGCATGTGAGGTAATTGCGGACGTCATAGGTGGGGTCGCACAAGACACAACACCTCATAACAACAACTTAATAAGTAGTTGTTGCTGACGCCAGTGGTCCCGACCGTTAAGATTTTAACCACTTGCAACCACCCAGAATGAAAAAGAGAGAAGGAAAAGAAGAAAAGACCGTACAGTAGTGGAAAAAAAATAATAAGAATGACCTACTGAAGGGTTGCCGACTATGACGTATGTGTGACCAGTGAAGAAAAGTTTTGGTTGTGAAAATTTGAATAGAAGTGAAAAGAGAATGTTTTGTTTGTTTTTGGGTTTTTTTTTTGGTAGGAAAAAGGATAAATTTTAATTTGTTTGTTTAGAAAGGGGAAAGAAAAGGAAATGGGGTTATAAGTTTTTATTGAGTTGATTTTGGAGATAAGAAAATTTATTAGGTGAAAAAGTTATTTTAATTGGGTCACACACGACGCATAGGGGACGGAGAAATAAAAAGGAAAGTAAATAAAATTAAAATTTGAGGCCCTAGAGATAAGCGATGTGATCTGCTAAGTACGGTGTTATATGTGTCAACAGTAAAATTTTGGCTTGTTTGGCCGGAAAAATGAGCAACTTGGCTAGTGCTCAGTGAAGATAAGAAAAATTTTGAAAAAGTGTGTTGACACACATACCGGACACAGATAACAACTCACGACCACACTTGACGTCCAGAATCAAGAGTGGAAGGGTTACTGTACCTCGTGATCGGAGATCCCGAAACCCGCAGGGGCTGTGATAACCTCATGGGCTGTGATACTCAAGTACCCGTACCCAAGTATACTGTAGTTAGAGTACGTGCAACTCGCAGTCATACTGTAACCAAAAGGCCTACGGCGCTACAGTAACCTGTCCGATCACACGCATGGAGGCTCAAGTTGATGAAAAAAAATGGAAAGAAAGAGAAAAGCGAAAACTCAGAGGGGAGTTATGGCAGAATACTCGATTTACTCAACTCTGTGAATTTTAGGATTCTTGGGGATTAAATCTGGGGAAAAATCGATACCAGAGGATTAACCAAAGCTTACGGGAGTTACTATACTCATAAGGGGTTAATTTACGCGCAAGAATCATTAATGTAATCACGCGTGGGGCAAATCCCGACCTACAGTAATTAAATTTTACTCAGATGCGGTGCTATCTGAGTTGGCGTTAAGCTCGAATATAAGGGCCTATTCCGACCTAAGGGGTAGTCTACCTTCTTACGGGCGTATCCACTTACATGAAGGCAAAAAAATTCATCCTAAGGGTCAGTATCCCACTTTGAATGCGAATCAGCAGACCTGAGAGAGGTTTCCCCACTCAAGTGGCGATTCTCATGATCTGATGGAGGTTTCCCCTACTCAAATCGAAAATTTACCAAATTGAAAGAGGTATCTCACTCAAAAGGTTAAAAGGTTCGTTCCCAAGGACTGTGGAGTCAGACTTAAAGGTCGATTTTCCAGCCTCGCCATGTCACATTAACTGAATTTGGGAGCCATGTCACATTACACAGAGGTGGTGATCAGTCACATTGACGGGCAAACCTGTACCATATCCCATAGGAAACATGGCCATGACACGGTAGGTGACATGCTGTGACCCCGTGGGGTGGCTCCAGTATGTGTCTTCAGTTCGGGAACCCAACCCAGCTGGTACTACCACAGGTAAACCTATGGTGTACCTCGGCCTTGTCCTGGGGTTAATGCTGTAGAATAATGGACAACGCGGCCGGGTCGGGGGTGTCAATCCCTAATCCTCATTCTACGGAATGGGGGACGGTGCCATTCGGAGAATGGCTTACTGTAGGGGACCCGATTGTTAACCTAAATCCCCTTTATTGGCCCTGACCTTAAGGGTCTGAGGGCTTTCTTAACTGAGGGTCCTTCCGAGGGAAAACTAGCTTAGGGGAGACTCCCACAAATATACCCTCAGTAACAATCACCCCTGAGAAGACTCACGACACTTCTTCTCAAATTACTCGGCGCTGGGCGACGGGTTCGGGGTCAAACGCGGGGTCCTACGGACGGCGATGTGGGAACGAACTCCGAGCGATTCGGCGTGGGGATTCAGCGGCTGCTAAACGGCAGGCGGCGATCACTAACGTTTCCTCGGCGAGGGGGGACGGGTCTCTACACTAACGGCGACGGTGGCGGGTTCCTACGGTCGGGTTACTGTAGGCGATGTGTGGGTATGTAGGTCGGGGTCCGAATATGGTAATTTATTCGACGTGTGACGGCAACGCAGTTGACAACAATAAAATATAATAAAATATATCGGCGGCGGACGCGACGTGAAGCTAAACGACAAAAAACCAGTTGAGAGTCGAAGACAACCCAAAAATGACAAAACATGCCCTTTTAAAGGGCTCCATAGACTACAGTATGCCTTGGGCGGAGTTAACACTCCCCCAAGCTAACTTCTGCAGCGGAAATCGTTGCAGAAGATGCCTATGCTCACATAGACATTTTCAGTTCACAACGTTAAGCATTGGGGCGAGTTTTCACTCTCCATGCTTAACATAGGAACGTCACTAGTGAGAATTTCAACTAGTCGTTTCACGTTGTGAAACGTCGCTAGTTTTTACTGATAAGAAGTGCACGTTGTGCTCTAATTACAGCGACGAGCTCGGAGAGCTTATCTCTAACGGAAATTCTTGACTAGCGGGCACATACCGTAGTCTACGTGTGCGATTGAAAATAATAAATCGAAACGGAAAATAAATGTGCGCAAAAGCAACAGAAATAAACATAAAAAGTACACACATAAATTGCATGTAAAAAGTATAAAAACGAAACGCAAAATTGATGTAAATTACTGTAACACAAAACATAACGGAAAACATAATGAAAAAAATGTGATGTGAATCACGTGACATTCGACGAAATCCGTCGGCACGTGACAACAATATATCATACAGGACTGTAAATTTATGAGCATACTGAACTAACGTTTAACAATTTTTCTAGTAAAAATTCTACAGTAAGAGCTCCATGTAAATGATTTTGACAAAAGTACCGATTTGTGTCACTTTTCTATTTCTGGGAGCATAAAAAACAGACTATATGTCTCAATATTTGTCTATGTTGGGAAAGTCTATTGTGCTCGTAAATCGAAAAATAACAAGCATTGTCACAGTCATCAAAATCGTTCATGCGAGCTTCTACTCTTTTACTCACAAAATTGTGATTAGTCAAGCCCAATTCAGGAGTGAAAAAATACTAGGATTTTTGTAGCCGACAGTAACCGATTTTATAGCATTGTCGCTGACTGTCGCCAATTCTGGGGGATTTTTTTTTGTTTTTTGCTATCTTCAAAGATTTTTGTTTTGCTACTTTCAGCACAACCTTGTTTTGTTTTTTTCACCAAAAAAAATAAAAGCTACCAAATAAGCAACATTGAGTCCGCAACTGCTGCCCACTCCACAAATTCGAATTTTATCGAATGAATCGGCAAAATCGCCGACTGTCACCGACTGTCGCAGATTCTAAGAATTAACGACAGTCGGCGATTCAGCCGATTTCCGATTCATTCCTACAGAATCGCTGACTGTCACCTATTAAATCCCAGGAATCGGCGATCTGTTCCATGCAAGATGTGGCCTAGCGCAAAATCGTAAATATATGAAATATTATTTATTTTTCACTGTTATAATTCATAAGCATGTCAAGAAAAACATAGTATTTAGTATTTTGGTATAGTATTTAGATTTCCGATAGAATTTGCATGATTTTCAGGACAATTAACATTTTGTGTAGGACTACAGTACAGTTCTGACTCCTCTGGAAATGGAAATCGACTTTTTTGGAAAATTATCAGTGCAGGAAAGAACTTTTACTACGGTGTCATTTTATTTTTTCATAATAGGCCACATGTTGGGCACCCTGTTTATGGCAAATCGCGTGGGGAAATCGCCATGCAAATCGAAGAAATGGACGACCAGCGGCGCAGACATTTGCATAGAAGTGGAGCGCCAAAGAAAGACCGAAAATGATAGTGAAAATCATTGTTCACTATAATCGTATTTTTATAATATTCTTGTTTATTTTACTGGCGTCCATAGAATATTTTCCAGCATCTACGTTTTTATTTACATATTTTCGACTGTGGTCAGTCCACATTCTTTTTGACATTTCGTCGGAATTATTGTTTAATATATTCGTTTATTATTTAGATTATATCGATCGTCGAAGGCGGAGGGCCAAAGGCCCAGGCGCCAGCTTGCAGTTCGCAAGCCTTGGGAAACCCTTTAAGGGTTATACTCAAGTAAGTCTATCCCTGAGGGGATTCCTTGTCTCAGCTAGGAGACTGTGGAGCTCTCTGGTGAGGCCCCGCATTTAAGTTTAAAGTATCTTTGTTGTTGTAGGTCTGGGGAACCGGACTGTTGCACTATCACCGAGGCTTAGCCAAGGGAGTAGTTCTAACAGGTCAGTTCTGACCAGAAGTCTCCATCTTTTCTTACGCCTCTTAAGAAAAGACCTGCACAACACACATGAAGGCCAATTGCTACACTTCCTATTTTACAATCTTTTAGATTGTGAAATCACTCGATCACTAAATGATCCTGTAACAATAGATTGGATTTTTTAACCAGCACCCACAAATATTGATCATTGCATCCGTCAAAAATCTATCATCATCTCTATGGTAACTGGATTTCGAAAATTAATAATTTCCGCTATGCCTATTCCGTAGCAACCCATTATCATTCATTTCTCGAGCAGAAAAAAAGTTTCATCAGATCAGGCACAGTCTACATTCATTTTTGAGTAAGTCGTACGGTTGCTTCGTCAAGATAATAATTCGTATATCTGGAGTAAAGATTCACGTATACAAAAATCTTACAATAATAAACAGACCAATTTTTGGTCCAGTAGATGAAAATCGGCTCCCGCCCGGATCCGATATGAAATGCTTTCATTACGGATCCAACAATTAAAAGAGTAAAGTTCAGATCCGGAACCTGATATTGTAGTTTCATGATCGTAGAAACTCAAAATTTTTGAAACTATGCCAATAAGTTATAAAACTTTTTTTATAAAACCTTTTTTTAAATGTATACAGTAAAAGCTTTGTAAAAACTTTTATTTTACAACTTTATAAAAAAACAGATCATAGATAAATGGAAACGTGGAAAATGCCATTGCTCTTGTCAAGGCGGTCCAGCTAGTTCTCTGCTTTGGGATTTTGTGGACGCAATCAGCAAGAAGCAAATCAGGTGCATATTTTTCGCCATGTTTATGATTGATCGCCATGGAGATTTTGTTATATGAAAATTTGTTTTTTGTCATTTTTTTCACTTAGCAACCGTGGAGATTAAAAAGAACAATTTGGGCCCTAGGAATCATTTCATCTACGGCTTTAGAATTGCGATTTCTTTCTACAAAATGCCTCGTAAGGGATTTAATATATCTCAGTATCTAAAAGAAAAAACATTACCTCTGTTCGCAGTCACTAAAGAAGATGCTCAAAAGTTGCTGGACGAACAAAAACTTGCTTGCAAGAAGAGCCCGGGTTCTTGGACCGATTTTACGTGGCACGATGCAAAAATATTGCCGAATAATGCACCTGCGGTTATCGGCCAGGATGGTAAGAATTTTTCAAAAATTGTCTGTGATCGATTTTTTTCCAAATGAATTTCGGAGCGAAGAAAGCTGTTCATGCAAATAAAAAGCAACCTACGTACGAGCTCTTTGAATGTTTCCTTTTACACAAGCTATAGTCTGTTTATTCTGAAGGAATATTCGCAACAATCCAATGAAAGTTAATGAGAGACGGAAATCAACATAAAAGATTTCTCGCCATGAGTGACAAACACAACAACCAAAAATTTCCTTCAATAATTAGGTTCAGTGGTCAAAATTTCTCGAGTAGCACTATGATAATGTCAGTCTCATATTTTCGCTTTAAATTTTAATTGTTGGCAAATATTAAAGAAAATTTATAAAATCGTACTTTGAAACAGAAATTATTTGCTAGTGTGACAGATCTGACATGCCTAGACACATGTTTCCATAATTAATTGAGCCTTTGCAAAATGCTGCGGTGTTATTAATGCATGTGCAAGACTGAGCTCTAGTAAGCACGAATGCCAAGATGAGCATGTAATTCATTTTTGTGAAGTTTGAAGTATTGAAGTTATTCATTAGTTATATTATACATTACTTATACATATACATTATACATTAGTACATTACTTATACTTACTTATACATATTACATCGATGTAAAATATACTTGGCGCCCTAAAATCTGACTAACCCCACCTAGAGCAAAAACGGTTATAGATACATGAGGTTTTTTGTATAATATCCGCCATATGGGCAAGGCATAGGTCATTGGGGGTCTATAATCAAATGGTGTCGGGTGAGGCGCCAAAAACATGCAAAAAACGGCCTTTTTAGTGCCCCTTTTTGCAGAAGGTTCCTCAATGGGAATGCATCTCTAGACCTTGATACTTTAACCCGTGCATCAAGTGTCCTTTCGAAACGTTTTTTTTTTATTTTTTGAAAATATTGATTTGGTCAAATTATATGAGTGACCAAAGTTCGAGAAAATTTTCTTTGTTTGGGTTCAAAAAAATCATTTTTTGCGAAACAGATGTAGTGTTTTATCTGATTATCCTGCGTGTAAAACAAAGGTATTTCCGTGGTCTTTCTTTTTTTTCGAAGAGGGGGTTTTCGACTATTGGAAAGTCAATGGATGCGCTTACTTTACACAAAAAAATTATCCCGGCTGTGAACAAGCGTATTTTCGTGATTTTTTTAGTAGAAGGTGTTTTCGACTGCAGGTAATTACGGATGTCGTCACTTGATACAAAAAATTATCCCGGGTGTAAACAAGCGTATTCATGTGATTTTTCGGCGGAAGAAGTGTTCGACCGTGGAGAACTCAACAGATGCGGTCACTTTACATAAAAAATAAAATTCGGGTGTAAACAAGTGTATTTTCGTGATTTTTTGGTGGAAGAGTTTTCGACCGCCGGGAATTCAACGGATGTGGTCACTTTACACAATAGTTGTCGTGCGTGTAATAAAAAGATATCTCCACGATCTCTTTCGGAAAGGAGCTTATCGACTATTGGGAACTCAATGGGGACGGTTACTTTACACAACAAAATTATGCCGGGTGTAAACAAGCATGTTGTCTTAACTTTTTGATGGAAGGAGTTTTCGACTGCGGAGAATTCAATGGATGTGGTCAATTTACATAAAAAAATATTTCGGGTGTAGACAAGCATACTTTCGTGATCCTTTGGTGGGAGGAATTTTCGACCGCAGGGAATTCAACGGATGTGGCCACTGAACAAAAGTTATCGGGCGTGTAAAACAAAGATATTTCCGTGGTCTTTTTGGAGAAGGGGTCTTCGACTATTGGGAATTCACTTCACACAAAAAAATATCCCGGTTGTAAACAAGCGTATTTTCGTGATTTCTTGGTGAAAGGGGTTTCCGACTGCAAGAATTTCAATGGATGCGGTCACTTTACACAAAAAATTGTCCTTTGTGTAAAAAAAAGAATTTCTGCGTTTTTCAGAGTTGAGGGGTTCTCGATCAGGGGGAATTCAATGGAAATGATCACTTTACACTCTGTTTACAATGTGTTTTAAGTTCTAACCGGTTTACACATCTTTTACTTTTACTGAAAGTGAGAATTCGTAGCTTTAAGATTGTTTTTTATTGTTTCTTTGATGTGAAGATGACCAAATTCAAAACTTCAATGTGCTTCTATGAAGGTTTTCATGCATGGTTGAGGCTCACTAAAAAGATGTGGTCTACTTTATTAGAAAATGCCCCGATGGGACAGAAAAAAGAAGAATATACTTGCTTGTATGTTACCAAGCTAGGAAATGGAGTGGACTAAATTATCGGGTACTTTGGTCCAAGTTAGGAAAAAACTCACCTTTGTAATAGTGGATTTTCATTCTTTCTCATTAGAAAATTTCTATGTCCGTGAAAAAATATATTCTGCAGCTGAGTGCATCAACACACTTTCCAACCAAACATGTGCATCTCTGAAATTTTTAGGAGGGTACAGGGGTGGTTCTTAGTTTTTTGGCGTTTTTTGAGACAAAAAATTCAAAAAAAGTTGACTAAAAAATTTTTTTCAAAGCAAATTTTCCAGTTTCAAAACCTTTGGGGTAGTTTGTACCCTCATGCCCCCTCAGACATGTGTGCTTCCAACTGTGTTAAACTTTTTTATTGAATTTAGTGTCAACAATAGGAATCGATTGTGGGAAAGTGGCACATAAAATCACACTCAGCTTTTTTAGAAAAGAAAGATACGTTTGATTCTCTCATTTTATTTAACATATCGTATAGACTTCACTCCGTAAGTTCATTCGATTAGAAGCTGTAAACAAATTTATTCTCTTCTATTTATTTATTCAACAAAATAGCATCATTCCCAGCTTTTGGATTTAAACTGAAATTTGAAGAAAGAGCGCATTTTGCGGGATTCCAGACGGGAAGCGATTTCAGGCATCCCTGTCACTCTTGTCCTGTTTTCAAAAAAGCCGTACCATTGCCGTGGGAGTGCCAGTAGAGTCGGGGAGAACCGGGTACGGGATTTGGCGCACACCCCTAATATAGGCACGGCTGAATCAGGAGCATTTTTGTATGCTTTGCCCTGTTTTCCCATTTGCAGATCGGTGCCCAATGACTGTAACCAAGGCCCAGTTGCACTAAAGGGGTCAAAGCCCGAGCTCAAGATAATCTCGAAAAAAGGCGACTCGGTTTGATCTCAAGTTCGGTATAATTTGAGTCATCAGAACTATAAGGATTTCAACGTCGAGATTATCCCCAGCTCGAGCTGTGGGGTTGCACTAACATTTTCGCATAATTTTCTTATCCCTAAAGCAAATAAATATAAAAATTTGTGCAATTTAAACCTCAATATTAGTTAATTCTAAAGTGAGTAGTGTTTGTGTAATAGAAGAAAATAATCTGGACATTGCGATTAGCTCAAACTAAGGATCATCAATTCAAACCTGGTGCTGAGATTATCCTCATGTTGGGTTAGTGCAACCAACCTCAGGTCTCTTTATAGTTCTGAAAATGACTATAATATGCCTCCCTCACTATTTTTCAGCTAGTGTGAGAGGCAGGAGTTTTGAATCGGTCGGGAGTAAGAATGCTATTGGTTTACCATTTCTTTACATTTGAAGTCATGTGCATAGAATTTTGATACAGAAAAATTTTACTGTAGTTAATGCCAGGGGAATTACAAAATGCACGATGCTGTAGAGTATACTTTTTCACAGACATGGAAAATTTTTTTTCAGGAATCCAATATAACGAGACTTAATTTTTTCGAACTTTAACCCAAGTTCTCAAAAATCTAGTCCACTTCTTTTCTAGCTTGGCAACTATCCAAGCAAGTATATTTTTCTTTTTTCTGTCCCATCGGGGCATTTTCTAATAAAATAGTTAATTATACCTCATTAAGATTTGATCTCTTAATCTCCTTGAATGATTCTTGAGCATGGTGCTAAAAACGTTGAGGGAAACGTTTGTAGAAAAATACCAAAAACGTTTGCAAAAACGCCTTCCAATTATAAGCTATGACTTGCGGAAACTCCAGAGAAACGTCTGCGAAAGCGCCCAACCTCGGTATGATCTCTAAAGGAACGTTCACGTAAACGACGGTGAAAACGGCGACGGAAACGCAATTGGAAACGTCTGAAAGCCGCCCACGAATGCTCGGATGTGTCTGGCTGTCTGCTCGCGTAAAAATTCAATATAACGAAACTGAATTTTTTCCAACTTGAAACCAAGTTCTCAAAAATCTAGTCCACTTCTTTTTCTAGCATAACTATCCAAGCAATTATATTCTTCTTTTTTCTGCCCTATCGTGGCATTTTCTAATAAACTAGTGATGAACTGGATGGTACCAAATAAGGCTGATCGAAAGAATGAAGCACATAAAAATGTCGTGTAATAATAACTATAGTCCTTTTTTTACGGAATTCTTGTAAATCAGAAAATGATAAAAGTTGTGGCCTATTTAACTTGAAATAATAGACGCAGTGAAAGACAAAAAACTTGGTTCATTTTGATACGCAATTTTCACTTAGTGTAGAATCTTATACTGATTCCAAGAAGTTATCACGCTCATCCACCGTCGATTTGGCCAGAACTGCGCCGACACATGAGTGCTACTCTAGAAATTTAGACCACTTGATCAGGTTACTGAAAAAACTTTTCAGCTATTCTGTTTCGTTCTATCCCACTTTGCTGTACGTCCCAACTTGGCGTCCGTCCTAACTTTTAGCTTCTGTCCTAAATTGACGTCCATTCCCAACTTGGCGTCCAATGCATTACGAAATCAAAGTTAAATTGATTCTTCCATTTTTTCGTCTTATTGATCTTCGAATTTATCTTTATTTGTTCTTTGTCTTTAATTTTATTAGGTATGATCCTTTTTTTTTCTCCGGGACCCTTCATTTAGGTATCACTATCCATAATTTGGGAACTAACTGTATACATTCAAATTATTTCACTTCTACGTCATTGGCTAATCACTTTTTCTTGCTTTTTCTTATACAAATTAAAAGGATCGGGAGTGACCCTGCTTTCACACACAAGTAAGCATATTTGGCCTCGTAAGGACAACATAAAGTTTGCTTTTCCAAAATCACCCATGTTTTACAGAACAGCGCAAATGGACAAACTTTATTTAAAACGTCAAATTCAAATGGACATTTTTACGTGAATTCTTTTAGGTTTTCAGAACCTAGATAATTTATTCAGTTTTCGAAATTCTGTGAAAGTGCGAGTTTGTATGCAAAAATGCAATGTTTCTTGTGAAACTATGTGTTTTCTTCATTAGAAATAGGAAAGTATGGGTAAAATTTACGTATATTGAAAAACTCCTACAACTGTAGTGATATATGTCTATAACTCACAAATGCATACTTTTCAATGCTCAATAAAACGTGAATTTGATCGAGCACAGGGTCAATTTTAATTCAAGTCAAATAATACCTCATGTTAGGACAGATGCCAAGTTAGGATCGACGCCACCCAAGTTTGACATAAAATGGAAGCCAACACGGGACTAATACGCCAAGTTAGGATGGACGCCATGTTAAGACAGACGCCAGGTTTGAACGGACGACGAGTTAGAAGGGACGCCAAGTTCTCCGCTTGCTTCAAAGTTGCCCCGCCTCCTTTGCAGTGGATTTGCGAGGCTGGGGCCTGATTGCTGAGGGCACCGTTGGTTTTCACAAGGGATGGCAGTGGGAGGAATTATTTTGCACTAGGAATCCGATGAACATATCGATTTTTCATGAAGATTTTTATTGTTCGAAATTTTTCAGACAAATGTCAAAAATGCTTGTTTTTCACCCAAAATGCAGTATTGCCGGAAAATAATCAAAATTTTGGACTTCAACGTCTGTTCTAAAGTCGTTCTATGTCAGGAACCCGACAAAGAAGTGAAATTTTTCGATGCTTTTCCGAAATTACTGCATTTTGGGTGAAAACCAAGCATTTTTTGACGTGTTTCAGAAAAATCCCCCAAAAAATTTTTTTTGTGAAAAACCAATATGTCCATCGCATTCAACGTGCTGAGTAACCTTCCTCCCCTCAGCCACGTCCTGTAAAAACCAAGGGCGCCCCCCATCAGCAAGCCATAGCCTCAGAAATCCTCGGCACCTCTATACGAATTTTTAATTTAAACTCATTGGAAAGATACATTTTATCAATAAATTTGATCAAAATTGCCGAATGAACAATAATTTTGCAAACAACCGCGATGAAAATGGTTTAAAATTAACATTTTAGTGCGACCGGTGCCCGCTAGGATAGAAAAATTTCTAAACTAACGGGCGCGTGAAAAACTACAGTAGGATTGCTAGCGGGGATTTCGGTCGCGCACGCGCGACACCGCTGGCACTCTGCCCAATTGGCATATGTCACTGCCAAGGCGGCCGAGCGGTTCACGCTCGATTTTGATTGGTGCATTTTTTCTTTTTGTGACGCGGGAAGGGTGAAGTGTCATTTCGCCTTTAGCTGGATATTGAAAATCGCTCACTGTAAAAGCGTTTCCCAGCACATGACAATAAAGGCCCTGTCATACCTCGCCGCGCGGTACCGCGCGGCGCCGGTTGTCCTATTCATGCTAACAGGCGGCGCCGCGCGGCGTCGCGCGAAACCGCCCGGTGGCTTGTCATACTTCGCCGCGCACTTTTGGATTTTGCTCTTCTAAAAAAATGTGTATTGGTTCAGTTGAAACCTGATGGGGCGCCGCAAAAATTACAAAAACCTATTCATACTTCAAAGGCGGTACCGCGCGGCGCCGCTTTTTAGTAAGAATAGAACAACCGGCGCCGCGCGGTACCGCGCGGTGAAGTATGACAGGGCCTTTATGGTGGAGGCAAATCCATCTACAATAATGTGCCACCATTTTGAAATTTTCTCCGACAGCAATAGCAGCATTTTACAAATCGAAGAGAGAAAAATGCAGTTCGGACGATGTAGAAATGAAACTGGTCGTCGATAGCGTTATCAATGAAGGACCGATAGCAATTGTTGATGGACATGCAACTTTGACTAAAGGTGGAAAAGAAGTTGAGAAGGGAAAGTAAGTTAAGGCCCTGTCATACTTCGCCGCGCGGTACCGCGCGGCACCGCGCGGTGGCTTGTCATACTTCGCCGCGCGGTACCGCGCGGCGCCGTACGGCGCCGCCTTTTTACTTTTGGATTTTGCTCTTCTCAAAAAATGTGTATTAGTTCAGTTGAAACCTGATGGGGCGCCGCACGGCGCCGCAAAAACTACAAAAACCTATTCATACTTCAAAGGCGGTACCGCGCGGTGAAGTATGACAGGGCCTTAAGGCTGCGCCTGCCAAATCGCTGCAACTATCATTTCAAAATGGACGGAGTGTAGCTGTCTATGTGCTAATTCTACCTTTTGGATTTCAGATTTTTGCACGTGATGAAAATTGACGGTAGCAAATACAAGGTTTTGCGCGGCATGCACAACTCTGACCGCCCGGCTGAATGTGGAAAATGAAGCACTTATTCCAGATCAATATAATTTAGCATTTATTTATGATTATTTTGTCTTATTCCATAGCATAGTATTCAGAATTCCAGTAAATCATTGGAGGCTTATATTCAAATGTTTTGAAAAATTGACATTCAACTTTCACATTTGACATATCTCGAGTGCGATATCAGAAGAATTGCAGCACTGCCATCGAAATTTAAAAAAACTAGGATTGTCCTTTGAGGCAATCCTACAGTTTTAGCTCAGAGGACAATCCCATAGTTAAAACTGAAGGATTGTCCTCTGAGCTGATTCCAGGAAGTAAAAATGATGCACTAAGTACGTATAATGAATGATGTTGTGGTTCATAACTGGAAGTCGTTTCGCATTTTTTCGAATTGAGTTCAATGGAAAAATGAATGTGCGAATTTATTTCACCGCTAGAAAATTCGCATTGACAGTATGACAACTTGCAAATAGGATCGTGACCATTCGAACATGACGAAGAGCGATCCAACGTTTTGTGAAAAAGACGCCAGGTGGGACAGATATGACAGCCTCATGACGCACTCTAGAGACCTGTCACATTTTTCTTCACGTTCAAAAACAATTCAAAATTCCCGTTTATTGCCGGTCAGGGAATGTTGGCTAGAAAAAATCAATATTTCCAAATGCACTCTAATGTTCCTGCGCTCTAATTGCGCTCTAATATCCTTGCGCTCGATTGTCCCTACGCTCTATTGTCCTGCACTCTATTGTCCTGGGGCCGGTTTCACTAACTGAAATTGAGGATCATCCTGACGTCGGTATTAAGTGCTTGAAACAGAGTTTCAGCTGAGCATGACGACGGTTTCATCTTTTTTGGGTTTCACTAAAAAGTTCGAGCTCGGGATTAGCTGAACCTGAGGTGAAGTCCGAGCTCGAGATGATATCGACCATGCGGCAGTAAAAACACATAAAATGTGGCACGTTTTAAAAAATTGTAAAAACGGAAAAAGTGGATTATATGTAAGACACGTGTTAGAAAAACAGCAAAAATTAAAAAAAACCAAAAAGGTATGTTTATGTTCAGAAACCAACGTGGGAGAAATGCAAAACATGAGTGCACATACCGGTACTATATAAAGAAGTAACAGCTGGACAGGACACAACAGAATGGACTAGAAGTGTGGATCCTTTGGAGAAAAGTATTCTTACTGTAGAACGTGAAAAAATCGCCATAGAAAAGGAGAAGGCCTTTACCAAAAAACTCGGTATTAAGAGTAAAATGTCAGGAGTTACGAGTTCCGTGTAAAGAGAGCTACGAATGGCCGTTTCACCAAAAATCAGAGTTTACGACTAAGGAATCACGAGTTTAGGAGTGCTACGAGTGGCCGTTTCAATAAATGAAGTTTATGAGTACGGGCCCACGAGTTATGAATGTTACCAGCGACGGTTTTTCATAATTTACGGCTGTTCAACTTCACCAAATGAGTTACCCATCATTATGATAATGAAAGGACTCATAAATTTGATGAGATTTTCACGGACCAAAATTGGGTCCATAGGACTCGTAGCTTAGTGGTATTTGAGCATTTTTGTCATTTGTTTTTTGTCAACCCAACAAAGAAACGATAATTTGGATCCTTTTCTGAAATTATCACATTTTGAGCGAAAAACTAGCATTTTTGCCATTTTCCTGAAAAACCCAAAAAAATTTAAGAAAAACCAATATCTCCATCGGATTGCCCGTGCAAAATAACCAGAAATAATCATAACTAATAAATTTAAAAAAATTGCGATGCACTTGAAAAAAAAGTCGAACATCGGAAAACTGTTACGTCTTGATTTTTTTGTAATGCATCTTGAAAAAATGTTGTGTATCATATTCGAAGGTAACGATTTTTTTCAAAAAGTAACCAATTTTTACAAGTGGTAACACATTTTTTCAAGTATTAACGAGTTTTTTCAAGTGGGCCTTCTTGTATTCCGTACGAATAACTAACAAAAATGCGTAATCTGCAAAGATTTAAAAATTTTTTGCAATTTTTTGGATGTTTTTAATAAAATTAAATTATCTTCACAATAAATTTAGAAAATTTCTGTAAAATTGGCGAATTTTGGAAAGTGTGAGGAAGGTTTAGTAGAGGTTGAAAAATTTTTCGAAATTTTTATACGTTTCAACAAAATCTAACAAATTTTTACAAGAATTGACAAAATTTCTTCAACCTTCGATGAAATTTCAGAGTAACTTAGAAATTAATAATTTTCAGAACAAATTTGCCAATCCGATTGCACCATCTGATTATAAAAACATTACGAATTCTCGCATAACGAGTGCCAAAAAACACCCATAAAATGATCATTTTACGAGTCCTACGAAAAACATGGTGAAACACTCTTACTACAGACTCGTAAATCAAAGCACGTCACCCGTAAAACAACTTGCATCACTCATAGCTTGCAGTGCGTCACCTGTAGGTTGTAGCTCGTCACCCGTAGCACAAGTAAAGCTGGTGAAACTCATTTACTTCTGGAATTCGACACGCGTAGTGTCTGTTGGAAGCTAAAACGCGGTATTACTTATTACAATGCCGTAACTCAGACATTGAAGTACCAGTGTATCACACCATGAAGTGAGGGCTGCAGTTTCGTGTTGTTAAATTTTGGAGATAAAAATTGCAAGCTAATTTGAATTCTTCATTCTTCTTTTTTTACATCCTATTTTCTATTATTCATTTTTATTATCAAATTTATTTTTAACAATAGACGGAAAAAAACAAAAAAGTTCGGACATAAACCTGCTCGCTAGGAAGATTAACTTTTGTGTTTGGCTGAAACCCACGTCAGGATCAGGATTAAATGAAAAATGTTAGTGAAACTCAACAACTCGAGCTCGGACTTAAACACGAGCTCCAGATGATTGCGACGTTGAGATAATCTCGAAGTTGAGATTATCGCGACATTAGTGTAACTGCGGAAACCGAGGTTTCCTTTTTTGTGGTCGAGATAATCTCGAGCTCGAGCTTAAACTACTTTAGTGAAACTAGCCCCTGCGCTCTGATGACCCTGCGCTCTATTGTCCTGCGCTCCATGCACTCTATTATCCTGCGCTCTAATGTGCCTGCGCTCTAATGTACCCTCACTCTAAGGTCCACACTCTAATGTCCGCGCTCTATTGATCATGTGGTATGAAATACGAGAAGGGTCAGTTAAAAAAAATCGTTACTACTTGAAAAAATTTGTTACCACTTGAAAAATATCACTACTTTAGAACATGATGCACCACATTTTTTTAAGATGCATCACAAAAAAATCAAGATGTGAGAGTTTTTCGATGCTCACCTTTTTTTCAGGTGTATCACAATATTTTCAAGTGCATCGCATATTTTTCAAGATAATCTTGAAAGAAAATCAAGACGGAATCTTGAAAAAAATCAAGATACCGTCTTGAAAAAATCAAGATCCCGTCTTGAATGAAAATAAGCATCCAATCTTAAAACAATCAAGATGGAAGACACATTAAAGGATGACAATTTCTGAAACCAGAGTGTCAAAACGTTGCTCCGCCACCTATGTTTATATATATGGGAACTCTTCAAAGAGGATTTCTGAGACTACGGCTTGCTGGCAGGGGGTGCTCTTGGTTTTCACAGGGAGTGGTAGAAGGAGAAGATATTTTGCATTAGGAATCCGATGGGCATATTGGTTTTCTATGAAGATTTTTATTGTTCAAATGTTTCAGAAAAATGTCAAAAATGCTTGTTTTTCACTAAAAATGCAGTAATTCCGGAAAAAATTAAATGGACTTTACCGGCTTTTCTATGGCCTGTCACAGATTAGTGTTTAGTGATAAAATACTGTATTTACTTTTTATCGTTTGTGTGCATTGCGTCATAACTGAAATCTTCATAACCGAACGTCATTTAATATCTATCAACATATAGAATAGTTATGTTGACTAAAAAGCGTTACGAGCAAACCTAATGGAAAAACGGCAATGTTATAACATACAGAGTTAAGTTACAGCTCAGCTTCTCAGCTGCAGCTTATCTTTCTCGATTTTTTTGTGTGCATTAGTTAAGCTGTAGCTGAGCTAGCCTTAATCTATAACCTTTAACCTTACTAGAGAAAAACTTCTTTCTCTTTCCCAATCAAATTCAACTACAACCTAAGAACCTAAGATTGACGCAAGTGCACAATTAACATCCAAAATTAATCGTGTAATTAATTGTAATAAAGTAATAATTATTCTTGCATTCTTCTTACTGTTTGTCCTATCCCACTCAGCCACGAGTAGTGAAAGGCCAACCCCTACCTGCTCAGTAACCCATAAAACCATCATGTCTATCGGATTCCCCTCGTCAAAACTACTGGCGTTCTCCGCCAGCAAACCCGGACCTCAGATCCACTTTGAAGGGTTTCCGTAGATGTAAACATAGGAACCGGAACAACGCTTTTGATGGACTAGTTTCAGAAATTTTCATTCTTTGCTATGCCGATCATCTTTTTTCAAAATGGTATCTTGATTTTTCGAAGATACTATCTAAGTTTTTTGAAGAAAGTCGGACACCGAAAAAATCTCCTATCTTATTTTTTTGCGATGCATCTTGAAAAAATCTCGTCCTTCATGGTCGGAGATAATGATTTTTTTCAAGTAGAAACAAATGTTTTCAAGTGGTAAACATTTTTTCAAGCGACTCGCCTCGTACTCTGCGATAAGGGCTATTGAATGCGTCATAAAATGCTTGCTTCATCATTTACATCGTCAATGAAATCCAACAAAAATTCCATTCATTCTCAGATTTTGGAAATCTTTAAGTTCGGTGTTAACCAAGTGTGCGAGAAATGTCCAATATTGACAGATGGAGAATTTTTGTAATTGATAGAAAAATGGGTCAGTTCGAGCCATGAAAATAATTTTTTTAGTATGAAGTACAGACACAACTTTACAAAATAGCTGTAGTAATTTGCACTGTGTCATGGCAGATTCTTGTCTTAAAGAGAAACTTTTTCAACCTATATGGACTTCATGGCTGTTGGCAAGATCATGAAAAATTAGCCGTTCTCACAGTGTTCTAAATGCATTCATGCTAAAAATTAAATGTTTGTCATTGTTATGCGACTTTCTGCTATAAGTCACATGGGACTGGAAATTTCTTGAAACGCTCGTAAGTGATAAAGCAGGAAAGCAAGTACTATTTCATATTTTACGATTTTTTGATGGATCAGATCTCACGCAGGGATGAAATATTGTGAGCATTGTCGACGTGAAAATCTTTCTAGTTTTTTACCATTTTTCAAATTTAATGCGTTTTACAAGAACAGTTTAATCTTGTATTGATTGAAAAAATCCTGTTATAAAGCATTGTGTAACACATTTGGACGACAGTACTAATTTTTGTCATTTTTCAATTTACGAGCATTTTATAGAAAAAAACTAATGGCAGATCGTTTTGGGCACTTTATCATTGAAGACGTTAGAAAATTTGTTTCACGTTGTGAACCACCATCATTCATCAAAAAAATTTGAAACATTAATTATAAAATAAATAGTCAACATTTTTTCGGTTGATGAAATCATTATAATAAATCACGAGGGAGATTCGCTCAAAATCAATGCCGCGAAAATTTCTTGCGATGCAACTTTCTGGCCGCCGAGGGATAAGCGCCGCCAGGCTTTGGCGCCGGCTGAACCACTTCGCCGGCCGAAGGGCCCGGAGACGGTTGGATCGGCGCGGGCGGCGCAGGTTGAGGCACCGGCGTTTCCGGTGCAGCAGCCGGCGGTTGTGGAGCAGGCGTGGCTGGTGGTGCGGCGGCCGGGGTTTCAGCAGGCGCCACTGGTGCGGGTACTGGCGTTCCGGGCGCAGCTGGAGCTGATGTGGGAGCCGGGGCAATGGGTGCCGGCTGGGGCGCCACTGGTGCGGGTTGTTGGGCTCCGGGTGCTAGTTGACTAGGGGCGAGTGGTGAGGGCTGGAAAAAAGAAACGCAAAAATGGAAAAAATATTCCTGAAAAAACTGTAAAACTGAGCTATGTCTGCATTTTTCAATACAGTACCACAATGTATAAGAAAATTTACTTCTTACTGACATCGGGGCGGTCCATATTGGAAAAACTTTCGGGTTTAGGAGTAAAAAAAAGCTTGTAATGCTGAAGACGGTGCCAAGTGAATGGATTCCAAAATGTTTATGTGAAGCGCAATGTAGAGAGTTATATACTGTTCAAACAATCATAAATATATGTAATGACTTACTGCTGGACCAACACCAGCTCCTCCGCCTGAGGCGTAACTTGAACCTGCACCACCTCCAGTGCCTGCTCCGCCACTTGACGCAGCTTCTCCTCCTCCGCCAAAAGCTGCAGTGCCACCAAAAGTGGGTCCCCCACCGGCGGCAGAACTTCCTAGTGCAAAGCCAAGTGGTCCGGTCGAACCACCCGTAGCCGATCCGCCACCAGCAGCACCACCGTTGGCACTGTAACTGGCAGGACCAGCACCGCTAGCACCACTGCCTCCAGCAGCACCACCGGCGCCAGCGCCTCCACCAGTAGCAGATTCACTGCCACTGGCAGCCCCTCCGCTACCAGCAGATCCGCCACCGCCAGCAGCTCCACCTCCGCCTATGGGACCACCTCCAATGCCAGCACTGCCACCAGCAGCACCACCTTCACCGCCAGGTGCAGGTCCTCCACCGCCGCCTCCTTTTCCTCCACTTCTCGACGGACACGGGCAATATTTTGCGTCCGGTCCGGGTTGTCCTTGTTCCGTGCCGGCAGGTCCGATGCTACCTGGAGCGCCAGTTTTGCCAGGCAATCCGGGACCGCCAGCAGCTCCAGCATCTCCTGGTGCAGCTTTCTTTCCATCCGAAGCCGGCGAGCCTTTGTCGCCTTGATCGCCGGGACCACCGGGCGTTCCTTTTTGACCTTTCTTGCCAACGATTCGTTCAACGTCGTCACCGTCGCAGCCTTTTGGTCCAGCATTTCCAGGCTGAAAAAATCGCTGATTTTACAACAGCGTAGTTTGGTGAAAACTGTTGTCTATTATTCGTTTTCTTTTGTTAATATTTGGCCTAAAGGATGACCTGGAAGTCATTCATCAGGCAAAGAAAATCCGGGTAATGAAATGTTAACCGATCAAGGCTACTAATGCCGTCAAAAATGGAGACTATTTCAAAAGATGTGTTTGTAGATGTGATCGCGAGGAGATATATCGACTTATGCTCAATGCTACGTTTTGTAACAAAACATTTTCTCCTCATTTCGACACAACCCCCTCCCCAAACAAACCCCTTTCTAGACAAAGATAATACTTGGGGCTTATAAAATCTACTTTTCATAGCTCATTTGAAACTTGTAAAAATGCAGACGATCATAGGGAAAGTACTCATTCGAAATAAAATTTTCGACAAAATGCTGTGACAGATGAGCCATTTCTTAGTCGTGATGTATAGCGATTAAAAAAGCATAAACTTTAGGAATTTTAAAACTAGATCATAGCATCAAGAAGCTGTTGTATTTGTAAAATGACTTGCGTATGTGAAGAATCACTGAATTCGCAATTAATTTGATTTACTGATTTGAATGTAATAATCCGACGAGTGCATCCAATTCCTGTAGATATTAGTTGATAGTTCAGTTCTCGTTTGAAACTAGAAAACTTCAGCTTGAGAGTCTCACCTTTCCGATTGTTCCTGGCGGTCCCATTTCGCCCGGTGTGCCAGGCTGTCCATCTAATCCTTGGGAACCCGGTTTTCCGTCAGCGCCCTTCATGCCCTGCGGTCCTGGAACAGTTAAGTTGAATTACTATCACAGTTGCAGCACAGCATATGAAAATCTCTCTGCAAACCTGGAGTGCCACGAGCGCCCGGCGGTCCTTGGGATCCAGCCGGACAGTAACATTTGCATTTCTTCTTTTTCGTTTTAACATCACCGGCCGGTATGGCATTGCCGTCCGTTCCTGGAACGCCATCGGGAGCATCATTGCCTTGAAATAGAAATCTTCAATGTAGACTGAGGCAACATAAGCCAGAGTGTTCACGAGGTGCATACCTTTTTCTCCAGGCTGTCCAGGCGGCCCGGGAGGTCCGGATGGGCATTTGGAGGCGCTACTGGCGTCACAGTTGCATTTTCCGCCGTAACCGCCGCCACCTCCTCCGGAACCACCATTGCCACCCCCGGAGCCGCCGTTATTGCCGCCACTGCCGCCTCCAGAACCACCGCCATTGCCGCCACCGCCGCCTCCAGAACCACCGCCATTGCCGCCACCTCCAGAACCACCGCCGCCATAGGCTTGTCTTTCAAAACGTGGCACTAATTCGTTGGTGATGATCATGAGATCTTTCCATAGATCGTCGGAGGCTACCTGTACTAACATTCTATTAGCTAATCCTAGTGACTTGACGAATTTAGTTTACGAAAACAGTACTATAGGTTCATTAGTTCAACAGTTTAGCAGTTCTAAGTTGTATATTAACGCCTAGTGGAGAGAAATTCGTTGAGGGAGTTGTTATTTCACATAAAGTTCTTGTGAATTGAAAAATGACAACAAATAATACGCAAAGGCTCCTGTTATAGAATGGTTTACTCAAAAAAATTTCAGGTTAATTGAGTATGCTCAAAAATTTTCAGTCCTACGTGACGCATGATAAAGATATGAAATAATACTTTCTTCAAATTTTTATTATTTAGAAGCATTTCAAGAGAACAGACTAGATTCAATTTTATCGTTTTATGTGGATGCTTTTGGTATAGTTCCGTTTAAATACTTCATCGATCTTGACATACAAGACGTCTTTCACCTGTGAATAGAAGTCTTTAAGAGTAAGTAAGAAAAGAAAATGTCTCCTGAACACGACACATAAGTTTTTGGTCATACTTCAACATCAGACATCTTATAGATTGATTGACACAGATGTTTGGAATACTGAAGACTAAGAATGCAAGCAAAACTTTGGGTCGATCAGACCTTATGCACTTCGGGTCATAGAACTATCGAGTCATATCTTTACTTTGAAATTAAACATTTCGGCGTCCAATTCCGACCAGACACTTTGCACTTCGGTAAGTATGGCCTGGGTCAGAAATCCGCACCCCAAAAGCGCTACCAAACTCAGTACGGCCGCCACGGCCGTAGCCCATTTTACGCGATCGAATTTGACCCCTTCGTCGTCGGACATATTTTTCTTTTGGGCATCCATTGTAGTAAGATACCAAAATCCGCAGTTTTACGATTGAAGTAAACTAATATACTCTACTTTTATACAAAGTTCTGGAATTCGGGCGACGGTCTAAAAAAAGAAAAATGCCCAAATGACCTTGTTTATATTGTATTTAGATTCGCGACGAGAAAAGCGTAATCGGGACAAAGGGTTATTTTCTGCATGGAAAAAATAGCCGAAGGATGATGACACCTGTGTTTTAACTGTGTCATTTTTTGCGGTTTCTTTTGAGCGCAAAAGGAACACGTCTGTTGAGTTATCTGGAAATTTTTCAGTGTGATTCAAAAGGTTCATTAGCGTGATTTCCTGGCATTCAATATGGAAAGTATAAAGTATCTTCCACATTCAATGATCAACTTCCACTTGTGCATGATACCTGAATTCGCATAATCAAAAGTTTTCGATTATTGATCCAACGAAGTCATTGACTGGATGAACAATAACTCCTGATCCCGAGTTATATTTGGGGTCCTGAATGATTTGACTCTTGCAAAAGAAAGGACGATGAGCCCCATGGAAATTATTCTGGCCATTGATCTCATAGCAAAAAATTCAAGGATCTTCTCAACCACGCCGTTCTCCGTTTGTTTCCGTAGTTGTTGTCATCCGCATTTCTTGCTTTTTATTGTTTTACATTTATGCTTATTCTTTGATGTTTTTATTTTTGCTTACTTTCAAGGAATTCCCGGTTTTTCGTTAGTTGTTTTCCTTCAAGAGTTTATCAAAAATGCCTTCAGTTGAATTAATTGATTCTTCTTGGATGTTTTGCTTTTCTCTAGATTTACTGATTAGCTTTATTAAACAAAAACTTTTTGATTAGATTCATGGTTTTTATGTCCGTTACAACTTAATATTTTGCATGCATGAAACAAATGGACCGAAGTTTGTTTTTTGTGATACACTTTTCTGAAGAATTGTACAACTTATGCAATCATGAATCTAAAAGCTATTTTTCCACAATGATCCATATATAATGAATAAGGCGTCGGTGCAAAACTGATTCATTTCTTTTCTTTTCTTTTCTTTTCTTTTCTTTTCTTTTCTTTTCTTTTCTTTTCTTTTCTTTTCTTTTCTTTTCTTTTCTTTTCTTTTCTTTTCTTTTCTTTTCTTTTCTTTTCTTTTCTTTTCTTTTCTTTTCTTTTCTTTTCTTTTCTTTTCTTTTCTTTTCTTTTCTTTTCTTTTCTTTTCTTTTCTTTTCTTTTCTTTTCTTTTCTTTTCTTTTCTTTTCTTTTCTTTTCTTTTCTTTTCTTTTCTTTTCTTTTCTTTTCTTTTCTTTTCTTTTCTTTTCTTTTCTTTTCTTTTCTTTTCTTTTCTTTTCTTTTCTTTTCTTTTCTTTTCTTTTCTTTTCTTTTCTTTTCTTTTCTTTTCTTTTCTTTTCTTTTCTTTTCTTTTCTTTTCTTTTCTTTTCTTTTCTTTTCTTTTCTTTTCTTTTCTTTTCTTTTCTTTTCTTTTCTTTTCTTTTCTTTTCTTTTCTTTTCTTTTCTTTTCTTTTCTTTTCTTTTCTTTTCTTTTCTTTTCTTTTCTTTTCTTTTCTTTTCTTTTCTTTTCTTTTCTTTTCTTTTCTTTTCTTTTCTTTTCTTTTCTTTTCTTTTCTTTTCTTTTCTTTTCTTTTCTTTTCTTTTCTTTTCTTTTCTTTTCTTTTCTTTTCTTTTCTTTTCTTTTCTTTTCTTTTCTTTTCTTTTCTTTTCTTTTCTTTTCTTTTCTTTTCTTTTCTTTTCTTTTCTTTTCTTTTCTTTTCTTTTCTTTTCTTTTCTTTTCTTTTCTTTTCTTTTCTTTTCTTTTCTTTTCTTTTCTTTTCTTTTCTTTTCTTTTCTTTTCTTTTCTTTTCTTTTCTTTTCTTTTCTTTTCTTTTCTTTTCTTTTCTTTTCTTTTCTTTTCTTTTCTTTTCTTTTCTTTTCTTTTCTTTTCTTTTCTTTTCTTTTCTTTTCTTTTCTTTTCTTTTCTTTTCTTTTCTTTTCTCTGCTTAAAATCTTTGCAATTTATAACGATAATTTCCATTATTATCCAATTTTTCCATTAACTGAAATTTTAATTTTTGCTCGCATGAATCATGCATACAGTTAATAAACAAGCTGATGATCAGGTAGAATCGGTCAATTTCATTTATATGGTAACGGTTGTTGGTTCGCCGGTTGAGAGTAAGCCGCCGGTTGCGAACCAGTAGCGGCCAACGGGGGTGTACTGGATACCTGATCGGGTTGAGTGCCTGTATACAGAGAAAAGAAATCAGCTGGTAGGCGATGGCATTAAAAAAAATTCAGTAGTTGTCAGCTTTTGCCAAAATTAATTCGCAGTGTATATATCTACTTGGGGTTTCTCGTTTCGGACAAGGACAGTAAGAAGCATCCTTCCCGGGCAACGGAGCATCACCAGGAGGTCCAGGCATGCCAGGCATTCCCTAAAAGAAAAATACATGCAGATGAATCCCACTTAATATAGATTAATACCGTTCGGCCGGCCATTCCGGGTGCTCCCGGCTTTCCGGGGTCGCCGGGCACGCCGGGGCTATCCATCGATCGTCCGGCCGGTCCTTTATCACCGGCGGATCCAACTTCTCCAGGCGGACCTTTCAAACCTTTTTTGTATGTTACGGAGGCGCAGTCGTGACCAGGATCACCTTTCAATCCTGCAGGACCGGCAGGACCCGGTGGGCCGGGCGGCCCGAGTTCGCCAGCCGGTCCGGGCTGACTGGGGACGCCATCGCAGCCGTTGCGGCCCTGTGGACCGAGTAGACCGGGTTGACCTTCAAACAATGTAGCATACAACACTGCAGTGAGGAAATTAGAAGTTTATTGTATTCTATCAAATTTGCATAGCTGGGAGGTGATTCTATAGTAAGATGCTTTGTCTTTTTGAAATACGTGTTCGCGAAAATTGCCCATTGTTGCAACTCCGAATTTAGGGCATGCTATTCTTGGACCACCCATTCACCTGGCTTTCCGACAGGTCCGGGAGGCCCCTGCGGTCCGGGGCTACATTTCAGGCACTTGGCGCTCATTCCTATCATCATAACTCCCATAGACTGGCCGTCCGCCCCCACCGCGCCTTGAGGTCCATCGGAACCCGCTTCGCCGGCTGGGCCAGGCGCTCCCGGTGGTCCTGGTGGGCACTTGTTCGCTGCAGCAGCATTGCATCCTTAAAAAATTAGACATTGTATTGGTCGATCATATGGGGATGTTCGACTTTCTAATTTACGGCAAGCGCTTTCGTTTGGCGAAACAGGCGAACCGTAAGATTGTCGAATTGGTCGCTGATGATCAATTATATTTTCGAATTTTAAAAGATCGTCCCAAATCTGATCCGAAAACTCCTAAAAAGCGTCGTCATGATGATTCTGTCGAAATATTCCAATAATAGTGGTTTGGGTATAAAATTTTATTGATGGTTATACTACTACTACATATGTGGTATGGTGTTGATGGATAAGTGGACCATCCTCAACGATCAGCCTTTTTTCAGATAAGAAGAAATCACATAATCTACTATGCACAAATGGTATTTTTTGAGTCATTACAGTCAACCTGTGAAAAAAGATATGGACTTTCGAGGCAGGTTTCTTATTTTTATGAATATCTTTCGCGCCACCGAGGTTCATTTAAAAAAAGAAATATACCATGTGTAGTTTGTTTTTCTTGAAATGCTTCTAAATCATAAAAGGGGAAAGCAAATACTATTTCATATTTCTACGATGTTTGGCTAAACCGTCAGTCATAAAAGATTTAAATTCTGTGGACTTACTTGAATAACCTTTAACAATATTTTGAATAAAAAATCTTGCAGTAAAAACTTTTTGTAAACAATTTCGACAACAGCAATAATTTTTGCCATTTTTGAATTTAGGAACATTTAAAAAAACAAACTATAGGCTACTACAAGTAAATAATAACAGTGGAAAGCAAGTAGTACTGCATTTCTTACGATTTTGTGCTAAACCATATGTCACATAGCCTATGTGACACGACTAAAAATTCGTTAGCATACTCAAATAACCTTGGAAATTTTCGAAATAAAAAGTTCTATAGTATAAGCCTGGAGTAAAAAATTTCGACGGTAGTCCTAATTTTTGTCGTTTTTTGATTTAAAAGCACTTTATAAAAAACAGACTAATAGACAAACATATCTTTCAAAAGTTTTCGAGACCCTGCCACTGAGGCATGATCTACAGGCTTGTTGTTTGAAACTGCAACATAAGAATTCCCAAAGCTTTACAGATACTTTTACAGAAACGAAAACTTTTAGGAAACACTTACATATTCTCACAGCTCATTTTTATAGATCACAATAGAATCCAGAGAGCCCGTAAAGTTTCCCACATGTAGCATTTCGTCCAGCTGAGTTGAGTATTAGGGTTTTGTTCATCAGGTGGCACGTATCTACTAGTTTCTTAGCTCAAAACTTCGTGATTATAGCAACAATCGACCACTTCAATGTAAGCTTTTGCAAAAGTCTCCAACAGTGAAAACTGAACGGGCTGGTGGATGTCAATTTAGTGAGCTATAACCGTTAATTTTGGTTGAACAAAAATGCTGTTTCAGGGAAAATTTTCGATTTTCTAAGATTTTCAATACTTGCTCGATTTAGAGCTAAAAAATAATCAGCAAATGATTAAAGCAGATTAAAATTAAATTTTAAGGACGTTTTTATTAAAAATTGGTCTGCTCAGTTGTATTTTCAATTGAATAAGTGGGTTCGCTTTGAGTTGAGTTTGAGTGAAAAGGATGTCTCTTGGAAAATTTGCATGAAATTCTGAAAAACTGACTTTTCCCCTGTAGATCCTCTTTAGTTATGGACTATAACACACTAAAAAGCTTTCTCTTCAATGTCTAATCACCTGCTTTCGATTTAAGTCCAGGATAAATCGAATATTCTGCTATGTTTATCTATGGCAAGACATGGAAACTGGAATGCATGCTCGGTATTTACATCCCAGAATTCACATTTGCACAAAATCATGGACGCATTCCGTAGAAGTTCTGTCGACAGAAAGTTAAGGAAAATTCAAACCTTGAAATCAAATATTTCTTGATCCAGCTCATCTCTAGCATCGCCAACTTCGCCGAATATTGTGACAGCCAGCCCCAAACAAACGATCAAAGTTACAAGGCTCAAGATCGTGGCTATGCTAATGACGAATTGAACTTTATCAATTTCATCACTGTCACACTTGGCCATATTCTAGCAAAAATTATGACGAAAAAAAGTAGAAACAGCAATGGATCCTCAAAAAATTTAGTTTTTATACTTGACAAAATATTTTATTACCCCACCAATGTTCTTCCATCATCATCGATTGGGGTGCCATTGATAATAAAAAAAACTGGTGACCCTTTTTCTAATGTCTTCCGACCATTAATTGATTAATTCCGGCGAAATATTTGAAGATGACAAAGCGTCTAACGAGAGGTTTTCAGGTTAAATATCATGAACACGTGTCACAGGGGTGTGACATGATAACTTGTCTCGAATTTCCCACGGCATATTTTACTGTATCTTGCACGCACGAAACAAATCTAGGTCGAATAAACTTGTAGTAAACCTTTTATAGGCACCATGATCTCAATTTGATTCAAAATTTTCTTATCTGATTATCCAAATGCATCATAAAAGACGAACATAGCTTTCCTTCCAAAAATTACCACCAAAAAAATATTACAATAACCTAAAAAGGAAGTGAGATTGCTGACGATCAAAATGAATGATCTAAGTATGAACAAAGCCTATTATTCAATTTTCATTAGCTGTAACACTTTTTACTATATGATGTGTCAAACTCTGCAGTAAGAAAACTATGAAAGCAGTGGTTTTTACTGTACATTAAATTATTTAATTAAATCAAGGAGTTCCGAAAAACATGAATCTTCAAGCAAGAAAAGTGATGATCTGCTAGAAACTATTGACAACTGTGAAATTCCTGTAAAAAATCATTGACACTCTACTATTCAGGTGAGCTGCGACATAAGGGTTCAGTTTTCTAGCTCAAAGTAACAATTAACTCTGCATTCACTTACAGTAGCATTGCTTTTTAGTGACAATTTTGATGCCATTACGCAGTAATATTGGGGTTTCCTCATAGGAATATTGAAACTGACCGAAGAAAATCTCAAATCAATTGTCACGTGGGTACCGTTGATTCGTTCCATGCGTTCTCTCATCATCCAATCTCGAAACGCTGTTTTTGACTAATCTTTGCAAGCTTGTCTTACCATGTCTGCCATGAACGATACTGTGAAAAATGAAAAAACTTAGTAGATCTAAGGGCGAATTTTTTGAAAACTAGAAACCAAGCGTGGTGGTATAAGAATGGATACTTTCGACTTTGGAATGGTAAAAGTTGTCTATGACGAAACTTGGAAACTTTTTTGTCATTTTTTTAATTTGATTTTTTAACGTTTTGTTTCAGAAGCTTGTACTCCTTATCAAAAAATTAAAATCTTAAGTAGAAAGATTCAGGATTCTTGATTTAATCTTGCGTTGATCGACCACTCTTCCTGCTTCAGTGGGCAGAACTTTTCAAACATGATGTCGTTTCGGCTATCAGCCTCATTTTAGTATTTGATTGTGAGTCGAATCGACCATGCTCAATGGCCTTCTTTCGCGATCGTAAATATAAGCTAGAGTATCACATTGTTATAATGCACAGCAACAACTATACTCGCCCTAAAAAAATCAACCACGACATTCGCTCTCCACTGCTGTAATTCATATTTTCAAATCAGCCTTGGAACACGGATAGAACGATCCTCATGCGCAATAAACCTTTTTCTCTGGCCGTGAAGAGACTTAGAAAATCTAGGAAATCGAACTGAACTTTTTGCTTAATATTTGTTATATTAAGATCCATCGCGTTCTAATGCTGTTTGTGAGGCTCATTGCAAACATTATAAACTTTTAATTAATGCAAATAAATTCCGCTTTCGATGATCTCTCGTATGGGGTCTCACGTACAGCATTAAGCTGCACCCGGCCTGCTGTGACCCCGGTCAAAAGGATTAAATTACACCCTGTAGATGATTTTTCTTACTCTCTGTTCTATTGTTGTTCAACAGACTTTCTCATGAGGATTATTTTTCTTGCTGTCTTCTCTTGATCTGTAAATCTCATGGTCAAAGAAAGGTCATTGGTATTCTATTTCTTTGAGACCTTCCACCAAAAACCGTTTATTATGCCTTATCCCCGCCCAAATGACCAACATTCCCCGGATTTGCAGAAATATTGGTCATACAGGAACTGGATCTGGTCAACATGCGGCTGTTTTTGGCTATGTTCTTATTCATGGTAAGAAAAACAATGGACGTTAAAGTTAAAAATTTTCTCAGTAAAAATGTTCAGATGGCAACTGAGGCTACCGTATACTCGTGTGACAATGAAATTCAAAAAATGTTGAATTGTTTGGAAGAGAAATTCAACGACCCTGGAAAAAGCGCGATTTTAGCCGACGAATACGCCAACGATTTGAAAACTTCGATTAAAGAAACTTTGCGAAAGCACCCGGCGCAAGTGACGAGGTACTATTTTGTGCTGTTCAAAGGGAAAAGTAGTGGTGAAATTAAGATCAGAATCACAAAAATTATACAAATTTTCCAAAAAAATGTTCCGTTCTTTTTTGTAAAAAGAAATATCTGAAAATAATTAAACCGGGACTAAGCATTAGTCAACGTTTTACTTTGGGAATCGAATTTTTATTCATTTTTTTACTTTTACCTGCAAACTTCTATATTCCATTATTTGGGGAAATTTGTCCCCATTATCGAAAAAACTGATCCAAAAAATCAAGAAATCTGTGGCCCCTGCAGTTTTTTACCGAAAAATTTCACACTTAAAGCTACAGTAACAAAGAATGAGAAGCTTCGAATTTATGGTTTCAGTTGAAATCCAATTTTTGGGTTTGTTCTGCGATGTTACTGTGATTTTGATAAACAGAGAAATGGGACCTCAGATCCTTCCTAATTGCTGTAACATAGCCTTTCCAAGATTTAAATGTCAACCAGGCTGAGATTGCGGTTTTTATTTTGGACTTCTCGATTCAGCACCACTGTTTTTTTAGCACGAGGTCTTTAGTCAAATGGCCAAAGTGGGCAAAAAAATTTTTGCCTATGGCTAAAATTTGTACTCAAAGCACGGAAAAGTACCCAAATTTTTAAGCCAATTGTCCAAAACAAAAATGTTAGCCAATCCAACAATTTTTTCGCCAGAATAGGTCATTCGACTAAAAAAACACTGCTCAGCGCTTCTAATTTCGATCAAATAGTTGACTGCACAAATACAGAATCATGTTACAGAACGTTAAAAAAAAATTGAACTTTGTACTTGAGTGTTTTTACATGATGCTTTCTATAAAATTTAGATTACTTCTAATGCCTTTCAATTTAAAATGTGCAGCCGCATAAACCAAAAAAGTAGATTCTACTTGACGCGTATGCGAGGATTATCAGCTGATCTTTTCCGCTTATAGTCGGGAAAATTTTGCTCATTGATTAAAGTAAAATGTCTAGTGCTTTTTCCTTATTTCAACTTACTTCCATAACTGTTGAGTAGTGCACTGAAGAGCATTACATCCATTACAAACGCTACAGTAAGACTAGAAGAAAGTGTGATCCCCGCGAATCATTTCCCATAATCTTTACGTTCTTAATTAAATTCAAGCGACTCCTCCTTTTTCCCTTTTTTCTAACCAGCGCCTGCACTTTGAACCCCGATTCATTCGACGGGGACTTTTTCGGACCTCGAGGTCCCATGGCCGGCAGTCCGATGCTGACGGTTGCCGCCGCCTATTTGCGCGATCTTTTGTTCAACGTATCGTCGTCGTCGAAAAATGCGAACGCGGGGCTTTGCTTGAAGAAAACGTTGGCCGAAAGCCTTCTGGACGAAATTAAACCCTGTGTGGCCGCCAAAATGGGCATCCTGGACATGAAATTTCCGAAAATGCCGGTTTTTGATGAGAATCTCATCAAAAAGCAAGATGCGTGAGTTTGTTTTTTACGAAGTATTTAGTAGCAGGCGTTTTTAGTCATCTAAGGGTACCTGGACCCCTAAAAATTTGGAAATGGCTCCTTAAATTTTAGGTCTTCAGATTTAGAGTGAGGATTATGCAGGCTCTAAAATCAGAAGACACCGAAAAATTTTATGGCGCTTCGCGCCGAATTTCATTTTCTAATTCTTCGGGTCGGTCGACACACTGTTTTTTCCTTAATCGTACTTTTTAGGATTTTTTAATAAATCCTTTTTTATAGAGGAAATTTTCGAAAAAAGAAAAAATGTGGGGGTTCGAAATGATAAAGATAAATTTTGGCGCATTTTAAAAGTCAAAATTTTAATTTTTTCAACTTTTTTTATAATTTTAATTTTAAACATGATGCCGAGTTTGAATTCGTAAGCATCGTGGAAATGATTTTCATAAATAAAGTTTTTCGAACTTATGAAAGTGTGAGTATATTTTTCTAATTTGTAAAATGAGAAAGACGTGTTTTTGAACAGAAAATTTCAACCTTATGTTTATTGAATAAGTTATCCTTAAATTGATTTTACAGCATTAAAAAAATTAAAAAATTAAAAAATAAAAATTTTTCGGCACTACGCACCGGAAAGACAGGAGACAACAAGAACAGAAGCTGAATTTTTCAATACCCTGTACTTCTGTACTTCTGTGCTATGAAGGACATGAACTCAAGTGCTGTCAAGGTTTATGAAAAAATACATAAAAGATTGTGGTTTTTTGCATACAAAAAAATTCTTCGTACAAAGATTTTTTGGGCCCGCCTCGCTTTTCTCACTACAGCCACCAAATTACTAATGGTCGTCTCACTATTGCAAGGCGTCACTTGGCAACTATCTCACTACAGCCGCTGTCATGCAATAGGCACTAACGATTTTACGGGTGTTTATATGTCATAGGAAGGGTATGGATGGACCAGCAGTAGATTTGAATTGGCTGGAGATCCCGTAGGTATTTTGGCCAACTTTTGAAGGAAGTCTCAGTTTGCGTCCAAAACGACGCAGACCATAAGGACGTTCAAAAAACCCTCCTTCAGAGCAAGTATGTTTCCTGAATGAAGAGCCGAGTTTTACACCCCACCTGCCTAATACCTCGCGATTTCTGGAGCTGCCTATATCTGTGGTGGGCACTCTTCTTTATCAGACCCTGAACCACCGGCTAACACAAAAAACGCATTAGAAAATAATAGACAACCATGCCTGTGTGTGCTACTTTAATTTCCTTTTATTGTTAAAAGAGACAAATATCAATTAGGTAAAAGCCTAAAGGACTATATGAGAATTCTTGAATACTGTCATGTATTTAGATGCCTGTATTTGCAGTTTTTAATAGAGACTAACACAAAAGTGGGAGATTTCAGCAAGAGGGTGATATAGAAACTTGTCAACATGCTAAACTCTTATTTTATTAATAACAAAAACAAACAAGAAAATACCATTACATATTCGTACAAGTAGGGTCACCAATTAAATATTACCTCCAATTAGCAAATTAGCATTGATAAAAATATTGAAAAACCAAATATTAACCTTTTATTTTTGGAATAATTTTTAACGGCTACCGTGAGACAGTGGCTATAATGCGACATTCACATGTTGTTTGATTGGTGGCTATAGTGGGATATCTGTACATAATTTGGTGGCTATAGCGACATAATGGCTATAGTGAGACGGTGGCTATAGTGGGACGGTGGCTATTGTGGGACGGTGGCTGTAAAGAGACACAATCTATTTTTCGATCGATCTTTGTATTGGTACAAAGAGGCTTATACAAAAAACTCTGGTTGGAAATAAAGTTTTGAACAGTCATTTTTTGAGTACGTGCCAACTGATTTAATATCCATACAATTATTACATTCAACGGTGAGTTAAAAGCCTACACTTCGGTTTTCTTTCATTTTGAATTCTAACATTTAAATTTGGCTCCAAAAATTTTGGCCTAAGATGAGCTGTTTGGCTCGTGATTTTGGAACCAAAAAGCCTGGATCACAGAAATGACAGTTGCAATTACTTTTTCACTCAATAATTCTGAAGAATGTCACTGTTAGAAAAATAGGTACAACATTTGAAGATTTCCTCGGGAATCTACAATTTTCGCCCATTTTTACATAATTTTAACTTGGAACCGGAAAAATTTTTTGTGCAAAAAGAATTTTGACTCGTTTCCGCAACCCGCAGGCGGACGCATGCAGAAAAAAATGATTAAAAGGGTTTCGACTATTTTTGCCAAATCAGGGTTTTTTCCGCACGTCTTCATCCGCACCGTGCGGAAATGACCCAAAATTTTTTCCGCACAAGAAAATTTTTCCGCTCGAAGTTTAAATCATTTGAAAAATGTTTGAAATGAGCGAAAATTATGGATTGCTAAGAAAATCAAATAAAGTATCTGTTTTTCTAGCTCAAAAACATTATTTTAGATTGATTGAGCAAAATTAATAGTTGCTGCTGTCATTTCTGTGATTAGAGCCGAAGATTTTTAGATTTCAATTGATTTTTCAATTGATTCAATTTCTAGTTTTTGATATTATAGAATGCTGCAAAATGAGTCTTTTCAACCCTTATATCTAAAATAAAAAATTTGCGTTTTCAGTCGAAAATCGTGTAGTTTCACAATGACAAAATTTGTGTTCACAAAGTTCAGAAAACATGAGAAAGAATTCATGAAGATCAATATAAAATCTCAATTTTCAACAAAATCCGAATGAAATACTGAAGATTACCAATTGATGAATGAGATGAGGAAGTTCAAATCATGAAAACCATGCACGCTTAACTTCCGTCGCGTCACACCAGAGAATTTTTGAACAAAGGAGCTACTGAAATGTTGGAAAATGTATTCTAGAGGTAATTTGTAATACTTTCGGTTAAGATTTTTCCAAGAAAAATGATGGTATTAAATAAATGTGTGGGGAAATGTGGAAAAAATCAACCAATTCATATAAAAATTCCAATTTACACTAAATTGACGAGTTTTACTCACTCTAGCAGAGACATAGAAGATTGACGCAAACAATCAAGCATAACCGAGAAATCAAAGTAAACTTTTTTTTGGCTGCGCTTCAGCTAAATTGTAGTTAATATTATAAATTATTTTCTTTGCCGGCGCGGAGCGCCGGAAAAATTTGAGATTTTAACCATCTAAATTGTACCAAAATGCACCTTTTCATCAATGCCAGCAGTAGAAACGCCCGAAAAAATGTCCGTTCTGTGCGGAAAATGCCCAAAAGTTTTTCCGCACTGCCCAAAAAAGGTCCGCACTGTGCGAAAAAAAATCCTGTGCCAAATGGCAATGTTTCTTGCGAAAAACAGTATTTTTCAGCTAAAAACAATGGCAGTACCATTGCAAACCGACAAAATATGTTTTTTAAAGCATTTTAGATTATTTTTGAGTCAAATTTGATATTAAGAAGTAAGGATATGCTTTTGAGTGTTTGATTAACCGGAAAAAACTGGGAATTTGATTTCGTCAAACGGTCACTCTGACCATAATCTGATGAAATCTAATGGACTATCGAATATCCACTTTAAACCAGAAAAACTTTTTCTTGTTATTAAATTTTGCTTCCCTCACATTCAAACTAATTAAAGTACGTTTTCAGACTTAAAACCACCGTGTACCGAGCCATGGTGCACAACAAGCTCCACGAATGCCATCAGGATTCGTCAAAAAAGGCTCACTATTCGGAAAACCTGTTTAATGTCAAATCGAACAAATTTTTTAGGAAGCATTGCGACGCAGTGAGTGTTTGCTCATCAGGGTAAGCATGAAATTGTGGGACTCCAGATCACGTGATCATATTTTTACACAAAATATGCATGTCTGAAAGAGTTTTAGTGACCTATTCCTTTTTGTAACGCTCTCACATGGTATGATATTTTAACAGTATGAAGCCCGCTTGCCTACAGTACCGCAATGATTTGAAAAGATCGTCGTGCACTTGCGTCAACGAGCTACGCGACAAATGGCACTTCAATTTTGTTAAATTACGTTCGATGACCCAAAAATTCGTTGATCGAGATTTTTGCGTTACAATTTTGAATAAAGGGTAAATTTCTTTCAAATTGCGGCTGATTCGTACGATTTCCATGTGAAATTGAGCTCTGTTGTGCATACGAACTTCACTATAGTTTGTTTTTTATAAAATGCTTCTAAATTGAAAAAGGACAAAAATCAACTATGCTATCAAAATCGCGTTCACAAGGCTTTCACAATAAGATTTTTCGCTCTAAAAATTGTTAAAAGTTGATTGAATAAGTTCACAAATTTTCAATCTTACGTGATGAATAGTTTAGCTGAAAATTGTAAAAATCTGAAATAGTACTTGCTTTCCACTTTTATAATTTAGAAGCATTTCAAGAAAAACAGACTATAAATATTTTTAATTGGTTCAGTGATTTTTTTGATTATAAATGTTGCTCTCAATTATCACAAACTACAACAAATGTTACGGTTTGTTTTTTTAAACTGCTTCTAAATTGAAAAGTGACAAGAATCATCATTGTCGTCAAAATGATTTACACGAAGCTTTTACATGCAGTTATATTTTTAATTCGAAAAATTGTTAACGGTTCCCTGGGTATAGTCCGAAATTTAAGGTTTTAACGTGATTTGACAGAAAACTGTTGAAATGCGGAATCTTGCAACTTTAATGATTTAGAAGCATTTGGAGAAGTGCAGATCGTAGTTCTCAGAATAATTGCTTCAGATTGTCTTTCAAGACAAAGCGTTCGGAAAAAATTTTGAATATTGGGGCCGGTTTCATCAAAGCGATTTAAGCAAGCTGCAGCTTAACTTTCCCGATATGCTTTGAATACGAGATAAGCTGCTGCTGAGCTGCACCTTAACTTTTCGAATAAAGAAATGTTTCCATGGCGCATTGCGCGGATTTTACCCGAAAACTTTTCGTTCGATTATCTATTTTTTCAATTGACTAGAAAAAATTTCGTTTTTTGTTCGAACTTCGCCGATACTGGCAACTCGCGGATGAGCTTTTTTACACTACGTTAGTTCGTTCGTCTTTTGGTCACCTGTGTTGTGGTGATTTTTTCGGTCTGCAATATTTTCCATCCTAATGTTATGTCTTCCGATGCAGAAAAAAACGAGTTTGTAACTGGACTGATCCGCAAACCAAATTGTTGAGCGAATTATATTTATCACATGGATCAGTTTTGGAAGCTAGTTAAAAAACGCAAAACGTGTGCTTGGGAAGAAATTACTTCCTCATTAAATGCGGCGTTTCCACGTCAAAGACTCGGCTAAAAAATTGTCCAATTTGAAAAGTGCGGCTAAAAAAGCGACGCATGATCAAAAGAAGTGGGCGTCAGCCACGAAAGGCGGACCGCCACCACCTGCCATATCTGAAACTCTAGCGATTTATAGTTTGACAAACTTCCAAAATTGCTAACACAAGCTACCGACAATTTTCCAAAAAATAGCGAAATTTTTTCAGTCGATAAACTACTACTAATGACTGTGAAAAAAATCGATAATCGAACGAAAAGTTTTCGGATAAAATCCGGGCAATGCGCTATGGAAACATTTTCTTCATAGAAAATTTAAGGTGCAGCTCAGCTGCAGCTTAACTCCTACACAAAACATATCGAAAAAGTTAAGCTGCAGCTTGAGCTGTAGCTTAACTTTATAATGTTATAGCATTGCCGTTAAGGTGCAACTCAGCTGTAGCTTAACTTTCTCGACATGTTTTGTGTACGAGTTAAGCTACAGCTGAGCTGCAGTTTAACGAGAATGGTATAACATATAGAGTTAAGCTGCAGCTCAGCTGGAGCTTAAGTCGCTTTGATGAAACCGGCCGCTGTTAAATTTCGCGACGTGATCGTAGAAAAAAATTACAGTTCCAACAATTTGCATTCAAAGTCAATATGCACGTGAACCTTCATTGAACTTTTTTAATGGTTAATTGAATTTTTGATAATTAATCAATTAATCTCAATTATCACAAATTACAGCGAATATAAGTTTTTTAAAATTGCGTTTGATTATCGATTTCAAGAAAAAACGTACAAAAACCTTTTTAGGTACAACCTCAAAGATTTCAAATGAATATCGTCGCATGCATAATTTTTAATCTAAAATTTATTGAAAAGTTTCCACTTTTCAGTGACTTTGGTCATAACTCAAAATCATCAGAAATTACAGTAAATTTTGAAATTTCATTGGATTATCAATTTCCGAAAAACAACATCCGGAAAAGCTTCAGCATTTTTGGCCAAGTAATCGTGAGAAAAAACTTTTACGGTTCCCGAAATTTGCATTACGTTCATTCTAGCACGAAATTCATACGAACTTTCACCACGAGCTTTCCATGTTTCAATTAGCTTCTTTGATTATTGCTCTCAATTATCACAAATTACAGTAAATCTTAACTCTTAAAATTGCGCTGTATTATCGTCGATTTTAAACAATATCCAAAAAAGCTGTTTATATTTTTTGACCAGTAGTCGTAGAAAAAAATTTATTCCGAAAACTTGCAATAATTTTCGTTTAAATTTTCTTTTTCAGAATGGGCAACTGGCGCACGAAGTTGCGCAACGCCGTCGACGCTTGCATCAAGGACCAAGGCGAAGAAGAACATCCGTTCGCGTTTATAGCTGACGATACAGCTGTCGAAGCAGCTTGCGATCAATTGGCGACGATTACAGTAAGATTTTTTTGCTCCGCACGTTAAAAATTTGAATCGAGAAAAAACGACGAAATAATAAAGAGAACAAAAGCGTAAGAACTGATGGGTCAAGAAAAATATTCTTTTCTTTTTTTCAGGACGAAAAACGACACAAAGTTTTGGACGCCGTTCAAGCTTTCCACAGTTTTTTGGCCTCCATCAACGACAGTTTTATTCGTTTTTGCCATGTAGAATGTTGAAGAAATTAGTCTACGTCGACAACATGTTTACTTTCCGTCTTTTCTCTCGTAATAAAATTCAAAATTTTGAGAAAAATTGAATTGTGGAAGTGACGGAAATCGACAATTGATGAAAGAAATGAAGAAAGAATGAAAATGAAGTAGAACAGTGGAGAGAACGCAATAAAATAAATAGAAAACATTTACAGAGCCAAACTGTAATATACGAAAAAAATCAAAAAACAAAAAGGGTGCGAAATAGATGATAAGGCGGAGAATGTGTTAAAATGCTCCTCATGAAAACGGAATTGCTCATTTCTAAATGCCGAATCTGAGATTTTTTTAATCATTTTACAATTTCGCTGACGTCAAAAATGGGATCCGCAAAAACGGAAATTTGAAAAACGCGATTTCGGAAATATGGAAAAAAGTAAGCAAATGAACAATGATCCAACTTTTTTTGTTGCTCAATTTCATAAACTAGCTTTTAGCTGATCGTGAAGATAAAACGACCGGTGGTAAGTAAACTTATCTACAGTATACAAAATTCCGCGCGTGGGAATGTTGTTTAGGGAGATAAAAAATGTTTTATTGGTTTTAACGGAAAAAGTGGAAATCGCGGTTTTGAAAATATATGCTTAAGGAATGCCCCTTTCGAACAATTGAAAAGCCGCGCTGGAACAGTTTTTCTTCTCTGAACTTGATAAACTGAAATTTTCAGCTCCGATTCTCCACGCTTTCCTCTACATAATTTTTCTTTCGAGTATATACAATTTTTCACAGAATCGTGAAGAATTCCATAAAGGTTTTTGCGTTGAAACTTTTTCATCGCACTTGTCACCCTACTAACCAGATTTTTTCATCGTACTTATCACCCTACTAACCAGATGCAAAATGAATAAAAGAGAGTAATAGAGAAACTGGAAAAGAAAATACAAAGAGGAAGAAATGAGAAACGGAAACAGACAAAAAGATGAATGGGAAAAATCAGCTACCATACTGGAGAATCAAGTGGAGCCGCGGCCCTATCCAACCAAGCACCATAGGAATAACAAGGGAATTAAGTAGCAAGACAGGAGTCAGAAAAATCAACCATAATTAACCAAGGAACTTATTTGTCGCATTTCTTTCAGCTATGTAAACTACAGTAAACTGACTGACAAAAATTTACGCAGCTCCAGATCACCTTTATCCATAGCTGCTCTACCAGAGCAACGGAGCAGCAAAGCAGCTCAGAACTCTGGGATTATGGAGCTGAGAGTTGATCCCTAGTTTATCACGAAATTATTTTGAATTTGTTGTCGAGTCATGTCGTCCCTTCCTTTATTCTGTCCTCTATTCTGTCTTGTTCGGGCCCTCCCCCTTTACATACTCTTCAAAAAAATGTTTAAACGAATAAATAAAAAATGAATGAAAATAATTATGAGAAATGAGGAAAAAAGAAAGAAGTAAGAAGAAAATGCGAATGGATTGCAACGATTTATCGGGCGATCTCTTCGCTTCTCTCGATTCTCTTTGCTTCTTCAAAATCACCCGTATTTTAGAGAACAGCGCAATGGATTAACTATACTTAAAAACTCAAATTCAAATGAACATTTTTACGGGAAGTCTGTTAGATTTTGAGAACATAGATAATTTATTCAGTTTTCGAAATTCAGGGAACCTACGAGTTTGCATGCAAAAATGCAATGTTTCTTCGTGAAACTATGTGCTTTCTTTATTGGAAAATTGTTTTCTATATATAGAAAAGTATGAATAAAATTGATGTATATTGAAGAACTCCTACAACTGTAATGTTGATGTGTATTACTCATAAATGCATGTTTTTCAATAATGAATTAAAAGTGAATTTTGGTTCATTTTGATCCAAAGCATATAATACGCCAGGTTGAGATAAACGCCAAGTTAGGACAGACGCCAAGTTAGGACATAAAATGGACGCCAACATGGGACTAATACGCTAAGTTAGGACGGACGCCAAGTCAAGAGGGACGCTAAGTTAGGACGGACGCCAAGTTAGGGTAGACGCCAAGCTCGGACACAATCACAGATTAAGTCTTCTTGAAAAACTGGCTCCGAACAAGAAGCAAAAGAACGATAAAAACACAATCAAACAAGGTTAGATTTAAAAACCGAAATGAAACGAAAAAAAACGAAGAAATCCAAGATAAAGAAGTACAGTAAAATAATTTTAATTCCAGTAACAGTTTTCATGCTTGAATGGGTTAATCAACTGCAGCTTAAAAGCTGTATTGATTTCCAGCTACAGTAGTCGAAACAATCACCACAAAAATATCAAAACAAACATTAACAAAAAGCTTCGAGTGCCTTCCTTCCACCTTAGCGCCACATCTTACTCACCTATTTCAACAATCATTCTAAGAGGTGATTACCACCACATTATTCTATTTTCGCATTGAATTCTATTCAACTTAATGACTATCCTCATAAGTACTTAACATGTTGTTAGTAAGAAAGTATTTAAAATAGAACAGCGAAATTCTCCGCATTTTCTAGACTAGCATGACGACATATTTGGCATTAGAAATGTTGGCTTAGGCTCAGACTTAAGGCCATTTATACTTGCATTTTTCGACGGAACGGATCGCCAACAGCTTGAAATGTTCAGCCTGAAAATCCACTACTTTCGATTGGAGAGGATAACTGTAATTTTCTAGAAAATGATCAACAGTAACCTCCAGACAAACCGAACGGAACGAAAATTTCTTTTTCGTTATTGTGTCGATTGCATTCTGTTCCGTTCCGTTGGAAAAGGCAAGTATAAATGACCCTTCAGGTTCAGGACAACTGTGCGTAAAATTTGCATAAATAAAACCGCATAGCTTTTATGCTAGGATATAAAAAGTTTAAGTGAGATGGGCGCCAAAGTAAGACAGGCGCCAAGTTGCGACGTAATCATTTATAACATTGAAGATGCAGCAATGAATCTACAGTATACTGTAAAACTGGACAAAACTTATTTTTTGGACTGAACAATAGAGACTGATGCGAATTTCCACCTAACGTTATCTTCTAAGAAGCGGAGAGAATCGTATTTTCACGGCTGCATTCTTCTCATAGAACAACAACATTAACATAAAAATTATTCAAAGACGATCACAGGGCACATTTAATTTAATCTCATGCCGATAAGCGTGATCACAAACGCAATGTACATTTTCACACTTCACCGGTTGAGATTATATTACCGGTGCCAAAAATTAGTTGATTAGCATATTTGGAAAATTGGCAAATTTTCACAAAAAGCTGCGCAAAACGGACAAAGTGAAAGCTGGAGATGAAAAAGCATCCATCAAAGCTTTTCATCATCGTAAAATTGCAAATCTGGTTTATGATAGAAGAAATGAGAAGCTGAAAATTCGAGGCGTGGGACACCCACAGCCACCACACTGCTTCTCCTTAGCACAAAGTTAAATAAGCCAACACTCGCGACAAACAATGGGCGGCGGAGGTTAGATTTATATACAAAAGCAAAATATGCAAATAGGAAGCTTATAAATAAACCCGACAGGTTTATGTTTCAAAATAAGCTGGCCTCCTACAGTAGACTTGAAAAAGCGGCCGGTATAGGGCAACTGTTCGGTCAATATCACCATAATGAACCTCATTAATTCAATATAATTTTCAAATGAGATTTATGGATGATATTAACCGATTAGTTGTCAAATAATATCTAAACTATAAAGTTCCTGAAAAGAATTTTCATCACCGGATAACGACACAAAATGGAAAAATCAATCATCGAAAAATAAACACGTTGAAGAAAATACGCTGGAGAAGGTATACGAAGAATTTCGGCCATGACTAATTTGCATAAATATTATGCACTCACTCAAGAAAAAAGTATCCTCTCCAGAACTTGCGAGCATGACGGATTTCAGTGCTGAAAAACCTGTTTGCTGAAGTTGTTGGCCGGAAAAGCTACAGTAAACTATGGTATGTAACAAAATTGCAAAAATACTTTCGTGTTAGTTTTTTTGCGAAAAACTTCTAAATTAAGAAATGACGAAAATGGGACTGAATGTCGTCAGAATCATTCATACAAGACTTTTGCTGTAGAATTTTTCACTCAAGAAACAATGTGTCAACGGGTTAGCTCCCAATGTTCTTCTACTCCGATTTGACAGACGGTTGAGCACAAAAACCTCAAAGTATGAAATAGTGCTTGGTTTCCGGTTAGAAGCCCTTCAAGAAAAACAGACATTATAGGTCATCAAGATATGCAAAAGGGCTTCGGTAATCCGTTCATGGCCATATTTTTGGACGCTGTTCAGCTTCTGAAAAATAGTATTTTTCTATTTTGTCATCTGTTTGTGTTCCAGATTCATGTCTCCTATTGTGTTCCTGTTTTTTCCAAGTCCTTTTCAAAATGACAAAATATCTACTTAAATATTACGCTGCTTTTGACAACTTGCTGTCTCCAATCTTAATTTTCTGCCCCGCATCATCTCCAGCCTTATATAAATTTCTCACTGTAGTTCTGCGAAAATTGGATACTCAAAGTTTGCGAGAGAATTCATGAATAACTGATTTGCATAATTATAATGCGCACAGGAAAATATATAGGTCCTAAAAGGCACTTATGGTTTAATTCTACATGGAAAAGTTTTCAAAATGATTCAGTATGGTATGACATCAGCGAGATGTGGAAAATAGCTTCAGCAAGCAATTCTTCAGGTATTATTTCACTGTTGAGTACATCAAGTATTTTGTTTGTTGATAATTCAACTTCTGAACTGAATGCTTTCTATTTTCTGTTCTTCTTCTTTCTTGTTTGTCCCGAAAATTCTAGACTTGAGAACATATGTTCTTCGCAAGTTGCTGATGTCAAATATACTTTTTGGTTCTCGTTTCGGAACTTATGCCCTGCAGAATATCAAAATATCATTCTTCTAAAATCGAAAGTTCAATGTTCATAGAAAGTTCAGTTTCTAGAAAATTCTGGAATAAAAAAATTTGTATAAAAATTCTTCGCTTTGGAAAAAGTTTTGATCGCTGACAAATAGTCACGCTTTTCTCTGTTTCAATGTAGTCGGTAACACGAAACGTTCTGATCAGAAAGTCGAGCAATTCTTTTGTTCCAATATATGGTCCGATTGGACAAAATATTACAAATTCTACAGGATTCCAAAATTCTTCGACATTGGTCAGTATGACGTCAGCAAGATGCGAAAGTAGGCTACAGAAGTACATTTTGTAGAACATTTTCTTAATTTATTTCGTTCGAACAATAGAAATCTATATTTTTATTTCTTATTTTGTTATCTCTTGCTAGCTTTTTTTCTTTCTTCATGAACCTTCATCTCAAAAGACACAAAAATAAAGTTTTAAAATGATCGTCTAACATTTTTAAAACTGTGAACAAAAGCTCTTCCCTAAAAAAAGTCTGTCTCAATCGCGTCGTGGAATCAAGCTTACCAGCTGTCCAAACAGATTAAAAGCTACACTAAAACAAACGTACAGAGCGTGGCTTCGCTAGCCTGTAGATAAACATACATAATTCTTCATACACGTGGAAAATTATCAATATGCAAATGAAGTGGGAATATAGTGTAAAAATTCAAAGTCACTATAAGAATGATAGAAGATGGTCATTTCGACGCTTTTTATGCCCCGAGGCTGGCAAGCTACAGTAAGAAAATGAACGGACCAATAAAAAGAGTCACGTGACTGAAGAATACCGCCTCCGGAGATATGGAAGGCGCATCTTGAAACATTACTGTAGCTTGAGAATAAAACGGAAATTTTTTGAGATCTATGGATATGTGACCAAAAAGTATCGATTTCAGATTCAAAAAGCGAAAAATATACATATTTCTATAAGCAATAGCTCATTCATCTAAAGGTAGAAATTTTCTTATAACATAACTTCATCATCAATAGGCATAAAAAGAAAGGAATTTTTCGAACAAACTCCGGCGGACTAGAGACCGCCGGGGCCGCCCGCCCGGCGCCGTCCATTCGAACGTCGAGATAAATACTTTCCGTATGTATCATTGAATACCCCTTAAAAACGAAGCTAAATTTAAGTTTTTGTCCACCCGAAGAAGAAACGGCGTCCCTAATTTGCATATTTCAGAAAGAAACCCGAAAATAGAATATTTTGACGAAAAAAGGGGCGCGTTGGCTTGAGAAAAATTGCATGGACAAGTTTGAATCGGATAACATGGGAAAAAAGTAGAACCAATGAGGAAGAAAATTTTATTCGAACGAAAGAAGGGAGAAGAGAAACAAGAAGGCAAATTGAGGAAGCCAGTCTGAGAAAATTTTTTTGAAAAACATGAAAAAAACGAAGGGAAAAAGAAATAAGAAATGCGTAAAAAAGGAAGAAACAGAAACATCAGGAGGATAAAACATTGAGAAACGACAGAAAGAATAAATGATTAAAAAGATGACAATAAAAACAAGAAAAAAGAAAAAACAGATAAATGAAAAAAATTAAAAGGAAAAAGACAGAGTGAAGAATGGTCCAGCAAAGAAAGAGAAAAAAAAGAGAAGACAGGAACAAACATAGATAAAATGAAAGGGGAAAGATAAAATCGGAAAAAGTGAAGTAGAACAAATAATCGCAAGAGAAAAAGTAAAACAGATCCAAAGCAAAAGAATTAAGCAATAATGAAGAAATAATATAGAAAATGAAATGAGTGTACACAAAGCAAAGACAAGACAAAATATAGAAAAGAAAAGAAAAGAAAAGAAAAGAAAAGAAAAGAAAAGAAAAGAAAAGAAAAGAAAAGAAAAGAAAAGAAAAGAAAAGAAAAGAAAAGAAAAGAAAAGAAAAGAAAAGAAAAGAAAAGAAAAGAAAAGAAAAGAAAAGAAAAGAAAAGAAAAGAAAAGAAAAGAAAAGAAAAGAAAAGAAAAGAAAAGAAAAGAAAAGAAAAGAAAAGAAAAGAAAAGAAAAGAAAAGAAAAGAAAAGAAAAGAAAAGAAAAGAAAAGAAAAGAAAAGAAAAGAAAAGAAAAGAAAAGAAAAGAAAAGAAAAGAAAAGAAAAGAAAAGAAAAGAAAAGAAAAGAAAAGAAAAGAAAAGAAAAGAAAAGAAAAGAAAAGAAAAGAAAAGAAAAGAAAAGAAAAGAAAAGAAAAGAAAAGAAAAGAAAAGAAAAGAAAAGAAAAGAAAAGAAAAGAAAAGAAAAGAAAAGAAAAGAAAAGAAAAGAAAAGAAAAGAAAAGAAAAGAAAAGAAAAGAAAAGAAAAGAAAAGAAAAGAAAAGAAAAGAAAAGAAAAGAAAAGAAAAGAAAAGAAAAGAAAAGAAAAGAAAAGAAAAGAAAAGAAAAGAAAAGAAAAGAAAAGAAAAGAAAAGAAAAGAAAAGAAAAGAAAAAAAAACTCGTGCTTTCTGATGTCAGCTATTATACTTTTTGCTTTACGTCGTGTTCACTGCTCGGAAGACATAATTTTTTTGCTTCTTCATGAGTCTCGAAAATGTTTCGGCAAATATTCAACATCGAGATAAAAATCTCATTCCATTTTCAACTTTTCCGAGGAGGATAGTGGTTTGTAGGCAGATTATTCATATGAACATGGAGCTGGAATGTTACGAAACAGAACCAAAAATGCGTAAATGATGAAAAAATAATTTCTGAACGATGCTTATCTAAAAATGGAAAGAAGTGGGAAAGTATTCTTGATCAGATAAGCGCGATTGCGAAAGTGGGATCATGGGTGGCTAAAGTTAACCGTGGGAGGATGCTCGTTCTTTTCAATGCGTTCAAGCAAGTTTTTACTGGAAGGAATTTTGATTTTCTGATGTAGAAAGCAAAAAAATTAAGTGAAAATTCTGAGAAATAACTTTTAACCTTGGAAACAGCTCTAATTTGATGAACCCAACTAAAATTATTGTTAAAAAACAAACGGAGAAGTTGTGACATGAAAAAATTGCATTTTGCAAAAGTCAGTAGTAAATTTGAATATGGTGTTCAGCGGCGTCGGGTTCGACTGTAAACTTGCCTTGTCCAAAGTCAGAAAGCCCAATAGTTGCATTTTGCATTCGGAGAATAGAATTGTGATCAGCGTAAATATTTCAGAATGAAAATTATAAGCTCATTGAATGAAGGTAGAAGGATCTATAGAATCGTATCTTTGAAATTTTTTCAGCACATATGGAAGTTAGTTTTCAGATGGGAGTTGTCATTTCATTACAAAGCGCAAAAAAAAGTCCTGAAGTGCAATTTTTTAAAATTTCGTACTAACTACTATAAATTTATAATTCTCAAGTCCTCATAATTTTTTTATAAAATGCCTGAAGGTATTGAAAAGCGACGAAAATACGTTTCACAAAGCTTTACGGCAGGAAATATTCTCAAAGAATTGTAATATCAAGTTGTCCCGATATTCCATTGTGTTCCGACATCCCGTTGTGTCCCGATATCTCGACTGTCCCGTTACCTCGACCGTTCCGTTACATCGACCAATGAATTTTTACAAAAAATAAAATCTTTTTTTGCTCTGTCCCGTCACGTATATTATGAATTTGACTTTGACGTTGGATAAATTTGAATTTTTTTGTGGTAATATTATCACTCTGCACGTCTTCCCTCCAGTTACCAACGAAACCTAACTCATGTGTGCAGGAAAACATTTTGTCTTTTGTATCGTGGGCATCATAATACAATTAAGGCTTCATATTTTTAAAATATTGTCACATCATCCCTATAACTACAAAACTCACCGTAAAACCATAAAAACACCCGAGTTAATCACCATTTCTTCACTGACAACAATCAGTAGTCGATCCATCAGCCAATCTAACAGATATATTTTTCTTGAAAAGGTAGAAAAGATTTGGCTGAGCCGTACTTTCACATGTTAATGAATCAATTTTTCTGTATTTTGTATGGAAAACGTTGTTCGAGCATAATTCTCCATGCAGACAAAAATTCAAGTATAACCTTCTGTTCAGTTCACAAGAACTGCGAACAATCCGACGTAATTTCTTGATTTCTTACCAAATATTGATGGTGTAATCATTTGAGGGAAACCTGTGGGAGAATGATAAATTTTGTAAATTTAACTCTGTAATTTTTTGTAACGTCAGAACATTCAGAACATAATCGAAGTAATGGGACAGTCGCCGTTATAAAATTTTTAATGTTTTTAAAAATGACATTAGTAACGGGACAGTCGGGGTAACGGGAAAGTCAAGGTAAGGGGACGGTCGAGCTAACGGGAATTTTTTTATAACTTCAGTCGATGGTCGAGCTAACGGGACACAATCAAATACCAGTCCTGTATGACATATTGTTTATTATACCATAGAAACTTCTCATTATTTGGAACCGTTTTCAGGCCAGGAAATCAGATACGTATTTAACTTGCCAGCACTGTACTGTTTGACTTTCCTTCCACAATGTTCCACTAACCACTACTTTCTGGAGCCAACTGTAAATTGTTCAACGATTTCAAATCTTTTTACGTAAGATTCCAATGTAAAAAAGTTTCCAATGTCACAGGACATGCATGTGCAGGAAGTTTTAAGGAAAATGAATTTAAGTTGATGAATTTGTGTGTAGTTTCACCAAGCATAAAAACACGATTAAAAATAATATTTCCAGAATTTATTTCATTAAGAAGATTCAGATATCAGAAATCTGATCTAACCCAAACATCGTCCCACACCTGATCTAAACTCCACAAGATTCCGGAAGTTATAGCTAAGCTACAGTAGAACTATAACAGCGGTGTCTGTGTACTGAGAGCTCATTTTTGGACTATAATAGTCACTGAAAGTTTATGTCGTCATTTTTACACGGAATATAAAATGAGTCAGTTTGGGAATTTAAGAGACTCTTTTACGTCATGATAATAGGGTATTACTGTTAAATTTCTCAAGTCTAACATAAAGTTTCGGGACAATGATGAATTTAATAGTAATGAGTAATTTTACTGCACACCAAAAAGCCTTTTTCTCGTTGGTACTCTAGTTCCTCAATAATCACAAAGTTTATGCAAATTTCCTAGCAAAAGATTCGTTGTGCGTCGGACTGGTAACCGTAAGACTTTCACCATGTGGAAACCATATTATCTTACTGAAGAATTTCTACAGTAAAAAACAAGACAAATTAGTAAAACGTATCAACGCACAAATGGTCAAAATTTTGGCTATCGTCCACTCGGTGGCCATAATACGCCAGTTTAACGACGATCTGGCCGTCATGGCGTCCACGTTGCACAAATCCCTATCGCAGACGCATTCGATTTTCTCCCATTTTTTCATCGTCCACTTTTGCGTACACCCTTTGAGTACAAAATCGGGCCGCGAACTGTTCAAACAACCGGCCGTCCGCCTATAAAAAGCGTTGACAGCCGCCGTCATGGACGCGGACGAAACGTCCGATGACGACGAGCCGGTCGATGAAGATCGGGCGCCGGAGTCGGCCAGGCCCCCGCCTGGGAAGCCCTGTTGTTGGCTGGAGCTTTCCAAAATTAGCAGGCAAAATTGACCTAGGCACATTTCGCTCCGACAAGCCGAACTATGCACCAAATGTTCATTAGACGTCTGGACGCAGGAGTAGCAACGGAGTAGAGAGCTGTCGGAGGTGGAGCCAAAAGCTTGGGGTGAGGCTAGGGCGCCGGTCGAGGGTGGCGGTCGGACGACGGTCAAAGAATAATCGGCTAAACTTTTGTGGTTGCAAAGGCTGCCGTCGCAAACGCATTCTTGTATCTAGAGAGACAACAGTAAATGTTCGAGACACCCTGTTTCATAGGATTCAATGGTATTGAAGGCTAGCCATGACATTTTATTTTAATGCAGCCAATTGGATATCATATCAAACGTTTCGAAATATTTTGAATTGAAGTTTTTGTATCGGCAGAGCAAGGAAAATCAGAAGGTCGATCAAATTTTGACTACAAATAACTCCGTCGAAAATGGAGATAAGCCACTTTAAATCATGCTTTTGAATAGATCTCATCGATTGACAATCAATTTTATGTGTTCTCAGAGAAAAAGTCCTGCTCGGCTTGAAAAGTCACTATTGTGGCGAGGTCCCCCGAACCGCCCACGCCTATGTATGGTGGTTGTGTTCAAGTGAGACCATTTCTGAACTATTCGATGCATAGAAATTCGAATAATAGAACGATTGAGATTTGGTTCTAATCAATACGCAATTCTCTCTCTATCTAATACTGTAAATTTTGTCTGAAAGTTCAAATTTAAAATAGTTTTATCATTCATATACGGAATAATTTTACTCACTTCAGCCTTAATGAAAAAATGAGGATTTGTTGAATTGAGGGGCATAAAGTTTTTGCTGATAACTTTATGTTCTCGTTGAGGCAACCTGTTCCCGCTACTCGGGGCTTCAGTAAAAGTTAGGCTCGGTCTGGGACTTAATCCCAGAACCTTGCGGCTACCGTCCGCATGCTCTAACCAACTGAGCCAACCGAGCAACGGGAAAGGTGCTCTCTTATTGCAACAATTCGTAGTTGAGGTGGCTGCTGTGGCCACTCTCAACATCCCTCCGCCGTCGAGTTTGACGGACCGTCAAGGGCCACCAGTGTTGAGGCAACCTGTTACCGCTACTCGGGGCTTCAGTAAAAGTTGGGCTCGGTCTGGGACTTGAACCCAGGACCTTGCGGCTACCGTCCGCACGCTCTAACCAATTGAGCCAACCGCAGGCGCGTAGCCAGGGGGGGTCCAGGGTCAATGGACCCCATCAAGATGAAACATAAAGTTGTGTGCAAGGTCTTTGCAATGTCAGAAATTTGCGGCAGGACACCTCATTTACGGTGAAGTGCATTTTTATGCGTTTTAAAATATGAAATTCTAAAAATTTTATGGCACTACGCACCGGCTCTAAAATGATTTATAATTCTTTTGATATTATTTCTAGCGCACGGTTAGAAAGTATCATTCTAACTTATGCTTATATCTTTCAAGTGTCAACATATTATGGATAAATGTTTGATCTTCTTGTATTGCTTTTATGCATTTGACGAAAATCGAGATTTTTCGCGATTATTTCTCCAGAATCTTTTCGTGATCCCGACTTTCCTAAACATATACATTTTTATTTAGGCTTTTTTAGTCATATTAGGGGCCTGGTCCCCTAAAAATTTAAAATGGCTCGTGAAGTTTTGTGTCTAGGAGCCATTTTTGTTCCTACCTCAGTCAATTATAGTTAATTTCATTCAATTTTTGATTTGAAGTGTTTTGCGGGCTCTAAAATCAGGAAACACCGAAAATTTATCGGCGCTTCGCACCAAATTTCATTGTATAATTCTTCGGATTGATCGGTCCACTGTTTTTCCACAAATAAAACTTTTTGAGGGAAAAGGATTTTGGAAAAGTGAAAAATTGTGGGCAGCAACCGAAATTCGGGCTGTGCAACCAAATTTTTTCTGCCAAGTTGCACAGTGCAACTTGAGGCCTGACTGCCCTTTTGATTAAGTTATAGGGTTTTCTGTCCGGAAATGCATTTTTATGCGTTCTAAAATGGGGAAAAAGTGGAAATTTTCCGGCGCTTCGCGCCGGGTTTCAATCCCTTTATAATTTTTTATATTATTTTAGAGCTCGGTTAAAAATTTCATTCTGGTTGGTGCTTATATGTTCTAATTATCAACATATTATGGATAAATGTTTGATCCTGTATTGTTTTTTGACGAATTTGATGAAAACTAACATTTTTCTCGGTATTTTTGTGATCTTCATAATTTTCCAAACAGATTACTCTAGTCTAGTCATAGAGCCTAAAACCGACGCGCATCGAATGAAATACAAGAAAACTAGTTCACGGTGGTTTTTCCGATAAAATTAAGCAAATTTATTAATTTTAGAGTGAGCAACCAAAAATTTATCTGTGCAACCAAAAATTTTCCCCAAGTGGCACATTGCAACCTAGCCTGTTCAAAAATACCCTGATTGTGGGTTGATTTTGACATGAAAAAGATGAATTTGATGCATTTTAGAGGTCAAATTTGCTTTCTTCTATCTTTTTGTAACTATAATTTTAAACAAGAAGCTGAAAATTTTTTCAGCATATGACAATAGCAGAAGTTCTTGTTGGTTGAAGATTCCAAATTTTTGATTGCTCGCCTAATTTTCGAATTTTAGAGTTTGGTCGGCTGGAAATTATTTTCGAATTCATCTAAAATTTAGACCTTTCATCTAAAGAATAAATGTTGAAAAGATTCATTTTCTAGCATTCTAAAATATTAAAATGCTGAAATTTTCCGGCGCTCCGCGACGGAATTAGTGATATTTGAATGAATGAACATTTAAAAACAGTCTATTTTGATTGATGTATAATTATGACTTGTAAATTACTTGCTCCAGATGTATTGGAATGTAAAAAACACAAAAAACATAAATGAAGCACCTGTCAACAAAAATGCATTTTTAGACATCTTAAAATCAAAATTTCTTGAAGCTTCATCATCTGAATGATCTTTTTTCAAGGTTGAAGCATCTTAAAACCTGTTTTCGGTTTGTCATGACTTAAGAGCGATGCTCGAATTGGGTGTTATTGAACGTTCATTGCATTCAGAAGGCAAATGTTGAAAAAATTATAAATGATCTTGCAGTAAATAATCGTAGGATATCATAGGTGGCGCGACAGCGTCAACCTATAATATACTTGGCCCCCAAATTTCATGTCCCCCCCCTAGAGCCAAAACGGTAAGAGCTAGAACCTTCGGGTTTTTTGCATAATATCGGGCATAGGGGCAAACTATGGGGTGCCTTTTGTCATTTCCCCTCTATCTGCAAGTGGTGCTCGGTGGGGCCCCAAAAACAGGTAAAAAACGCACTTTTTAAGGCCCCCCCAGTTCCAACATGCCCAGCAATCGGTGTGCCATATCCAACCTCCATACTTCGGCCTAAGCATCTTGGGGGTGTAATCTCAAATGCGAATTTTTTGTTTTTTGAAATATGGCCTCAATTCAATTATATGGTTGTCCAAAGTCCCGGAAAACGCCAAATTCCCCAATTTTGTTATATAATACTTGTGGGTTCAAAAAAATAATTTTTTGCAGCATAATGCACTACTAATTTTTTAGCAGTTTCAAATAAACCTGTAGCCTTATTGGGATTTTTGGGCTGCAAGGGTTTTCGACCATTGGGAATTTGATGGACGCGGTCACTTTACACGAAAAATTATCCCGGGTGTAAACAAGCGTATTTCCGTGTTTTTTCAGTGGAGGGAGTTTTCGACTGCGGGGAATTCAATAGACGTCCTCACTTGACACAAATAAATTATCCACGGTGTAAACAAGCGTACTGCCGTAATTTTCTTGAGGAGGGGATTTTCGACCACGAGGAATTCAATGAATGTGATCACTTTACACCAAAAATTACCCCGTGTGTAAACAAACGTATTTTCGTGATTTTTTGTTGGAAGCGGTTTTTCGACCACGGGGAATTTGATGAATGCGATCACTTTACACAAAAACTTATCCCGGTTGCAAACAAAGGTATTTTCGTCATTTCCTGGTGGGCGGGGTTTTCGATCACGGAGAATTTGACGAATGCGATCATCTTACAAAAAAAAACTATCGCAGGTGTAAACAAGCATATTTTCGTGATTTTTATGGAAGGGGTTTTTGACTGCGGGGAATTCAACGGATGTGTCAGTTTACACAAAAAAAATTATTCCGGATTTAACCAAGCCTGCTTTCGTGAGTTTTTTGTGGGAGGGGTTTTCGACCACTGGGAATTTAATGAAAGTGATCACTTTACACACTAATTCATATTGAATGTAAAGAAATGTATTTCTGCGATTTTTGAGGGAAGATGTTTCTGACCATGGGGAATTCAATGGACAGAGTCAGTTTACACGAAATAAAGTCATTTCTGTAGACAAAGGTATTTCTGCGATTTTTGGGTTGAAGGATTCTAAACCATGAGGAATTCAATAGATATGGTCACCTTTCAGTATCTTTACAACGTTTTTAAAGTACTATGCGGTTTACACATCCTTTACTTTTGCATGAGGTGAGATTTCGTTGCTTGAAGTTTTTTTTATTGTTTTTTTGAAGTTGATGACCAAATTTAAAACTTCAATGTGCTTCTATGAAAGTTTTCGTGCATGGTTGAGGCCCACTAAAAAGAGGTGAACTAGTTTATTAGAAAATGCCCCGATGGGGCAGAAAAAAGGAGAATATACTTGCTTCGACAGTTGCCATGCTAGAAAAAGAAGTGGACTAGATTTTTGAGAACTTGGGTCAAAGTTGGAAAAAATTCACTTCCTCTATATTGGATTTTCATTCTGTCTCAAAAAAATTTTCTATTTCTGTGAAGAAGTATATTCTACCTAATGATGATTATTAAAGTTTTTTTTTTAATTTTGAGATTATGAATTTCTAAAATGCACCAAAATGCATATTTTCTCCACCTTATCTCCTCCCTAAATGAGAAAGAGCCGTTTGTACATGTACAAATGACTACTCCAATTTCGTTTGCCCCAAAAAAATTTCATTTGCCTCCGACAAAAAAACCCTGGGTTGCACTAACTTTTTCGAATAATTTTCTTATCTCTAAAGCGAAAAAATATTAAAATGTCTGCAATTTCCAAACGCGAAATCAAATCTCAGTATTAGTTAATCCTGAAGTGAGTATTGTTTGTGCACTGGAAGAGAACAATTTGGACATTGCGATTAGCTCAATTCTGGATCAGCAATTTAGTCCCGATGTTGAGATTATCCTCATGTTGGGTTAGTGCAACCAGCCTCAGGTTTCTTTATAGTTCTGAAAATGACTATAATATGCCTGCCTCACTATTTTTCAGCTAGTGTGAGAGGCAAGAGTTTTGAATACGTCGGGAGTTAGAAAGCTATTGGTTTACCATTTCTTTACATTTGAAATCATGTGCATATAATTTTCATGTAGAAAAGTTTTGCTGTAGTTAATGCCAGGGGAAGGACAAAATGCACGATGCTGCAGAATATACTTCTTCACAGACATAGAAAATTTTTTTGAGATAGAATGAAAATCCAATATAAAGGAAGTGAATTTTTTCCAACTTTGACCCAAGTTATCAAAAATCTAGTCCACTTCTTTTTCTAGCATGGCAACTGTCGAAGCAAGTATATTCTCCTTTTTTCTGCCCCATCGGGGCATTTTCTAATAAACTAGTATTTGTTATGCTTGATAAAGTTCGATGTGCACAAACTCAATAGGAAGCATTGAGATACATGAAAAATACATCATTTGCCATTATTTCCCAAAAAAATCAAAAATTTTAGTCTTGACCCTCTCAAAAAAGAATCCTGGCTACGCGCCTGCAACCGAGCAACGGGAAAGGTGCCCTCTTTTTGCAACAATTCGTAGTTGAGGTGGTTGTGGCCACTCTCAACATTCTACCTGAACTATTTTGATGGAATTTTTTTCCAATCGGATATGCCATGGAATTCTGTATCAAATCAATATCAATTTAAATGAAAAATAAACGAACAGAGCGAAAATAACTTATTTTCATAGTTTACAAAGCACTAAATTCAGGATAATTACGTGAAAGTTTGATCAATCTATAGAACATTTTTCAATAATTTAAGTGTAAAATTTTTTATCCAAGCTGACCAGCACCCTTGAATTTTACCTGAAAACTACGACTTTGAGTTTTCTGCAATACTATTAACTCCAGGTCCCTGAATCTTGAAGATGCACGAAATTCTATCATTCTATGCAGTTTCTTTTTTATAAAATGCTTGTACAGGGTGGTCCGGAAAAAAACGACACACCTTAAAGTTTATAGTGCTCCAACAGATAAGATAGAGTTCAAGTTGAGTTCGCTTCATAGCCATCACCTTAAAAATTCGTGTCTTGATCTACAGTACAGCGTGAGGTGTATTCATTCATATTAAACCACTGCTTTGTCGTGTTGATTTTTACTCAAGTTTTCAAGAATTAATCAACTACAACGTAAGCTTATTGCAAAAATGCTTCACCCCTAATGAAAAAATTGAATACACAGTGAACATCTCATTCCTGAGCCAAAATCCTCAATGTTGATAATCATGAACGAAGATACTGTTTTCAGCTAAATTTGCGCATCTCTGAACTTTTAATATTTTCTCAATTAAAACTGCTGCATGATCTGAAATTTGTACAAAACTGATTAAAATCATAAATAATGACCTCATTGAAGGGGTCTCTATTCAAAACAAGACCTTTCAACAGTTTTTTCTCTTAGACTTGTCGATTTTCTCGGAATCTTGACAAAAAAATTTCTAGAAACTCGCAAAAGTGAGTGATTTTAATTCAAGCCATTCTGATCAAACTGTGTATTTGAAAGATTCATTCCGCCCTGTAGTATGATATTAGATTGATTTTGCCATCGAACGCCAAAAAAATAGAATCTTGATGTGCTCTGGTTACTTGTAGCACTTTTAGACCGGCGATTTATTTTTGGGTCATCCCATATACGGAACGGGATAAGAAATTAGTACTACCTTCAAGAGGGTTTAAACAAAAGTATTACGATAGAATTTTCATTTTTAATGATTAAGGTCAGTGGGTTCGCAAATTTTCAGTTCTATATACCGTGTGCTTCGGCAGAAAATGACAAAAAGTATCATATAAAACTGAAAAGTCGTTAAACTATCAATCAATTAACCCTAATCATTTTTTTTTGGGAAAACTTTCTACGACATAATGCATGTGGGCGATTTTCAGGCAGAAAATATTCATGGTCTGTTTTTCATAAACAACTCGTAAATTTAAAAATGGTAAAAAGAAGTACTGTCGCTAAATTGTTTACAAAAATTTATTAATGTAGAATTTTTTTAACAAAAATTTGTTAAAGATAGTTAAGTGCGCTCAAAAATTTTCTAATCATATCCTCGAATGGCTTACAGTATAGCAGAAACTCGTAAAAACAAAAAAATAATTTATGTATTGTCAATACATCGTTTTGCAGGCATTTTACAAAAAAAAAAAACAGGCGGATGTGCATTCCACTTTTTATTTCACACTGCATAGGCAGGACATCGAATTTTGGACACTTACTGGCACACAGTTCGTAAGGCATAAAGGTTATACAGGGTGAGCCAAAAAAAGGCGACCGGTACTGACTTTTATAGCTTCCGAACGGGTGAAGCTTTTTTAATGCGGTTTCCTGTCGTTAATAGATGAAACATCTGGCATAAAGACCGCTAAGTTCATCCAGATTTCTTGAATATTGACTGACTAAAATCAAAAATACTAAACGTCGATTTTTTTGCTAATAAATATTTAAAAATTTACAGAATCAACATGTTTCACAACAGAAAAGCACAATAGATCCATAAGAACCATATAACAGCTTGAAACTACAAGAGAGCCGCTTTAATGTGTCCTAATTTCTGTTTCACCAATAATTTTAATCGTTTTTCGATCTGGTCAATGACGGAGTTGATTTTGCTTCAATTTTGCTTTTTTTCCAATTTCATAACAAAAGCTCTTGATTTTGGCGAAATTTTGATCATATTGAAACAAGAAGTTGCTGACCTTAAATTACGTGTAACTTACAAATCTGGGTGATTTTCAAAGTATTGCTGTGTGTAAACAGCTTTACAAAACTTTTTTTTCACAATAGGGCAGCTTTTACTTTCATTTCAAAACTTTTACTTTCATTTCACATTTTTTACTTTTTGAAAAATGATCACTTTTACTAAATTTCTGTTTGTACAGTAACCATAAATGCTGGGAGCATAAAATTTTGGCCTTGCAACAAAGACAAACAGGGCATTCTAACGCAGCAATCTGCATTATAAAACCTTCATTCGTTCGAAAGTTATCGAAGTCAGCACCGGTCGCCTTTTTTTGGCTCACCCTGTATAAATCCAGAGTTCTGGCTATAGTACTTGATTCAGAAAAGATCCGAAGCTTAACCCATGATTTTTATTCACGAGACATATTTTTATGGACCAGGAAGGTAGAAAGCGAGCATGCATCAAAAAACTTGTATGTGAAAATTTTAATTATTTTCGGTCGGAAATGATAGTTTGAGGACCTTGAATCATTGATCTACAGTATAGCATTTTTGACAGCTGCCACATTGACCTCAAATTAGCTAAATACATCTATGTTTATAAATTTACCAAAAAACGAAAAAATTACATTCGGAGAATGTTTTCGATTTTTGAGCTTGCTTTTTTATGACAACATGAGTAACGAGAAAAATGTTTAGGAAGAACAAAGAGAAGCAAAAAAACAACAGAAAATGATGCAAAGGAAACAATGAATAAATTCCATGCCCCCAAATACCATTCTATTTTGATTTGTAAACTCAGTGAAAGATATCTTATTTTTTGCTTTCATGGACAATCGTCGGAATTTTATCAGGCTTTGAAGAACGGAGAAAAATTTTTGCGTTGTTTCTCAATTTTTCACCACTCAACACGGCGGTGAAAAATTTTTGAACATTTTGTTTTGGGGAGGGCTAGCACGAAAAGTCTGTCTGTAGCTTAAGCTAGGAGCTTTGATTGACAGTCAAAATAATACCGACTCGGTCAGCAAGTATCGATTGTCCCACCATATGATAATGGGGTGTATCGATTGTCCCAAGGAATGTTTCTATTGTCATAATTCTCAGATGCACACACAAAATGATTGGTTTTCTCAAAACTATAAGATAATCCTGCAATAAGTTAAACAACTTGCAAATTAACTTAACTAATTAAAATAAGAAGACTCAGTACCCGGAAAAACTTGCAATTACTCAAGAAATGACATTGTACTCATTCATTTGAAATTTGTAATAATAAGCGAAAGAAAATGCACGCTAATTTGTACGCAGTAAGAATCTATTGTCCAAGTTATAGTATAAAATGGAAGATAAACTCATTTGGATAATCGTTTGTCTGGGCTAATAGCAAAGCTCCTGTTAATTAAACCGCAACAGATCAATGTGGTGAGACTTTAAAATTTCAGAAGATATCCATCATACGTGTACATGGGGGGGGGGTCTGGGCCATCAGTAGATTTTGACTGACTCTCAGCAGATTCTTTCTGACCCCAGCAGATTCTACTCCTCAGCATTGATCAAATAGATGATGAAGAAAAAAAGGAAAAAATGAAGAGAAAGACGTCATGTGAATGAAAATAATGCTACAGTTGGGCGATTTTTCTAAACAAAGCATACTTGATTCCAAGAGAAACATTAAAACTTTAAAAAGTGCTGATCATGCAAATAATTTCACGTATTTGACAAATATAGATGGAAGAATATGCTGCTTGGATGTTAGAAAACCTTTCTTTTTGTTATCAAAAAAGAAACATAATTTCCATCCCACCTACTATCCAGTCTGATCCCCAGAAGAATTTCCATGATGTGCACGTACGTATCTCACTGCAGTGAAAACTATCAGACATCAAGAATTATACGTTCAGTAAGACCAAAATAGCAATACTCTTAGGGAATTAAATAAAATAATACATAAATGGAACTGCATCTCAACATCTATCACTGTTCAAAGATTATCCAATGCTACATCCTCAAAGCTGCAGTAATTGAACTTGTGTCAGTCGATCCATCTAATTAACTTATATGTAATTAGTTTTGAATAATTAATTGCTAAGAACAAAAACTGTACTTCTCAATAACAGAAAACTTTGTGTTTGGGCATTTTATGTGCAGTCCAGATGGAATAGTCGATACACCTCATTATCATATGGAGGAAAATCGATACTTCCACTCCAAATTCGGTTGCACAATCAATACACCCAATTAAAGTCGATGAGATAATTGATGCAGAAGGACAATTGATACGACTAGACAAACGATACGGGTCCCAGCTCGCGGGCCGAATCTGCTTTTTGTCATGTTGATCTGTCAATCAAAGCTGTTCATCTAGAGCGACGGACCAACTTTTTGCAGTTATCAATTTTGTATTGAATGTTTGTCTTTAGTTGAATATTATGAGTTAAGCATGATTTCTTCCATGTCTCGTCGGAGCACATTTCTATCACAGTCGTAATCCACCTCACTGCTATTTCGATGCGGTTTTCAAACCAAAAAAATTTTCCGTCAAATATCAGCATGATTTGAAACTAATGGAGATCGGCAGCAGTGTCAAAATCAATGTTGCAATGACTTTTAAAACAGAAAAGCAAAATACATAGGAATAATTCTAAAAGCCAAATTGTATGTCCACAAAATTGTCACATTACACAGAGCTATAAGTTTGCGAGCCAACTCATCTAACCTTCAAAAATTTTTGCGTGAGAACATTATACCGTAATAGTTCATCTGAACGACGTTATTGAAGACGGTATTGATTTAGAATTTTTATCAAGCATTTTACAAAAAAACTAAAGTTGGAGAGGTCTTTGGAGGTTTCGGAAAAAAAGAACAAAAAACACAAAAAAGCAAAAACAACATACAAGGAATTGTGTGCGGATATTTTACCCTTAAATGCGAACCCGCTAAGTAACTGGTACACGCTGATCCGTCGTCGAAAATATGGCGACCGGAGTATAGCATATCGAAACCGCCCGAATGGTAGGTCAAATGAATGAAAGAATTTTTCGATCCGCATCCAAATTTTGAACCGACGAACGGCCCGGCGCCGCCGAACGATTTATACAACGTACAGTAGTCACCGGTGCATTTTCTTTTACATGCGTCACTTAAAAAGTGAAAAAATTCGATTGAGTGAAGGGTGAAAATTTTTAAAAACCAAAATCGTACGGTAAAGGGATAATACGCCTTTCCTAGTTGTAGTTCAAATTCAGTTCTATTCAATTTTTTCCAAATTTATCGAGCGAACACATGCAAAATTTTGTGCACCTGATTCCAGTAAAATTCTAAAAAACTAAAAAAGCGATGAAAATTTCTCAAAAATTCCTTAACTGAAACAAAATTTTAATCGTGTTTCTCCCACGTGATCGGAATCGGATCAGAAATCATTGAGTTACAGAATATTTATAAATTTGAATTTCCGATTTCTTAAGAATCATGAATTTGATAGAATGTTGAGTTTATATTCCTTCAGTAGTATACTATGTTCAAAAGTGATCGCATCCTGATGATCTAATTTCCAGATAAGTTGTCATTCAAGAAAAATTGATCAAACCGTAGAAAAATACAGATCTAAAATCTTGTATCCTCAAATTATGGAACATCAAATTACAGTAAAACGGAAAATTATTGAGTACACCGTACTCTATATTGCTTATTATATCTGGTCACTTCTTGGAGACTGTCATCCTGGAGTACAACATTGTGAACTTAGTAATTTATGGACTGTTTCCCTTTTTCCAATGTGACCTATTTACGCAAATTAACATATATTGCCAATATTAAAGTACCCACCTATTTTGTACGTTTTTAGTTCAACGGCACACCAAATCATAATGATAAAAGATCAGGGCTACAACGCAATGCAGTTACATGAAAACTGTAGTCGGTTACTGTAACTTACCCCACGTAATCCGATGTACAAGAATGGCACGTTATGTTTCGGCTAAAATTTGGCACTTGGAGCATATCCAAAAAAGTCGACGAAAATTGGTCCCTACCGGCGTCGCTGTTGCAAAAATCGCCGTCGTCGCACGAGCACGTAACGCCCCTTTTCACCTTGTGGTCTATGCACTGGTAACCGTTGACCGGTTGGCCGCCCCGGCTGCAGCCTTTTTGTATGTACACGCTAGTGCCCATCTTACTATAAAAAATTAAAAAACTTCAACATGTAAAAAATTAAAAAACTTCAACAGTCAGTTTATCTATTAGCAACATCAACCCAAATCGAGAAAGCTGATTCAGCTGATATTTCATACAATGAGTCATTTCAGCCGCTAAATCTATGCGACGCAACATTTTCACAAGGGGTGTTTGGTCATCTACCTCGTAATTCCAAGCACTGATTCTATTAAGTCACAGTACTTTCACACGTAATGCTGATTCAGGCACCTTCTCACTTAAACGAATTCGTCATTTTGTTCACTTACAGTCTGATTTTCTTGAAACGTTTCTAAACAATGAAATTGGAAAGCACGTACTTGTTATCACACATTTTTACGCTTATCTGCTAGGTTGTTGGTCTCATAAACACTAGATGTGAGTATGATCAACTACGTTTCGACAATTTTTCGATTAAAAGTGAGACTTTTGTGTACATAATTTTGAATATAGTATTAATTTTTGTCATTTTATAATTTATAGATCCCATTTTATAAAAAACAAACTATAGACATGTCTAGGCTCAGCTTTCACCTCTTTAGTCTGTTCAACAACTCTCAGCATGCGGTGTTGATTGTTTTATGGCTTGAATTATCATTAAATTTCAGTCAGTGATCAACACATCACTTTCACATGGAGTTTTCTTGGGTAATATGACGTTCAAGGCACTCAATTTATACATGACACATTATCTTTACAGGCAATGCAGATTCAAGTGCCAGGTCATTTGAATTTTTATTTCATTTTAGTCATTTAGAATCAGTTTTTAACGGGTAGCGTTTTCGCGTGATAAAAGGTCGATTCAGACGCACTTTGATTTCGACAACTGATTCAGCCACGATCAATATTGATCAGCTGACATTCCAATGGCTGAATGGACACCTCAAATCAAAACTTGATCCCATGACCTGCAATTTCCGGCTGAAATAGTACACAAAACTGGAAAGCGTTATATGGCCAAACTGAAACTGACCTTTCGGTATACTGTAGAAAATTTTGACATACTGTATTTCACTCACATCTTCTCGACGAAACAGTAATCGCCTTCGCAAACGCCCGTTTGACAATTACATTGTTGGTCGAAAAAACAAGTCCCATCGCAGGTGAAACATTTCAAGGCGTGGGTATAATCGAAATTTTTGGAAAATAAGTAAAAAAATAAATTAAAAATTGACAAATAACGAAAGGCCCATAAAAAATAGTTGTCATCGATTAATGACAACGGCGGCATGGCTATTCTATGAATACGATATGACGTCTCATGATTATAAGATGGAAGAGAATCTGAAAAAGGAGGATTAGCATAACGAATATGCAAATTAGGTTCAACTATATACAGATGGTGATTGGTCAAGGACGCTATAGTGTTGGAAAAGTGCGAAAAATATAATAGGAAATTGCAATGTTAACCCTACTAAATCTTGGATGTTTTGACAAGTTCTTCTTTCCACAAACTACACTTATGCTGTCAGATGGGAAAAGTTTTAACATGTGTCTTTTTCAGTAAGGAATAACAACTTCCCTGGAAACTTCGAGGCAAATTTGTGGTCGCCTAAGATTGGCCAAAAGTTTGGGCGACCAGAAAATATTTATGCACTAGAAAATTAGAATGACCTATTTTTCAAATTTTTAAAGACCATACACATGGTTCATTGCATGTCTCCGAATCAATAGTAGAACAGTTGTTTAGCAAGGCCAGATTAATAAGCATAATTTTTGAACTACCAAAATTTTTATACACAAATTACTGTATGGCTTACGGAAATTTGAACCGTATTTCCTTAACTTGGAGTTTACTTTTATTACTATAAATGCACTTACTCACGAATAGTGCTATTGAATTCTTGTTGTATCAGGTCATTCTCGGCTGATGATGTGAACTTAACTGGCCCTTTCAACAGTAAATGGCATGTTCGAAACTTTTTGAAGTAAAAAATTATATTTTATGGCGTACGGATGAATGTAGAATTTCATATGAAAACATTAAATTGGAATGAATTAAATTAAGACGTTGATGTATCATACAGTAACTAAATAACTGTAAAATGACTAAAAATTAATATCAATACGTAAAATGTATTAAGTTTTCTTTTGAAAAATTGCCTCTAATTATAATAAGAAATAAAGCACACAAGTCTAGACTTATCCAGTTTATCAATCTTACGGATCTTTATAGAATCCTATACAATATGGTTGCTTAAATTGAAAAATGACATTTGTCAAAGCATTCATCAAAAATATGGCAAGAAACCGACCAAAGTGTCATTTGCTCTCATAGAGATAAGTCAAAAAATTTTGACAAGCATCTTACGCAATTCAAAGCCAAGTGTCAAAATATTGGTTTGACGATAATTTCAAATAAGGATTTTTTTCATACTATTATTGAAATGGGTATCTTATTGTTGTTCTATCATCAAAAATTCAAGTTATGGAGCACAACTCAGATCCACCAGTCATGATTAATCAAAAACGGTTTAGAATTGTTCAACGTCGATATAAGCTTGACAATGCGTCATTCTGTTCACCTAAAAATTTTCAGCTCTGGTTTTAAGGTTTTTAATCTTTTTAAAAGTACTTGCCGTTTAAAATTTCAAACACAAGGCTATTGTAAAAAACAAGCAACACTTTTTATCGCAGAAAGCCTGGAAATATATTATCTACAGTATCTTTCGACTGATCTTGACAAGATTTGTTGATTTATGCCTACTTTGTAATATTGAAGCAAAAAAGTTGAGTCCTGAAACGCGGTTTGGAAACAACATAGTAGAATTCAACCATTTTTTTGAAATATGCGGCGATCCTAAAAAAGTAAGTTCAACGCGGAAAATTTAGAAGCATATTACTGCAATGAATGACAAAAGTTTCTCATCTATGAACGGTAAGCAGAATAACTAAAATTTTTCTTCCATAACCTCGTTAAATGTTCCAATTTTCTCGAATAACATTCATGCGTCAAGCATAATCTTATCCAAATTAAAAGTGGATAAGCATGGTGGTTGTTGCATAATTTTAGTCTTTCCATTGCCATGGGGAAATTTTGTGTTTTCCTACAGTATATCGTTTTCCACGTCGTAAGAATTGGGCATAACATTGAAAATACTTTTTTGGTTGTCGCTGCGTATGCCGTAAAGTAAATGGGCTATAGTGAACCGTGGTCGTGAAATGTACACCCTTTCCTGATAGAAAAATTTCCTCAACCAAATTCATGGATGAGCTCGAATACCACAAGCCTGAATTCACAGGTAACATTGCTCTGGGTGAAGAATACTCGAATGCTAAACTTCTTGTAGCTTCTATTTCCGGTTCCGCTTTTTTGGAAGTTTTTCGATAATTTTCATAAATGTGGGAAATGATGTGTGGAAAAATGAAAAGAAAATCCAAAGTTTTCGAAACGCTTTGCGTATTTAACATGGCAAATCCCACAGTCCATTTTTTCCAATTGGGACTTGGAACGATGTCAATGCAAAGAAGAAACGATCTATAATATGTTTTCTATAAAATGCTTGTATGAAAATTGACAAAAATTAGCACTGCCGGTGAAATCGTCTACACAAACTTTTGAATAAAGAATTTTTTATTTAAAAAATAGTTGAAGGTTAGCTGAGTATTCTCACAGGTTTTCGGCGCTGTATGACATACGGTTTAGTGGAAAATCTTAAAAGTAAAAGAAAATACTTACTTTCCACTCTTATCATTTGAATGCATTTCAAGAAAAACAAGACAGTTTCCGGACATCCCTTTTTCACAAATTGACTGTATGTAGTAGATGGGGATAAAACTTGAGGGAAAAGATGCCCACGCATACTGCAGGTTATAAAATTATAGAAAATAAGTATAAACAAGTTGCGAAAGCATCAATATAGACGCTCACGAAGGATTAATCCTTGCCCATGAAAGATTAATCCCTGCTGACGTTAGATCCACTGTAGAGAATTTTCATTTCGTGTGAGTCACATTATGATATAGCCAAAAAGGCGCCTCTCAAACGAATAGAGAATCCCCACCTCAGCTAGGCTGGTAAAAAACCATGGAGAGTTGAAAGCTTTTTATCTAAAATTTTAGAATCAGTGATGTTAGAAAGCATACAACTTTGATATAGAAAAACCTACATTAAATTGACGTCTGGTCTTCAACACATTCCACATAAAAATTGCCACTAAAATGTTTCCATTCCTAGAGTTTCACCCGAAGCGAAAGTTTATGGACTTTTTGTTTGATTGTTGAGCTCCCTTACTCGAAAAGCAATTAAGGCGAAATAAGGCGAGAAAAAATAAAAAAAAAAGAGTTTTGCTCATTATGAGCTTATGTACCTTATCATAACTCGATCAAAAATGATCTTTGAGCCATGCAATTTGTATAGCTAAATATAACTTAGAAGAATTTATCGATTTATATATCAAGTTATTGATGACAGATCATACCCCTAATAAGTATCTCATTTTAATATAAGTTGTCACATCACTCTTCAAAAACACATCCATTCAAAAGTCGACTGTCATTCGGGGCTTCCCACATGGAGCCGTTAATTAAAAAGGCAGCTTTCCCCGTCGCCGTATTTTCTAGAATTAGAGCCACGTCTGGCAGAAAGTTCGCTTTGGTTAATTAACTCACTGTGTTGTGCAACAGTAGAGGGAACATGTATACAGTAATATGCAAGCCAACTTTTTCATCTAGCTAATGGCTCAGCAATATGCAAATTTAATTCCAGTTTGCAAACCGTAGTGTCCCTTATTATAGGACTATATGGGTACACAGCGTCTGACTGCGGGGTATCTATCATTTATGCAAATCTGCTGACTAATTATATCTTTAGTAACACGTAAAGCTTCTAGTAAGGTGAAACAATGTTTCATAAGCTTAGGACATGTAGAAACAGAGTAACTTATCAATTTAGCATATCATTTCTTGGGCCGCCAGGCTTATACAAACGTTGGAAGATAATTGAAAGTGAAAGGAAAATCGGATCGGTTGGGGTTTGGATGAAATTCCTTGGGAATTTATGCAACAAAATTGTATGGTACTGGTCGAAATCTATAGAGTCGCAGTGTCGGATGGAGATAAAAAATAGTTTGAAAAAAAACATACTCAAGATCAATGGCATGTTTTAAGGAGCAGAGAAGAATTGTAAAATAAATCTATAGTCTATTCTAATAAGATTCTTGTAAATGGAAAAGTGACAAACATAAACACTATCGACGTTTTCACGATAGAAATATCTCTCAATCGGTTGAGTATGTCATTTTACATTTTTATGGGATTTTAAAATTTTTAAAATGAGACGGTTAAAAAAATATGGAAAGGATAATTGAGGACGCCTTGGAGCATTCAGAATTACGATACCGTATATTGTTTAATTCATTCGTACCTTGTTTTGGGCAACGAGTTCTGCAGAAGTTTCAATCAGATTTGTGCAAAATCTGTGGATTGGTATCAAGTGCCAATAAATCGTCTAAAAATCAGCTCCCAATTGACGCTGAAAAGAAGTTTGATCACAACTAGCTGCAATCAGAAGAGGTGTATTTCAGTACACTAGTAAAGTTTAATTCCCCTAGTCACAATTGTTATTGAACAGGTTGTCTCAAATGAAACGTAGATCTTTTCTCTTTAGTATGCTGCAAGCGCTCTGTGCAATTTGACTAATCGAAAGACAAATAGTTGAGTCAATGCGCTGCTGAAATAGCATTGACCAAGCTTTAGTAGTTGGTAAAAGGTCGTATTGAATGAAAGTAGAAAATCCTAAGAGCCACATTGCTGACGATTTTTTGGGGTTCTTATAGCACTTCCCCCAATTATATGTATGCCTTGCAGTAACATGAATTTTGACCATTTTTTGTCAGTAACTAGAAGATATCTAAGACATTGCATGAGGACATAATTGGTTCTTTTTTTGTGATTAAAAGACAATGTCTGAGAGATTTCAGCCTCTTATACAGAGAGTTGTGATAAGTAAAAAATTAACCCTACCTGAAAATTACATATTTGTTGTAACTTGACGCGCTAAGTACGAAAATGATATTCATTTTGTCTGAAAATCAAAACTCGCATAGCTACAGTAAAACGAAAGTTGAAAATTTTCGATTTTTTCGATTTTTGACATACAGTTCTTTTATCTTTTTTAAGTTTAGGTATGTCAGACATCGTGTTCCGAAAATTCACCCAATATTAGGCCAATGGATGGGCCACAATTAGGCCAATGGATGGGCCCAAAAATAAAATTTTGAGAGCAAAAATTGTCATTTCTTCACAAAAATCACCATATATACTGCTAAAGCGCAGAAGGACCAAAAAATTCCCTATACAATAGATAGCTCACGATTCTTCTACCTGCTGACAAAAAATTCCGGAACTTCATGTACTGCTAGAGGGTCCCACAGCCTGAAGTTTATAATTGTATTTTCTGGAAGTTCCGACATTCCGACCTCCACTGTGGCACTACTAGAGCTTGATAAATTTTAAAAATGAGGCAGTAACACAGGTTACGTATGATGAACATGAATATAATTCCCAAACTCACAAAAAAATACAATTCGCGGTGCTACAGTATCCCAAAGTTTGGAATTTTCACATTTTTTAGCATTTTCTGTCTATTTACGTAACTTGAGATATATCGGCCTAGGCATTTAGTAGTTTTATTGTTGACTGTGTATTTGATACAGTAACAATGCTCTATAATGTGGTATGAAAATGTTTTCCGAATTTTCCATTTTACACTTTTTAGGAAGTTTTAATATGTCAAAAATCTTATGCAAAAATGGTGAAAATGCAGGTTTATCTCCATGAAAATGACTATATGTACTGCTGAAGCCAAAAGCACATATATTACGATGTCTGCTAGTTGCATACAAAAAATTTCTTCGCTCAGTAGAAACTGCTTCTGCTTTGCTGTCAGCGTCTTACATCTTCTTTGACTTCTGAGTGTACATCCTTCTTCTACAATATTTGTTCTATCTGCAGCGTGGAAAACTTGTAATGCTTTTTGAAGATCTGGAAGTAATGGCATCAAAGGGGCTGCTGCCAGTTTCCTCCTATATGCATTTATAGCAGTGTCTCTCAAGCTGACTCTTTGTGGTATCAGTTGATGATTACTGATAAGTAGATGCGGGAGTAAGTTACCATGCTTGAGGAAAGACTTGACACATCCCTCTTCTGGGCAAAGAAAATGACTGTTCTCATTTCATGGATTTTCATGCTCCATATAATCTTCGAAGTTGAAAGATGCTGCTGTTTGATCAGTATCCTCTGCTGGTGCAGTACTCTCCTTGCTTCCACCACTCATTGATTGCTACATGCTTGAATCACCAGATGAGGCAAGTAGCCCATCCTTTTGGTGAACAACATTTATCACAGCAGCAATTGCTGGAAGCCGGACATCTTTGGAACTAACTTCTTCAAGGGAAAATAAGATGCCAGGCCTGATCTGGTAAGCACATCATTGTGGATATAATCAATATCAAAATCGAAGTTGAAATAGGAGCTGTTATATCAAATATTGTAAGATGGATTCCTTTAAATGACGTCCAGTCCAGAAAATGTCATTCAGTGAACATAATAAACATTGATACAGGACACAAGTTCACAAATTTTAGTCTTCATATAGAAGAAAAAGTAAGTCATGGAAATTCATTGATCTGGTTTTTCCCATGCATGAGTTCTTTCTTATTCTCAAAGAAGAGTATTCCAAATTTGTTGTGGAAGCCGCTTCTGTTGAAAATAGAAAATTAAAATTTATCAACTGTAGTAGATTTCTGCAGATTTAACACCCTCGCAGTACACGAACTTTGGACATTTTTTGTATGCAACTAGCAGACATAGTAATATATATGTGCTTTTAGCTTCAGTAGTTCATATAATCATTTTCATGGGGAGAAACCTGAATTTTCACGATTTTTGCGGTCTGATTTTTGACATTTTAAAACTTCCTAAAAAGTGTAAAATGCATAATTCAGAAAACATTTTTATACCAAATTTTAAAGCATTATATTCTGTATCAAATACACAGTCAATAATAAAATTACTAAATGCCTAGGCCGATATATCTCAGGTCATGTAAATAGACAGAAAAATGCTAAAAAATGCGAAAATTCCAAACTTTGGGATACTGTAGCCCTGTAAATTTTTTTTATGAGTTTGGAAATTATATTAATATTCACCATACGAAACTTGTATTACTGTCTCATTTTTAAATTTTATCAAGCTCTAGTAGTTCCATAGTGGAGGTCCGAACTTCCAGAAAATGCAATTATAAGATAGTATTCAAACTTCAGGCTGTGCGACCCTCTAGCAGTACAAGAATTTCGGTAATTTTTTGTCAGCAGGTAGAAGCCATCGTGAGCTATCGATTGTATAGGGAATTTTTTGGTCCTTCTGAGCTTTAGCAGTATATATGGTGATTTTTGTGAAGAAATGACAATTTTTGCTCTCAAAATTTGATGTTTCAAGCACCACTGTATTCCTAATAAGCTCTTTACACTAATGAATCCTAAAGTAAGCTGTGGCCCATCTATTGACCTAATATTGGGTAAATTTTCAGAGCATGATGTGCGACATACCTAAACTTGCAAACGTTTAAAGAAGTGTATGTCAAAAATTGAAAAAATCGAAAATTTTTAACTTTGTCTTACTGTAGCTATGCAAGTTTTGATTTTCAGACGAAATGAATGACATTTTCATTCCTCATCAAGTTACACCAAATATGTGATTTTCAGGAAGGGCTAATTTTTTACTTATCACAACAAAGTTGAATCCTCTCAGAAATCGTGTCTTAATTTTTTACTTATCACTCTACCAGACATCGTGTCTTAGAATGAATGAGCTATAGCTGCATTGAATAGAACCAACGACGTACATCCCGTGATGAAAGATTGATTTTACAATGCTACAGAGTTTATAACCAATAAAAACACCAAAATAAATTACCTATTGCAGAAATTATTGGAGGTAGATGATTTATCACGTGAGCATTAATCATTTAATGCATATTTTACCTTTAAATGTGTGTCAGTAGATTGATATCAGGTATAGACTAATTTTCACACCACATTCATACACATTTTAGTAAAGCCTACGGTGAAAAATTACTAGTGTTACATTACTCAGGTTCTTATGAGCTGTCAAATGCACTATAACATGTATTATTTCATAATCTACACGGAGGCCTTCCATCGTCAGGTCGAGCTTTTCGATAGGATCCTAAATATGTAGGATACCCCATCAGAAAATATTACTGTTCGAAAAATGGAATATGTAAATTAGGCGTAAATACGATTTCAGGATCTGCTACGGTAAGCAAACAGATAAGTTCCATAGAAACGGATCATGTGAAGAAAGCGCAAATATCGTTTTTCAATTATAATAAAAATAATCAGGTAGCAATTGGAGCTGATAGGAAATCGGAGATGAGTTGACCATGAAAATTTGGAAATTAGCGTAATTCAATGGTTAAATGATACGACTCTATTTTTAATCATTATAGTTTATCAAAAATCTCGGAAATGATTGGTACCTGAAAAGTGCAACATAAATTCGGTGAAATCAAAAGCATGAGTAAATAAATTGTACGTTGACAAATGTTATGGCGTTTCCATAGCTATGCACACAATATGATTAGGATTTGATTACCAGCCGACATATTCATAATTTACTTTTATCAAAAATGAATTTATGAATAAACCACACATTGAATGATGATCGAAACTTACTATCTTTCATACTACAGTCGACTAAAGCAATTTAAAGTGTGCTAGCAAAGTAATAAGAAACACTAAAGAGAAAAAAATTATCATTGCAAATAACCGAGTAGCAAAATTTTTGTATTCCAGATGCTTTTTGCAGAATTAAAATATTGATAGAGAGGCGCTCATTATTTTACTTTATTAGAATTGAGTTATTAAAACCTCGGGTAGCCATAAAAATCCAACATTGACAGGCGAATTTATTGAGCTAATAAAATGCTCGTGATAATATGAAATGTTAATGGCGAGATGCAGCCAATGTCGAAATAATGAAAAGCTCGCGTGATGAGATATTAATCAAGCGAGATTGAAAAAGTTTCTTACTCTTGAAGATATTCTATTGACAATATTTACCTTGCCGGTCAGTTAGTGTTGAAATGATGAGAATAAAAATTAACAATTAGCATGCCAGCATAAAGATAAATCCGGAATAGTAAACTATCCTAATTACTTTCTTCAGAATCCTGTTCGGTGTTTTCCCCCGATCTTTTTTCCACATTTGTGGAAAGACCTCACAGAGTAGAAATTTTTTGCATACTGAGCAAAAAATTTCGCAACTTTTTGCCAAATTTTGCACATTTTGCATTACTCCAGCGCTCCGAAACACTCGAAGAACTAAATCATATTTAATGGAGACATCAACGAAACTGATGATGAGGATAGTGATGAATGAGTATAATGATGATGATGATTCTAAATAGCCGTTAATTTGGGATAATAAATGTTGTGATGGATCTTCATTCTTTTTCTGATCCATAAATATAAATTTTTGATTAAAAGGACTTCGTCAAGAGTCACAAATATTTGTTCCACATTTGTGGAAGGACCCTAAATTTTTTTCCACATTTTGGAATTTTTTTCACAAATGGGGTCATTTGTGGAAAAAACAGTGATCCTGTTTTGTTAACGAGTCTCCTCAGGGAGAAGGTCTCCAGGTGCAAATTCCAATATGATACATGTTATAGTGTACTTGATTCCCCTAAAAACCCGAGTAATCACACAATATTAGGCCTTGTTAACACTAAAATTTGTCAACTTACCGGACTTTAGCGACCACCAGAGAACATTTAGTGGCAAAAAATGCACTCGATATTGAAAACTGCAATAATGTTCATGTGAATTATCCTCTACCTCTAACAATTTATGCTAACTTCGGTTGAGTTTGAAAGGTCGTAACTCTCCAGTGTTATAAGGTCAGTCTTCCATTACATGAGATATTTTTGGATATTAGATGATTCTATCAAACGCAATTAGTAACATGTTTGTATCTTTTGTTGTTCCTTTAGATCTGCCAAATTTATATTGTTTCGCGCATTTATGCAAGTCTAGTTTCTGTATAAAGAAAGTCCAAGGGAAAAAATGGTTAGTGTAACATTAATCCGTTCGCTGTGAGCCATCGAATTCCCTATAGCGTGTGCAACTTTAGAATTTACACATCGGAACTTTTTTTCGTTAGTTTTTGGTGATTGTAGAATTTCAACAAGAAATCAGAAGAATGGTATTGATGACAAAATTGAAGTAGGTACTTTTAACTGATTGTCCTTCTCAATGGTCAAACAGGTGAACTCATCTCAACGATTTATTTTATAAAGCGGACTTTCCGAATCTTCCACATGACTGACGTCGAGGACGGAGTAAGGTTTCCAAATGTGAGCTAATAGCTAGTAGCTAAATACGGCAGCACTGATGGTTTAAAGTCACTCTGATCCTCACCCTAACACTAAAGTTCGAATAAATTTTCTATCGAGTGTAAACTTTCTCCGTTTTCGAGGTTCTATGTTGAATGTTGATATAACATGTGAACTTGACCATTGTTGATTAGGTTTATGCAAAAAATAATCCATCTGAAATCCCTTTTGAATCTAATCACTTTTTAAAATTTTTTTCTCGCAATCAGGATTTTTTAAGCACGGTGCTAATGGAACCAGAGCCGTGCTAACGACAATTTTTGGACGTTAGCACGCGTGCTAATGATTGAGAGGAAGAAATTTTTGAAAAAAAAGTTCCAGGAGAAAGTAAAGGATATCACAAAATTGTGGTGAAAAATCAAAAAACGCCGTTGTCACAAAGAACAACGTCATCAATATCGTAATTGTCTTCGTCATTTTTGCATGGTGAATGGCTGTGGCTCGAATTTGGATTCGCTTCGGCTCTAACTTTTTGAACACTACTTAGGTTTATTTGAAAACAGGGGTTTTGACATATGCTGAAATTAAGGCAAATCAGTAAAACTAATTAGCAAATATAAATAAACATTTTCTGAAAAAATCAATCGAGAACCTGTATTGAAGTTGAAGTGCAGTTCTAGATACAATGAAAACATGCAAACTTTTATCCAAACAGAATGCAAATTTGGTGATTCCTGAAAGTATTGCTGTCAAACTAACTACTGAGTATTTACTTATCGGTCAACTAATCAAGTGTATGATGTGAGAATGAGCTGATTTACTTAGAATCATTGTTTTTAAAAGTGCCAATATCGAGCATAATTTCATGAGTTAATACAATAAAAGCATGTTATCAGAATTGACAAACTCACACTTAATTTGACACCAACAAAGTATCATTTGTCAACCGTGCTCACTGTGCGAATGAAATATTTTTCCATTTGCACGAATGCTAATGGGAGCCGTGCTAAAAACCCTGCTCGCAATTCTATTGCTTAAAGGCTTATGAATCTGTTTGTGGTTTATAATTTAATTTATTAGCAATGTTTAGGTTTTAAATTTATAAATTACATGTTCATTAATACGTGAAAAAATGTCATTTTTTCATCAACAGGTCTCAGGGATTCTTTCAAATTTATTGCATTCAAAGAAGCAAGAGTAAGTTTTCTGCTGCTGAATAGTAGCTCAACAAGTCTAAGTGCTTCAAAAATGAGTACTATGAAAAAGAAGCTATATATTTCGTGTGAAAAAACACTAAAGTCTATTTATTTTCACTGGCTAATTCAGCGAGCCAATGAATGTAGGTTCAAATCAGAAAAAATAGTAAGTTTGTTACTGTAATCAATGAAAAAATTCTCGTTCATCAGCGACAAACATACTGACTGATATTTTTTTTCAATAGTGCACTTTAAATGTTGACAAAGTTTTATTCAAATCAAAAGTGACTAAGCTTGATTTTGTTTATGCGATTTTGGTCGTCTTTGATGAAGAAATGTATCTTTTCTCTACAATATAAGACTTTCCATTCTATGAAAGGTGTGCGCCAAATGGAACTTGACCTGTCATTTCAAAGTAAATAGACTGTTTGAATCAACTTTTTAAATCCACCAGTGTTCTGTAATTGTTTTGTGCAGTATTTTCATATCACTCATGAAAATCTCGTGGAACTACGAGGAACCCGTTAGCTTGTTCGTCGTGTTGTCCCAACTGGACCTACAGAAAGTATGATGAGATTAATGCACTGTGAAGCCGTACTACACGAAAGAGCTTGACGTTTAAAGTTCAAAATGACCTCTGAAAAAATGATCAAATCCCATTTTTCTCTCAAGTGTAGGGTATTAGTATAGCATGTCTCCACATGGGTCAAAAATCGATTGAAAAAAAATTTGAGTAGAATAGTCTCTTGGGTAAATTGATGTCGCTGATTTCGAATATGATATTAGAAATTTTATAGGAGCAGATCTTTACGTGTTTGTCCAATAAAAATAATTTCATAGTTCAATCAAAATTTATTCTTGCACAGTTTAGTCTATCAGACTAAGGGGAACTAACGAGCTATTTCCGCACACATATCATTGAATGGCGTAGGCTTAGGCTTGGGCTTAGGCTCAAGCTAGCCTCGTAACCAGCGACATCGATTTACCCAAGAAACTATTCTAATTTAAACTCAATATTTTTTCAATCGATTTTTGACCCATGTGGAGACATTCTATACTATTACCCAAGTTCAGAACATGTTCCAGAGGTTCTTCCACGGAAGGCTAGCAGACCGAAGTTCTCAAAAACGTGTCTGGAAGACAATTCATATAGTTTCATGATTTGGTACACATAAAATATGCGTGGTCGCACATTGCCTCCCTCAAATCATCATGTTTCAGCAAAATTAACGTGTGGCTGTAACCGCCAAACTACAAGGGAAGAACACGTCAACTATGACAAATTTCATCGTCAACGGTTCATTTATAACGTTCTCAAGTGTATTTTAACACTCACCGAGCCTCTTGTCGTACACACCGTTGCGAGGGGACGAGAAATTTTTCACGACGATTTTTTAAAAGCAACGTAGCTGGAGAGAGACAAATAGCAGGTGAAGCTTACGGAATAACGAAAAAATTGACTAACCGTTCACCAATTGGCGTACCTGTCTTCTCACACAGGGAAATATGAAAACGACGTAATGTTCTGCAGTGAAAGCCTGATAATCCTTTTTTACTTGCGAGATAGGGTCTCCAAGTGTGAACTCTGAAATCCCATGTACTATACTGCACTCGCTGATCGACATTAACCTGAGCAATGTTGAACTAACCATTTTTTGTCAATAGGCTCTCTTTACTCTCTAAAATTTGGATTAATGTGCTAAGCAATTTAAACTTGATCTATATCTAATCAGGGGAATTATAACAGATAAAGTTCGCAGGCGTAAAGAAAGATTCTAAAAAAAAGACTATCTGATCTCGCATCATTTTCGATTCGTGAACTCTTGAGCTTCATCAAAGTTCAGAACTAGTATTTCATAGAGTTTACACAGCTCGCTCAGCTGAATACACTAAAGTTTCCCATGAACTTATTAGTTGAAGACAAAAACGATGAGTTGTTCTGACTCACCCTCACAGTTTCTTAGCCACATGAGTTTCCAGCATTAGTACAAAAATAATATTTTTCTAGTTTAAAACCCATAATAGTATATACACATCAATACAAACGAAAATTTCACGAAATGATGACCTGCGAGGGAAAAGGTAATTCAAAGTAGTCTAGTAGCGCCTCATAATGAAATTGAAACAAAGTCCAAGTCAAATGAATGACTTGGAAAGCAAGAGCGCCACTTAAATTTGCAACAATCCACATGAGAATTTTGTTTTTTTGTCTCAAAGGAATGAGGAAAATTTATATTTTCAGTATTTATTCGAGTCCCAAATATTCGTTTTCACCCAGACTGTTTTAAAATTGATCATAGACTTTCGTTACACTGAATATTGCATAAATACGCCAAGCACTCAAAAGTTCACCTACACATGATCTGAAGAAATACAACAACTATGAATGTGGAAAGCTGCATTGAATAAAACTAACTGGTGGATATTAGGAAAGTTTTTGACAGGAAAGCAATCTAATCTCGTACCCTCTCCGATTTGTGAGCTATTGAACTTCATCAAACGTTAGAAATGCGTATTTTGTAGGGTCTTAGGGACGAACACTAGTTCTTGTGGACATCATTATAGCACGAGCAATGATCTGCCGAATGTGTGCCTCAGTATCTTACAAACTCTACTTTAACATAAAATGCAATAACTGTATTTTTATAGCAAAAAAGATTAGTGTATTATTACTCGCATGGCTAATAGGCTATCGACTCCAATTTAACACGTAAATTTTTAGAAGTTTTACCGGAAGACTTTCCCTCGTAAGTACATGAAATATTAACTGTTTTTCATGTAGGAGATACACATGCGCCATTCGGTAAACAGTCAATGTACAGTATTTGCCTCCACACCCGTACCTGTACATGGTCCACACTCCTTGGAAAAACCTTAAAAAAATCATACATTGTTAATTGAGGAAATTATGCAATGCTCATTTCGCAGTAGAAAAAATGAACGTGGAAGATTTGGGTAATGTGCAGCATAGTATCTTCTTTCCAAGATGCTTAGCTTGATAAGCAAGGGCTTCTAGAAAACTTTTGTATTCCATGAAATGCTACGCCATGCTTCACAATGCTACTTCCTTTAAAAATCAATTTGGAAATGTGCAGGAGTTTTCTGTAGCTGCCAGCAATGTTCAGAGTTCTTTACAAAAAAGGCTGCATTCATAGTGTATTTGAGGTTCATCAACGCTTCACAAACAATATACAAGTAATGGCCGAGGAATAAGCAGATAGGCGAAAAAATTATTGCTAATTGATATCCGGAAGGTCGCGCCTCAGTATGTTTATCGATGGGCGATTTTTTCTTTTCGTCGCGCACATTGATAAAAACGACACAATGTTGATAACGAACACAAAAGAAAAACATAGTATACGAGCCTGATTATTTATGCATGTGATTATTTGGGACCTTGTGAATGATATGTTTAGGGATTAATTAACGGGTTTTTCTTCTTTTACGAATATGAATGTTTTCATTATCGACGAAAAAGAGAGGAAAAATAGAAAAGCGCATGCAAAAACGCCAAATTGAAGTAAAATTGGAAGAAAAAAAACAATTAAAGAAAATGCGAGTGAAATTTTCAGTAATTTCATCATATGTTCACAATTTTTGAATTATGAACATATGCCCAAAATAGATTTTTTTTTATATTATGCACATTCTAAACTCATAGACTGATTGATAGCTCAATGCAAAAACTCTAATTTTTGTTGATTATTTTCTAATAGACTCTAAAACTTATAGAGTATGAAAAATGCTCGATGAGGTTCGTCTACTGTTCGCAATCAGAGGAGTATTGAAAAATTTAGAGAACTACAAATTTTAATACAAAGTACTTATGCTCATGAAAACCAAAATCAACGATTGAGGCTCAGAAACAATGCGTTAATTATTTATTTCATTCAGTTTTCATATAGAGAAGCATTTTTACATTTAGTTCACTCAGAGCTTGACTGGCTGAAGTACTGCAAGCTTTTTTAGGCGGATCGTTTTTTTACCTCTTTGGTTCGTCCTTATATTCATTCATTGAAATAGATATTTCAGAGTAAAAGTTTTTTGGTAGTCAGTCAAAATTAAAATCGAAAAAACACAAAGCACAATTTAGATACAGTATTATCAAACAATTCTTCCGGTAATATAACTTTTTTGCTTCTAAATAATGACAAATTGCCGAATGTAACCAAGGATTTAGAAATCGACAAAAAAATAAAAAATAAAAAAATAGCAGGAGCTAGGTTTTATCATAATGTCCTGAAGTAACATCAGGGGTCGTAATGTTAAACCTGGCTTGTGCTTAACCTACCTTAATAATGCCTTTTTGCCCTGCTAGTTGATATGATTTGATGAATTGGCACCTAAGGGAGTATGGCCAAGCCTAGCTGATTCTTCGGTAGTGTCTATCATTAGCATCTGCCTAGCAGCTAGACTCTTAGCGTATCAGCTATCTGCAACTTTATAAAAACAGACCTTGATAGATTAAGCACAAGCTAGGTTTCAATATACGGCCCCAGGGTTTCCTAAGTGAAATTTTTCGAACATAAAATTGTCATTCGAATGGAAATCAAAAAATAAATTGAAACATAAATTTATTAATGAGCAAACCTATAAAACAGATTTATCGGTTGATAATCAACTTGCGACGCTTTGAATGAAAAAAATTTGATGGTTCGACACAAGCACTTGGGATCATAAGTCTTTTCTCTCGACTCCAGCCAAACTTCTGTGGAATTCCGCTATCTGAAGTTCTTAACACAGGAATATTGCTTTATTCTTGAGATTACGATATCGCAAATTACATAAATGTATTATCATCGACAACATTTTGCAACTTAAGTCTTATTTTTAAAAACGGGAATCGCTTTAATCACCACAAGTTATAAAAAGTAAAAGTCACGTTTGAATATTGTAGCCGGGTGACAATTTTTCTCCGCATTATCGATTCGCCCCTTTCATTTTTCCATGTTTGTCAATTCAATACGAATCCCGTCTTCAAAAAAGTAAGGAGTTGCAAAAATACGAGACTATTACAAGAATAGTGTAAAAATAATGGGATAAATAATCGTCTACGTGCGAACGATTGATAGGACAAGATCTCTTGTGAATTGATGTGGAAATTCGAGGTTTTTTACAAACATTCAATTTATAAAAAATTCGGTTTTACGTGATCGGTAGGCCAAATTTTCAAAACGAAAAATTCATCGTCTGCAGAATATGTTGATTTTTATGTCACAAAAAATAAGATGATCTGAAAAAAGCTTTTTAGTCTTTTCCACAAGAACTTGTCTCAACAAGTACATCGCGACCTGGAACAACTAACTTCATACTGCTAATCAAAGGAAGACGTTCGTTCCAGGACAGCCAGTTCATGATAATAGACATTTCAGACTTGAAAACGTTGCGTTTCAAGTGTCATGCAAAATTTTGACCATAGTGTTGAGAGCGAAAGTCTTCTAAGCCTAAAGGAAAAATGTAGGAAATTATCTGGATAAGAAACGGTACCAATCAAATTCGAGGATCCATTGAACCAACTGGTGGGTAATGAATGCATGAGTGCTCTTCATCACTTATTTCTTTCTATATTTCAAGGAATCAAAATTTTCTTCTGCTTTTCATGCTGCATTTTTCTCGATTGTCCGTTCATTACGTTCAGTTGGTTTTGTGTTCATTTCTTCGTTTTTTCCTTTTTCAATCATTTTTTATGTTTTTCGCATAAAATTGTGTTGCACTTTTTTCCTCTTCTGATTTTTCGCTTGTTCTTTTTTCCACTTTCCTGTCTTTTCATCAAAGTATAGCCAAATCAAGGAAAAACTAATCCACTTCAAATATCAGTTAAAACGAAAAATTTATATGTTATAAATTTTCGAAAGCTCAAAGTCTTAGCGTTCAACTCAATCAGAAAGAGAGAATGAGCGAAATTATCCGTACAAAACCTTTATGTGCAGGAGGTCATTTTTTGCAGAGAAAGCTTTTGCTTTTTTGAATAACTTGAGAAATTTTTCTTTACTCAAAAGCTTAGCATATATAGTCTGTTTTTAAATCATAAGCATTTAAAAAAATTGACTATTTTATTTAAAAAATCCGATTAAGTCCTTAATTGTATTCTTCCCGCAGCAACAAATTTGTTGATAATTTTTAAAAAATCCGTAAGCTTATATTGAAAAACTCGGTTCGATGGGCGCCGCGGCCTTTCCGAAGTCCCTTTTCTATTTCTTCTCATATGATGGGTTCTGATTCCGTCCACCTCACCTCTAAAATGGTGCTCATCGGAGCGAGCGCCGCCTGATTGGTCATTTTTTCGTCTCTTTTCGACTCCGAAATAAAGTCTTCATTTTCCAATGTTGTCGTTGGCGGTCCATTTTTCACCGGAGTACGAAGTCCGATGGTGAAAACGCCCAACGGTTTGACGTCCACGGATTTTTTACGCATCATTTCCGTATAGGCCGTTTCGCCCATTTGGGCTATGTCGACGCCCAATTCTTGGTCCAAATCCTGCAATCTCAGGGACAAAAATGGCACGCGTTCCATCGAGCAGACAATGACCAGCGTCCAAACGAAGGACCAAGAGGCGCCGGCCGTCGAACCAGCCAATTGGTAGAGCAGTTGGACGAAATGACCGTCCAACCAACCACCGTCAATGGCCGTTTCGTCCAAAGCGGCCACCCATTTTTGGGCCAAAATCCCGACCAGCAGGTTGCCCAGAAAGCCGCCTAAACCGTGCGTGCCGAAAACGTCCAGGGCGTCGTCATAGCCCAATTTGTGTTTCAGGCGGCAACCTAGAACATAGGTACCCTAAAAATAGATGATGTGGCCTCTATTATTGTAGTTCTTTGGCCAGCTTTCACGTACTGGGTGTCCCATCACGTCTGAGGCCAGTGTAATTTTTCAAATAGCTATTTGCATTTTGCGTCACGTTTTTAAACTGTCGAATTTGGAAGTTTATTACCAAGTATAAAGATTCTACATAAACTATTATAACCTATGAATTAGTCGAAATCAGGAGACGAGATTTAGCTGATTTGTCCATTCATTTTTTATCACTCATAATTGTGAAGGCCCATCTATACTTTTTTCGCTAAACAACATACGCAAGCGATTTGCTCTTGAAGTATTGTAGTAATTTCAGTATATAAAACATCTCAAGGTAGGTATTGAAATTTCCGATCGAAAGATACCCAACACCTTCAACAAGCATCTATTGAGCGCTTTAAATCAAGCTTTGACGCAAGAAACGTAAGAAACGCAAGATGCTTACAAAATAGCTGATTTCTGCCACACTCTGCAAATTTTTTTTTTTGCAAAATATACTTCACTGGATAGAACTCGTCAAGATCTTTTTTGCGCACAGAGAAAATGAGGGATTCATTTGATTTTGATAGTTGCAATCACTTGCGACAGATTTTCGAGAATAAAGTATAGATGGGCCTTTACACTTAGACGATTCTTTGACGTTATACGAGTTAGACGTTCCATAAGACTATAATCAAGAATGACTTCCCACGAAGCAGTAATCAAGCTTACTGTATTCGACATGTAAACTGTCCAGAATAATGTGCCTTTGCTGCAGACACCATCATATTTTAACCATAAAAATTAAAGTAAGATTATATAATAACATCAATTAGGACCAATTTAAGAGAACTGAACGGCATTCTAAAATGTTATATCTGTCTGAAGCTAAACGAACTATGGGAGAGCATACAGAATTTTGCATCATCCGCAAAATTCCTAAAATTATAGACCAAAAAGCTAATAAAACTATAATGAACATGCAAAAAATTTTCTCCTTGACAAATTTCTGGGACGAATAGTTTTGTTGTTTTGTACACTTTGTAGCACAGAAATTTGTTCATAGTAAGCCAATGGTTTTCTGTCAATTTTTGGAAAGTGACCAGCAAATCCACCGATCAACAAAAACGAATAGAACCTATAGTCTATTTTTTATGAAATGTTTCTAGAATGAAAATTGACGAAAATATTCGGTGACGTGAAAATCTTCCACACCTTTTATTGTAGAATATTTTTCTCAAAAATTTCTGAATGTTAGTTGAGTGTTGTCACAAATTTTCAGTTTCCTGAGACGTGCGGCTCGGCACAAATGCTGAAAACAATACAATTTATAATAACGGGAATGTTATCATACAGTGAAAGAATATTAAATTAAGTTTACAGTAGTGTCTTCAAAATTTTCGAAAAATTAGAAAATAGAAAGTTTCACCGCAATATTTCTCCGTTCAATCTGAAGATCACGTATATCTTGAATTACTTGTAACTTGGCATTTTTGATAAGCGAATAACTGTTTCATTGGGCCCGTCCCAACACCGCCACCGTCCCAACTCCGCCACCATCCCAACTCCGCCACTATCGTGTCCCAACACCGCCACCGTCCCAACTCCGCCACCGTCCCAACTCCGCCACTGTCCCAACACCGCCACCGTCCCAACTCCGCCACCGTCCCAACTCCGCCACTGTCCCAACTCTGCCACTTTCTTGTCCTAACTTTCGCAATCTTTCAAAAAATTTATTTTTTGTAACGCGTTAAACTTAACCAAATGTGCTTATCAGATCTATGAATGAACAATATTTTAAGATATAAGTGATAATTTTTCCGTGTCAATGTATCATATTTATTCATCAATTCCGAATGCAAATTTCAACATTAACCCAATAGATGCACTAAATGACGCAAATAATCTGTTATTCTGGCCATCAAATCGTTCCCGTTCTACTCTTTAATTCTTGATTCATAAAATTTTCAATAGGACTAAAGTCACCCATGATTTGATTACACAAATTCGAATCAATTGACAACAAGAAATGAAAAAAGATCCGTATGTTTGTATTTTAATGTGCAAAGCACATAGTTATTTTGGTAATATGCTAATGAAGTAAATTCCGGTCTCACGCTCGTTGTTCTATTTTTGGTTATTTCGGTAAAATCGTTTGTATAGTTAAGTACGACTATACAAACGAAGATTATATAAATATACCATGTATTTATTGCTTTAATGATAATATCAGTTTTTGCCATCCTATGAATTAGCAATATCATGTTGTTAAGTAAAAAAAAACTTTGTTACAAAAAACAAACTTTTTGAAAGATTGCGAAAGTTAGGACAAGAAAGTGGCAGAGTTGGGACAGTGGCGGAGTTGGGACGGTGGCGGAGTTGGGACGGTGGCGGTGTTGGGACAGAAGCGGAGTTGGGACGGTGGCGGTGTTGGGACACGATAGTGGCGGAGTTGGGACGGTGGCGGAGATGGGACGGTGGCGGTGTTGGGACGGTGGCGGAGTTGGGGCACGATCGTTTCATTTGCTCACTGTGTTGCTTAATTTTGGTTTCTTTCCCCTGCTCACCCATGTTGCATGCGATACCAGCCACAAACCCGACTACTATGGCGCTCCAGGGTGCGACGAAGCCCGAACCGGGCGTAATGGCCACAAGGGCCGCCACGGCGCCGCTGCAAAAACCCAAAGCTGATAGTTTCCTGGCGTTCCTGTAGTCGAACAATACCCAAGTGAGACCACCGGTTGAAGCGGCTATACATGTAACTGTGAAAATTCAAAGTTGACTCAGAGGACTGTAATCCTATGTTACTGTGAAGCTTGAAGGATATCAAACCAGACGGCATCGTTCAGGATTTACTCTGATTCAAAGTAAAAATCGGCTTTGCAATAAATGGGACTGCATACCTTCAAATAACCATGTACATTTTCAGGTTGGAGCAGAACACACTCTTTACTAGGGAATGTCTTCATGGTATAAATTCTAAATATTTACTTCTTATAGGGCCTTCCGCAGTCTATAAGCATGCGAATATTCTTAAACTAATTTTTTTGTCCATAGGCCATATTTACACTAAAATTTGCATAAATGTGATCCACAGTGGTAAGTTCGTTTACTCCCGATCTTAACAACGTTGGCTGAAAAATATCTAGGCAGGTGATTATGAGCACTATAGTCTGTTTTTTGTAAAATGCTTCCAAATAGAAAAGTGACACAAATCCGAACTGCCGTCAAAATCGTTTACTTAGAATACTTACAATAAAATTTTTCAGTCTATTAGAAAATGTTTATTAGAAAATCGTGAAAATCTGAAATACAACTTGTTTTCTACTTTCATTATTTGAAAGCATTTCAAGAAAAACAGACTATAGTTGCAATATTGCCCATAAGAAGAAACGTTCATCCCTATCACCTGATGAAATGCACATTTAAACTTCATTGATGTTCACGAGCACATAGATCGAAAATGGTGCGAGAATAGATTATCTTCCTGTTAGAAACTTTTCTTATGTCAGTTAGTTTTATCAAATGTGTGTTTGTCATGGCTCTTGAGATCAGGTATTGTAAATTTTCGATCGATTAGCAAATTTATGCAAATTCATGCAAATTCAAGTGTAAAGAAAGCATATGAGCAAATTGATCCATGTAAAATTACTCAAGTTGCAGTGGGCTATCGAATCCACTATGACAGGTATGATAATATACGCTTGGAGACGCCACTTCGTGAGAAAATGCTTCAACATTCGTCTCCGTCCTTGCAACTGACGCATTTTGGAAAACTTCTTCTAAAACTCACCCGTCGCAGAAAATGCCGCCCTGACTGTTCCGGCCAAAGCTGAACCGCCGTTGAACCCAAACCAACCGAACCACAGAATAGCCGTGCCTAAGAACACGTTGCTTAAACTGTGAGGTTTCCATTCTGTGTTCCTATCGTAGTCGAGCCGTTTACCGAGAACCAGCGCTTTGGCTAAACCAGCGAACCCCGAAGCTATGTGGACTGGCGTGCCGCCGGCATAGTCTAAGGAGCCGAGTTTGTTGAGCCACCCATTTTTAGCCCATGTCTAAATTTGGAAGAGAATGGTGTTAAGAGATGTGTTATGATAAGCTATGATAAGCAGCTAGTAGTAAAACTACTATAGTCTATTTTTCCTGAAAAACTTCGAAATAATAAGAGTGAAAGCAAGTACTATTCTATATTTTTCCGATTTTGGCTCAACTGTTATGTCTCATAGAACTCCAACTTCATGAAATACTCAACTAACCTCGACAATTCTTTTTTTTGTGAAAAATTCTACAGTAAAATTTCCGTTTAAAGGCTCTTGATGACGGTAAATATTTGTGATATTTTTTCAATTTGGAAGCATTTTAGAAAAACATGCCTTTGTAGTTGATAGTGTTAGTACTCCTACTGTAGTCTGTTTTTCTTGAAATGCTTGTAAATAATAACAGTGGAAAGCAAGAACATGCTATTTCGGATTTTTACGAGTTTCTGATAAACCATATGTCACACAAGACTTGCAAAATTATGGACATCTCAACTGACCGGTAGAAATTTTTCGAGGCAAAAATTTCATCATAAAAGCGTTTTGTATGATGTCGATGACAGCGCTAATGTTTGTCATTTTTTGATTTACAAGTATTTTTATAGTAGCAACAGCAGTAGTTGCAGTTAGTAGCTATGACAAAGCTGCACGAACATTCAAATCGCATTACCCAATATGCAATAGGATCATAAACCACTGTTGTCCATACGAACATGAAAATCATGGCTGGCATGATGCGAACGCGTTCGGCCGACGAACCGAACATTAGGGCGCTGGTTATTGTGGCGAACATGCCTTGGTAGATGAAAAATGAGATAGAATTCATTGTAGTGGGTGGTATGCAATGTAAGCCTAAATTCGTGGCGCCACAGTAGGAGCAATCGCCGATGAACGGACCGCCGTATTCCGAAAATGTCAAACTGAAGCCAAACAGAGTCCACTGAAGCGAGAAAACAGGAAATAATCAGATCCAGAAAGTATCAAATAGTAATCTGCTCCAAAAATACTTTTTCCGTGATCAAAATTAAATTATGTTGGTGCTAGATACCAATTTATTATTAAATTGCGGTTCCGCGATAATTCAATCTTGCTTTTAGAAAATTGAATAATGGAATCGGGCATCACGAGATTCGTTGCCAAAATTTTGTCCCTTCATTCAACTAATACGAAATGTGACCTTTAACATTTCCAATACCTCCCTCATTAAAGCCAAATTTTTTTATTTTCAATGACTTTTCTTGCACCTTGCTGACGTCAAGTAGCCTTTCTTTACCTATACTTTCATAAATGTCCAGCTTGATTCTTTGGGTGAGATTTTGTAGAATATTTTATTTCAGTAAAGTAATGCTTCGGGGAAATTGCTTCAAAAAATGCCTTGAAATGAAGAGTGTTTGAATTTCCTTCAATTATAATCTTGGAATACTTCTATCCCAGAATTATTTAACATTGTGAATTTTTTCTGTTTCTATAGAAATTTCTCGCATGCTTTCTATGTTTTTCATTAATTATTTCAGCGAAAATAACATACACTTATCGATGAAAATTTGAACAACGTATAAATTTTTCAAAAATGATGAATGAGAAGCGTCGTTCTTTTATCGACACAAAATTATATTCGAAGCCATTAATTTGCTACACCCTAACAAATTATGTAAACAACTTTGAAGAAGTTACTTTTTAAGAGAAAAATAAAAAAGTGGTTGTTTAATCCGGAATTTCTAGATTTTTTGTTCTTGGCTTGATGAAAAGTCTCATTCAACTTTCTTACTGGAATACGTAAGCAAAAAACTCCTGTCCATGTCGTGATTTTGAAATTTTGACACCAAATCAACAAACGTACTGCTGTTGTAACTCCAAAAACGTAAGCTTTAACCGTGGAAGACTAGCAATGAGAAGGAAGACTGAACTTTTTGAAAACTGCAGGGGCTTCTTACTAGATCAAGTCAATTTTTCTTTTGTTTGGAGTTGCGGCTGACATGATAATTATCATGTCATGCGACATTTATCGAGTAAATCAAATTTTTTGAACTTCGTTTGTGAAAAATTCTGGCTTCTACATCTATAGTATAAATATTTCAGATCATTGAAAATACAGTGACAGTCGAACATTTGTACTTAAGGTTTCTGTAGCAACATCCATTTGGAATATGAAATTGGCTCAATAAAATTTATTTGATCAAATGTCACGATTGATAGAAATACTACACTTAATTCCTACATGAGTAGGAATACAAGATTGAAGAATGACACATATAGCAACTTGAGTAACGTTTTGATTGTACTCATCCCCGTGGATCACTATCAAAAGTGAGATTTGCATAAACGAGATCAAAAGTGGTACGATAACATCTATACATAATTTCAATAGTCACAAAGCATAGTAACAGATTGGACATATATGCATTATAAATTATTGAAAAAAACTAGGTTCATTTGAATTTTTTTCTCTCTCACGTCATGAAATTTTGTTTGAATACACTTCAGGGAGCATGCGAGCGGTGTTGGAAGTGCACAATGCGAAAACAGTGCATGATCCGTTGGACTAGCAAGTAGCAATCATACATAAGCAGCAAGGGAAACCTCGGAAGGTCAACCAAATTTTAACCAATTTTTAAACACATGACTACACGAATTTAACTCATGTTTTTGAATAGATTCCAATTAGATATATTTATTGATATCCAATTTGTCGCATTTTGAAAGAAAAAAGTCTTGGTTGTCTCGAAAAATCACTATTTGGGTGAGGTCAAACCTCTGCCTGGGTGAGCTATGAGATAAAACACTTTCTGGATGAAGTCAACATCCCAAACTCACCCCAAGCCGATGTATGTTATCAATGGTAAGCTTTATTCTGACCAAAAGCATTTTTACAGACACCGTTAAAATATATGAATGAGATCACCATAATTCATTAAAAAATCTTCAAATTTATATGTTTCAAAAAGTTACGTCATTCACATCAAGCAGTAACATAAGTTTAATCTACAATATTTGGGTGCTTGGATATGAAACTCTATTTGTACGGTACATTTTGGGTGAAAGAGTTAATTTTTAGCAAGTATCCTTTTGTCCGTCGAACAATCATCATTGCAGATTGATAAAAAAAAAGTTTTGAAAAAATGATGTTCGCGACAAGCGTTCACTTCCGATGACATTTTGAGTTTCAATACCTTGTTATTCCTGGAGTCAGATATGGACCTCATGTTCTACTCTTGGTCACATATACCAATTCCAGAGCAATCAAGGCTCTACAGTGTATTCTTGTAACAATGAAACTAGGAAGCAAGTACAGTTTCAAATTTTCGTTACGTTTTCGCTGATGGAACTGTAAATTCGTGAAGTCTATTCATTGACCGAAGTTAAATGATTTTTTAACCTAAAATTTTACGCTTTCGTTATCTTCTGGTTTGAAGGCGTCTTATGAAAAACGGATCAAAGGAAACAACACTTGCCGAGTTGAAGTGTAACATGCACATGACTTCACAGTTTACACTTGTTCCTCCACATACTGACGATGAGTGACGTGTCGGGATACAATTTTACATCATACAGAAATTTTGTAGATCTATCGTAATATTTAGTTCTGTGAATGCTATGAAATAAGCCAAATTGTACTGGTCTATCTGAGCAGTTGGGATCGAATAGTTCCAATTTCTCATCTCAAATACTGGCCTCGCTCCAAAGAGAATGAAGTCATAGCAATTGAATAATAATTTTTAAATACGATTTGTTCAATTCTAGAAAGAGATACTCATTTGGTGGTGGACAAGGCCACAGACAGAGAACAACAAGTTCTTGGTGAGCGATCATCCTTAACTTTGAATCTTCATCACAGTCTAAAAATGAGCATACGGAAAATTTCGTACAACCATGGATTATCCGACTTCTTCGCACCCTGTGAATTCCCGATATGTCAATTTTGTCAATTTGTTAATGTCAATGTCAATCTTCTGCAGAAATTTGAATACTGCAATGTTTTGAAAGTCGGGATTAGATTGCAGGCAATGGCTCTGTTTCAACGATTTGTATAGTTTTTTACAGTCAAATTTACAGTCAAAAGTAATAAATTTGAGGATAATCGATAGGTCTCGTAGAGATCTATTCAATAATACTTTTCTAGTTGCAGTATCTCTATTTTTGATATATTTATTTTAGGCTTTCCTTTTCGGGATGACCTTCTCAAAATTATTTAACTGTTATGTATGCCTGCAAACTTTTGACACCCTCTGGGTTTCATATCTTTCGATGCAAAACAAACACGACCCCTTAATGACCAATAGGAGGCCATAAATTTTAGATATAGCTATCCTGAGTAAGATGAACACGGAAAAACTAAGTAAACTTATTCTAATCGATAAAAAAAACTTTCCGTGAGCGGCGAGCAAAAAAACTGAAAATTTCCTTCGATAACCTGGCTAATTGTCAGAACTGTTCAAATAGCACTCAAATATCGAACATAGTTCTATCCGAAACAAGAGTGGATACGCACGACGTTTTTTCTAGGATTTTAGCCTCCTTGCAGTTAAGAAGGAATTTTTCTACCGTATAAAGTTTTTTACTATGTGGAAATTGCGTGTCAAGTCGAATCTACTGTTTTGGGTATCACTACATCTGTTAATTTAAAAGTGAATTGGCTATAGCCGCTCATCACCTGCAAAAGCACCACGGCCATGGACAAAAACGACAGAAAAATCAACGAAAGGGCGTTCTTCGATCTGGCCATGCCGGAATAAAAATAGCCCAAGCCAGGCGTCATGAAAAAGACCAAAGCGGCGCTCAAAACTACGAACGCGGTGTCGCCGTGCGACACCGCTCGTTCGTTGGCGATTTGCATGTTAATCAACATTTGCGTGAAATTCGGGGTATAAATCGGCGTCGAAGTCATTGACGTGTTGTCGGGCATATCCGGGCGAAAAAATTGTAAAACCTAGTCAAAACTAGATTGTGCGGTTTTGTTGAAAGTCATACCCATATATACGTTCTTGAGGGGTTTTGAATTCTTTTGACCCCCTATGTTGACTGTCTGTTTACCCCATACAGAATTCTGGCTGATACCCCGGGGATTTCGCCACCGGTAGATTTTTAAATTCATCAGATATTGAAAAAATTTCAGCTTTTAAATAATGAATGGAATTTTCAAGTATTAATCAAAAACTTGTTGACACGTCATATTTTTAAAGTCTTGGAAACACATCACAAACTCATCTGCATGGGATAGGAGTGACTCCTGCTAGTGAGACGAGTTTTATGCAATACATGAACAAAGGGAAGGTAGGGAAATAGAGAATAAACCTTACTACCTGAAATCACGAATGTCCCAACCTGAACTTTTAAAAAAGGAGGAGAAATGCCAAAAATTCAAGTCTTCCTGCTAAAATTGGTCTTCTTCGAGGATATTGATCTTCGAGAGTAAACATAATAATGTTATCTGATAACTTCACATCATCCTATGATACTCGGTTTCAGCATGGGTTATTTGTCAAGATATGAAAAAATAGGCCACAATTATAGGTTTTATCTCACCTCCGAGGGCAATTTTCATTAGCCAACGCAGTACAAAAAAACACGAGCAAAGAAGAAACACATTGAGTCAAAAAACGGACAAAACTGTAGGAGTCAGAAGTCTTGATTATTATTGTTTTGATTACACTATAATGTAAACGACCATTATTAATCAATGAACATTAATAATTTCAGTGCCTGATTAATGATTCATCATAAACTCAGCACTCGTTTTGACGATTTTTCAGGTCATTGTTGACGTTCTGTAGTGCTTGAAAATGTCGCTCATAGTATTCTGAAATTAGGCGCTTTGATGACTGACAGCTTTCTAAAATTACTGCTTTGCCATCGCTTCCATAAATTGACATTGCTTCCATAAATTGACATTTCGAAAAATTTAGGTTTTAAAAGACAATGTTCACAGACGCTATTTTTGAAAACTACAGTGCAAAACTTTTCCTAATGATATAATCTATCGGAGCTGATCATGTATGGCTTCTTGCAATCAAAATCCAAAACTATAGTCAGTTTTTCCCAAATGATCCTTGGCGTGCAAAAAGATATTCACGTAAATAATAAACAACCTACCCATAGTCTGTTTTTTATAAAATGCTTCGCAATAGAAAAGTGACACAAATCAGTATTGTCGTCAAAATTGTTTACAGAAAGTTCTTACTGTAAAAGTTTTCACTCGAAAAATCGTTAAAGGTAGGTCAGTATGCTCACAAATTTTCAGTTCCATTTGATATATTTTTTGTCAGAAAGTTCTGAAAATCTGATATACTACTTGCTTGCCACTTTCATTATTTAGAGGCATTTCAAGAAAAACAGACTATATATGGACACCTTTTTTCTAGTTAACTATAGCGGTTTGGCCAACAAATTCAGAAAAAAACTTTCGACCTAAGATACAGGTTTATTGTCCGCTCACCGATTTCTACCGATTATTCTGCTTTCCGAGGCTCATTAGAAAATGAATAGACTGTGTATAATCAAGTTGTTTTCTATCATTAATGTGTGTGGCAAAGGGCACAGTGACTCTTGGATTTCAATCATTTCTATTTGAAATGGAATGGAGAATCAGTAGAACTAGTAAATTATAAGATTATATTTTATTAATGTTGAAATTATTGATGATCGGTCGGAATTTCGGCAAATGCAGCCTTACTGGAGATTAGATAGTCATTTTCGATAACCTTGAAATGGTTGAAAAGACTGATCAAGGTGTCCTACCTGAAATTTGAAGGAAAAATTAATTGTACAGAGTCAATGATCTTTCTATAATTCTGGATAAAAGTATGGCTACGATGGTTGCGACCTCGCTGCGTCGATCATTTCCAATAGAATGGAGTATAGTAGATCTAAAGGTATGATAAGAAATATACTCGTATGTATTACGGAAGTAATCACTTTCATCAGTAGTGTGATCTCTTTGACTCCTTTTTAATCATCAAGTGCTAACTTTTTATTCGTTTCTGGTGCTTCCAGGATTAATGCAAAGGTTACCCTACTGACAAATTCAATTGTGTACTCGATTTTCCTTGTTTTTAAAAAAACAAATGTCTCTTCAACAACTAAACACATTATGCGCAGTGAACCAGCTCAGTAGCTGGAAAGACCAGTAGCTGAAAATACATGACTGATTGATACCATATTAATGAAACAGTAAGGAAGTTCTTTTCGGCAGCTGCCATTGTCTGCCTTGACTAGAACGAAGAAAAGGCGGAACTGGACTGTGCCTTCTCAAAAAAAATTTTATTCTCGATTCATTTTGAAATGATTGATGCAGCGATCACGGAAGTAGATTCAGTACGGAAAAAATAGTAAACCTATCACTGTAATAAGATTTTTTTCGTCAGTGAGCGGCAAACAGAACAATTAAAAATTTTCTTCAAAAATCTGGTTAAGTGGCCAGAATCTCTCGAGTAGCAGTTTTGTATCGACGCAGTTCTGTCCAAATCAACAGTGGATAAGTATGATGTTTTTTCGATGATTTTGGCTTATCTATTCTCAATGGAAAGTTTATCTTTTTCTACAGTATATAGTTTTCCACCAAGTAAAAAGTGCGCATCAAGTTGAACCTACTTTTTTGATTTTAGTCGTGTCTACCATTTTGAATTGGGGCAGGGAGCATTTTTATGGCCTCAAGAAACTACACACATTTCTTTATCCAAGCGTTTTCCAGTTTTTGAGGCCTTTGCCGGTTTTTATGCATCATCTATGGGGCCCACCATTTTGTCTTGCATACACACCTATTAAATTAAGTTATAGACTGAGTTATCAAGAAAGAAGGCGTTTTTGGATTTTAATCCAGAAATGACCGCATTGTTTTCAATCAAGGACCGGCATCATTTAATTGGCCATAATCTCAGCTCTCTGGAACTTCTTTAACAAATACAAAATGTCGATACAATAATAACTGGTGCTTGAAATACTATAGGTATGTCTTTTTTGTGTTCAACTTGATAGCATAAAGTTATTTCAAGTTGCCCAACTTCAAATCAAAAGTGAAACACCAACTTCGTACAAACTTGCTAAGTATTTCGTGTATTCGGAAAGTAAAGAATTTGGGCTTCTTGAATCAGATTGGGAGCAACAGGCTTTATATCTTCGATAGAACAAAAGTTATGCCTGAAAATTTATTAAAAACTACCGAAAAACGTATCTTTTTCTGAAAAAGTTCTTTTCCAAATTATCTTGACAAATAAAGCGATATGGAGCATACTGGTAGGCAGCAGTAAATGTCTTGCCTTTAAATATGTTAGTATTTCGAGATCGCAATTCAAAGGATGTGGTGTCTGTAAGAAATAAAAATGCGGAACTAACCACAGAGAGAATTTGATGAAAAGTGAATATTATAACGCAATGGAAAAACTCTGTAGGATTATATCTTATAGACTACACAAACAGCGACTGAATCAGGATAATGATCTGCGACGTTGGAGCAAACGTGAAATACATCATTCTCGGAACTTTCTTATCATAACATCTGTGCTGTTCATCGAAAAAAACTGATTGTGAATTACTGGAAGGATACTTATTGCTTATTCAATTCAGAATTATACATTCGACAAATAATGAGCTCAAGTGTTGCTATGGAAAACGAAAATTTTATCTTTCAAATGATATGAATCATTTGAATCCTTTGCAATTACAAAGCACGGTAAAGTTCTACTTTCGATTTGTTCCTGAATGCCTAACCTGTAAAACTTAGCCAGATTCTACATAGTTTTTAGTAATTCACGGTTACACCAAATTCTTGAAATGCCTCTGAATTTAGGAGTAAAACGCAAGTACTGTTTCATACTTTGATCATTTCACTGAAACCATATGTCGCAAAAGACTATAAATTTGAGTGCTTACTCCATTAAGCTTTATTCAGAAGTAAAAAATCCTAGAGTTTTTGTTGGCGACAGTCGGCGACTCTATGGAATGAATAGGCAATTTGCAGTTGTCGCCGACAGTCGGCGATGGTCGGTAGCAGTCAGCGACTGCATTTCTGAATTGGGCTTTACTATTTTTTCGGGTAAAAATCGGACAGTAAAAGCTTTTTTCAAACGATTTTGAGGTCAGTACTTATTTTTTATTTTTTGATCACACTTTTCAATCTTCGAGCATTTTATGAAAAGCAGACTAAAGCCGTATTGATACTTCACGGCCACGGTCACGGCAGCCGTGATAAATCGAATTTATGTACACGGGGCGAGCAGCCAATTATATTTAATGTAATTTTTTTCTACCGCAGTCTGATTGGTCACGGCCGCCGTGCTCGTGCCGTGAAGTATAAATACGGCTTAAAGCCTGTTGTCCACCCGATAACGTACTCCACTCTACCTGATTTACAGACGAGTTTTTGGTACTGTAATCTGTCGAAAAAAGCTGGCGTACATCTATGACTATATGAATGCCCGAGCAAAAGAATAATATCGACGCACTCATCTGGGTAAGCGTGTCACAAAGTGTCAAGCTTTCGGATAAAAATGCCGTTCCATCCCATTGATGTTCATTTGAAAACCGGTTAGTTATACAGTAATTCTACGCAATAGTCGATTTTTCAAATGAGCCACATGTAACCATGACAAAGTATGAGATGCTTATCTGCAAGATAATGCCAGGAATATTGAAACATTACGGACAATGGACCATGCTGGAAACTCGACCCAAATGGCTGTATGATTTATGATTTCAGACATCAGTCCTAATATCAGTTCAATTTCATTTAGAATGTCGATTTTAATTTTCATTTGCATTGCAATTTCAGTTTCATATAGGTTAATTCAATAATTTTAAGTTCAGATTTTAGTTCCACTTTATGGGACGAGGTAATGTTTGACCCGATAAAACTTAGAACTACATCTTACCCTACCTGAGACCCCGGACACCCGACAGTTTTTTATGACTTTTATGCATATTTTGGATGAACAACATGCTTTTGGAGCTTTTTTTGCTTTTTTGCTCGCTCAACCCACTCGATAAAAAATCCGAGGACCTTCTCGCTTGGACAATTCTTGCCGTGCATGTCTGATCTTGCCTAAACAATTCCGACGGGATCCAACAATTTTTTGGGCAAAATTTGAATCTGGATGTTGAATTGATACTATTTATGCTTAACCATTATACACGTTTCCGTGGCGGACGCAGGAATTTTTTTTGGGGGGGCGGAAAATTTTTTTTTTTATTTTGATATTTTTCTTAAATCATTACATACAAACGAATTTTTTTGAATGTAAAAAGCTGAGGGACAACAATTAAAAATATCAAATAATCGAGCCGAATAAAAAACTGCACTTATTTTCAATCAGAGAATTGTACTTATTTCTTAGCCCGACGCGGAGTGCCGGAAAATTTTTTCGTTCGTATATTCTAAACCGCTCGAAAATGAATCTCTGCAACAAATATCCCTGAATTGAAGCTAAAAATACAGACTATAGAATGATGGCTTCAATCGTCATCGTCTATTAATACATAAGTTCATGATGAAAATGTTTGAAAAATTACAAGCCCCGGAAAAAATTGAGAGAATTGATAAAAATCTCAATTTTAGGTAGAATACTGATTATTATTGATTACAAAATGAGACGAGGTATTTCAATTGGTAGAAACTGTTGAATGTTAATTAGTATAAGTGGAAGTAGATATACTAACGACCAAGCTTGACAGAAAATAATAATTATTATACCCATGACCGGTGCGAAGCGCCCGAAAAATTTCGGATTTTGACGTTCGAAAGTTCACCAAAATGCATCTTTCCGGTGTTGAATTCATTTTGAACCATGATCTTGCTAATTTTTATTTTAGGAACATGAGTTTTGCATTGATTTTTGACAAATTGGAAAATGCGTGTGAGCAGGACTTTTTTCAATACGGACCACGTGGATATTCTATCAGAACACGTTTTCTCCAAAAGTAAGAACTTAGAGATACCACTCAATACAGCTTATCAAATTATTTCCAAAAAACACTAAACAAATTTTTATGTCTAGGCTCAAGGTTTGCAGCCTGGAAACTGCTTGCCTGTCAAATGCGAATCTTATCAAGCCTCTGTTCCGAAAATGAAAATTCCGACAAGTTCTTGAAAACTTGGAGGATTTTCCTGCAGCGGACTAAATCAGTCACAGTAGTTTTAATCAGCATCATGATAATTCTGTTCACATCATTCAAGTCGTGAAATGAAAATTTGTATTCGGGGCTACCAATGAACTCATAAATCCACCACCTTATCAGAAACGATTTTCGTGATGCACGGTATAACGATAAACATATGCTCTTAAGCAAAGTCTCTATTAGATAAAGCTTCCATGGACGAAAAACTGAAGTTCTCTCATTGTGGTTGCAGTATATTGGTGACACGAAGTCGCACAAATGCACGCGTGTGTAGAAAACAAATTTTTCAAAGTAATGCTAATATACAGAAAACAAATTTTCATCGCCCATATAGTAAAAAATATAATGATGAGTTATTATTGCGAACATGGATTTCTACCATCCAATTAGGATGAAAAACAAGTCGTTAAATCGTGGAAGCTGAGAACCGTGGGCTGGAAACGGTTATCATGACGATATCGAAACTGATGGAAGCAGTTCTCATAATTTAATACGGAAAAAACGAATACATATGATCTCTGCAGAAAATTTCTGACAAAATACAGACTGTGAACTTTTATGTTTCCTGTGAACGTGAAGTGGGTGTTTTGAGGGATGAGGTGGGAGAAGTAGCGGCACCTCAAGAGTGAGGGCGAAAAGCTGCTACGGGAGTCGTAGGCAATGGGGGTACTGTAGGTAAGAAACGCTACTTATAACCTCGACTTTGTACTTCACATAGAGTGACTGCCCGTGGATGATGAGAGAGATGTCAGCAAGTCCTAGAAACGGCCTTGTGGAGAGCTGTAACCTTAGTCTTAATGAGGAGTTCCTGGAGGGAGAAACCCGATTGAAGACTGAAGGGGTAAATCGACAATGGAATAGAAGAGAGAGAGAGAGATAGTTGGGGCCCAATCCCACTGATGTAGCTTATGAAGAAGACTCACCAAGCAACATTCAAAGTAGGAGGAGGCAGCTACAAGAATCATCGACGCTTCTTGCAGAAGAAGAAGCAGGTCGAGCTGGAGGCCAAAAATAGTTGGCGCTGGCCTTTCTTAGTGAAGAAGAGGCCAGCACACATACATTCCTGCAGAGACGCAGGAAGGGGGCCTCTGGAGGGACGCCTACTCTGTTTACTAGAGTCGCTTGTCAAGTACATAAATAGTTACAAAAGGATGCGAACGTGAAAGCGAACAAATACATTAATAAACGAGCATACTGTACGAGATTAAAAATATAATGTAATATCACATGAGCGGTGTCGGTGACACCTGGGTGAAATTTTAAAAATTGTTCATTCTAAATTGTTGGGAGCAAATACTGTATTTCATATTTTCATCGTTATATAATAAACGACAAGTCATTTGAAAGTGTAAATTTGCGATTTCTCTGACTGATCCGTAGAATTTTCTGAGAAAGAGATTTTACAGTATATATGCTCTATAATACTAAATTTTGACACAATACGTATTTCGTCATTTTTCAATGCACTGCATTTTGTTCTGACTGATGTAGAGCTAGCCTGAGCCATGACTGAATTAGTGATTTTATGTAGACCTTTCCCAATAATGAAACGCATCTCAAAGACAATTTTATTCTGTGCATATGATGGCGAGTAACATACACGTGACAAAACGAACTGCTATTGAAACTGCAATTCATTCATTTTAAAATGATTGGCGATGCAACAATCCCACGAAAGTAAGTTTAACACGGAAAAACTAGTGAAGTTTATTACTGTGATTGATGAGGGAAATTTTGTCATGGGTACTGAAGATAACGGATGAAAATTACAACTCTCACAACCAGGTAGTGAAAACTTGTTGACTAAGCCAAGGTGACAAAACACAGTTCTATCCAAATCAAAAGTGTATAAGCATCGTGGTCTTTCTCATGTGATTTTGGTCTTCCCATTATAACGGAGAAACCGTTTTTCTACGGTATAAAGTATCTCCTTTTGTGAAGTTGTTTATCAAACTTGAATTTATAGTTTGTTTTTTCGAAAATGCTTGTAACGCAAAAATACTGAACGTACGTACGCATGCAGAATTTCAAGCCGAGATGATATCGGTGTTGACTGTATGTTAGGAACCAATTAACCGGCTGTGGTAAACTGTGACTAAACTCTTAACTGAACTCGATAAATCTTTTAACAATAATTTCCTTCCATTGCGAGTAATGTCCAAAAAAAATTTAGATTCTCGCACGGCTAAAAAATATTCGCTCGGTGCAGAAAAAGCTAAGCAAATGACCAGCGCTGGGCGCGATGTGCCGTATTTTGAGATTTCAACTTTCCAAAGCACACCAATTGTATGATGATCTTAACACCCAATTTTTTCTCTTTAAATGAGAACCATATGTTCAAAAGTATTTTTCCTATTTCCAACGTTTTCCTAAAAAATAGTCTTCAATTCCGTCAAATTTCAATTGCTGCGTTTTTTCCGGTAATACAGTATGTCACTTGCTTAGAAACACAATTTTAAACTAAATCAAATTTTTCTTACAGTTCAACCTTTAAATTTGATTTTTAAATAGATATATTACCAGTACTTGGAATTCCTCACCAAGTGAAGTTGTTAATGCCTCTAGTTTGCACTCATTTCAGGATAAACTCAAGTTTCTACAAATAGGAAATTCACGAGGTGTATGCATTAGATGTTACATTCGTAACCTGCGTACCCTATTACGTTTACTTTCCTTATTTACTTTAGTTTAGCCTCGTTTATTTTATATGTTCGCTTAATTTACTTAGTCTATTTTGCCTCATATTTAGACGTAATAAACTTATTATTATTATGACTACAGTATAGTGTGCGTATGCACAGTAATTAAACAAGCAATGCGTACTTCATTTCATTTGTTTCGGTTATCGAAAAAACAGACTATATTTTTTGGTTAGCGCTGCGTCTGTCTCTTTGAAATAAATAGGTAGCGTAAAAATATAACCGATATTTGTAACTGATTTTTCGAATTTAAATAAACGAGAATGGACTGTCTCGCAGAAACCTGTGCTGTATTTATACCCGTCAATTTCACCTTCTCCGAACAATTACAAGTTGACATGATGAAATTGAGAAAGTGATTCTTGTGATAGATTTTTGACTGTTTAGTGACGAAACCGTAAAGATCTTTTCTCCTTCCCCTTAAACAATGTTTTGCACGTTCGACCCGTTCTCTTCATATCATTTGATGCTATTCCATATCAATAATGCAGTTCTAACCAACCAGTGAGCTATTCCCAGCGGAAACTATTTACTGTAGCTATCTCAGCGAATTTGTGCAGGAGTTTGATGTTTTTTTCCTCAAATGGGGTCTTTTGAGGAAAAAGTTTCGAAATGAGGAAAAAAATTTTGAGTATGGTTCTCATTGTGGAAAAAATTTTGGGGAATTCATAACTGAAAAGATGCGTTTTGGTGGATTTAAAGGGGTCAAAATCTCAAAATTTTCTAGCGCTTCGCGCCGGTCATGGGTATAATCTCAACTATTTTCTATCAGGCGCGGCCGTTAGTATATCTACTTCAACTTACTAATTAATGCTTCACAGTTTCTATCAATTAAGTTAGCTCGTTTCATTTTCTAATCGTTAGCAGTCAATTATGTCGCCCAAAATTGAGATTTCTCATCAATTCTCTCAATTTTTTCTCTCGATGCTTGGAATTGTTTCAACCATGTTTTTTTTGTGCCAAAACATGGTTTTTGGCACAATAAAATTTGAAATGGCACAAAAAATTTTGAGCGTTTGTGCCAGTTGGCACAAAATTTTGGGCTGGTCAAACATTAAATTTCCTTAATTTTTAGACGTTTTAGGGGTGAAAATGCAAAAAATTTTCGGCGCTTCGCGCCGAGTCAATGAATAGGGTAAAGTGGGGTAACATTGGTCAAAATCGAGTCAATTCAACTTCTCCAACATATAACTTGTTATACATGGGGAATTCGTAAAAATGTTTCATTGAACTCATATGTAAAAAACGTCAGACAAATCGATTAAACACATCATTTCATACGTAGCATGCAGATTTAACCTACCATTGATCGTTGAAAAGAGCTCACTTTTTGACTAATGTTACCCACCGTGGTGGTCAACTTTGGTCGCCATTATAATTTCTGTTTAAGTTACTTTTTCGACAAGTAAAATCATTATATCTCACTACAGATAGAACATAACAAAACAAATTTTATATATGAGGTAACATAACCATCGACCTTTATTGTCACAAAATTTGGTATAGCACTCAGAAAATTAAACCCTCTCTAGCTCTAGGCCCGGATGGTTTGTGTGCCTATTTCCTGAAGAAACTTTCTGCCTGTTTGGCTGAACCACTCTCGCATATTTTTGAAGTTTCTTTCAGAACTGGATCACTCCCCTTATTGTGGAAAAAGGCCAACATTGTTCCTGTATTCAAAAAAGGCGACCCTGCCCTTCCTTCCAACTATCGGCCTATCTCTTTGTGCAGTGTCCCTTGCAAGATTATGGAAAGTATCATTAACTCCTCTATCATGTTTTATCTGAGAAATAATTCTCTCTTAACTCCATGCCAGTTTGGTTTCCTCCCAACAAAATCTTGTGAAACACAATTACTTCAATGCAAAAATGTATGGACCAAACACATCGATTCAGGCTTGCCAATCGACACAATTTACATTGATTTCAAGAAAGCCTTTGATTCCGTTTCTCACAAAAAATTTATGCTTAAATTGAAAACCTATGGTATCTCAGGCTTTCTTGAAAAGTAGATCTTAGATTTCCTCTCAACTCGGACCCAGAGAGTCTGTATCAATAATGTCAGTTCTCAGTTTGCTCCCGTCTCTAGTGGTGTTCCTCAGGGTAGTGCTCTAGGTCCTACACTTTTCTTGTTGTTCATCAATGATCTCCCTGACAATCTAAAATCTCGTATTTATCTTTTTGCTGATGATGTTAAGATCTTTAATTGTTCCAGAAACAAACATATCCTCCAAGATGATCTTGATCAAATTTTTAGTTGGTCCAGAAAATGGCAATTAGAAATTTCTGCTGAAAAAAGTACTGTTCTATATTTGGGTTCTTCAAATCCAAAATACAATTACACAATGGGTAATTCTGTTATTCCCGGCAAGAATCCATACGTTAGAGATCTTGGTATACTTATCTCCCAATATTTAAATTTCAGGGATCACCAGGCTTACCAACAGAGCTATTTGATAATCAAAACATTTACTTTTCGTAACGCCTCTAATCTTATCCGTGCCTTTACAGTTTATGTTAGACCAATATTAGAGTATTGTTCCACTGTTTGGAATCCCTATTATGCTTCTGATATCGACTTAGTAGAAAATGTTCAGAGGAGGTTTACTAAGCGAATTTTTGGTTTTAAGTGTGAACTTTCCTATGACCAGCACTTATCAAAGTTGGTTATAGAACGCCTAGAAGTTCGTCGACTGTTATCTGCATTAAATCTCATGTTCCAAATCTTTAAGAACCAATCCTGCCTTAAACCATCAGATTTTTTCATTAGCAGCAGTTCTGACTGTACTCGCCGTAAAAATGACTACAAACTGATTACTGGTAAAGCCAAAACAAATGCAAGGCTTTATGATTTCTCCAACAGATATGTCAACATATAGAACGACATCCCAAATGATGTTATTAGTTCTTCCAATCTACAGGCCTTTAAAACTATGGTGTCAAGAATAGATTTTTCAAGGTATCTTGGGGGGGAGGGCGTTAGTTCTGTTATGCATAGTAACCTGTGCTCCCTATTACTTGCAGCATGATTTACTGTAATCATTTTTCGTCTATCGTCACATCTTTAATATGGTTTTTTTTCGCATTTTGTTTACTATTAGTAACAATTTTGTATTTTTTTTCTTTTCTTGTAATCACCGCTCAAATTATATTTATTTCCATTGACTGTCATCGTTGTTTATTTTTTCTAATGCAAGTAATGAATTCATTCATTCATTAAAAATTTCATTTGAAAATGATGAATATCATCAACAGCGAAAAAGTTTTCGTAAATCTACTCCCGGCAGTCCCAAGGGTGGGTAACTTTGGTCAATTGACCTAAAAAAGTGCCTGACGTGAAAAATATTGTGCTATTCAGATACAGCAAGTTCAGAGGTAAATGAAAATATCAATATGAATGAAAATAAAAATATCAATCATTCAAAATTTATTAACGAAAAAAAATTATCGTGTCGACCCACAAAAACATGAGGTACACTAAAACAATGATAAATGCGCGTTTTTAAGATCAAAATACATGAGATTAACCAAATTTAAAAGAAGATTAATTGTTATGAGTAAAACAAACTTGACAAACAAATCACCAGTGGGATCAAAATCATCAGCCAAACAGTTACCACATATCCACCCATCACATCTATCACAGCATGCCCAGTCTTTTTTGTACTTTTTCTTGTAAATTGCCCATTGAATATAGCAAATGCGACACACATTAGTGCTTCTAACTTTTTTTGCTTCTTTCAATTCTTTTAGTTGAGCAAGAGTTGGGCACCCTTGAGAGACCCCTACTACCAAAATCAAAATTTTGGGAATTACTGATCCCCAGCCTCAAAAAAGTTGCCCAACCCCCCCAGACCTCGGGGCTCCACTGCATGTATGAAAGAGATATAACAAGAAAAATCAGTGAATTATTTTCCATCCATCCATTCTCTCTAACAGCCTAGCGAAATGAATCCAATCCATTTAAGCACCAATTGTCCCACAAATTCTTACCATTATTGACTACTACTAGAAGTGGTACACTATCGTCGGCAGCATTACCACAGCCAACGATGGTAAACACTGGTTTTCATTCATCATGTATGATTCAATGAGGGTCTTGCATGCCTTTGGCACACAAAACTTAGCTGCAGCCAACATCTGTGCTCAATCCGGTCACATCAACATTCCATATACATTCGGGTTTCAAATCCAACGCCAATTTTTTTACGGTGGATTCGAATAAGTCGAACCATTTACTGGCGACAAATTGTGTCAATGCTTTTGCCTAGACAGCTGGCAAATTTTGTAGAATTCTTTCAATGACGTTTCAAGAATGAACGAAACCACTCACATCCTAGGGTCTCCTTTGTTTTCGTGTAGATAACTGTCAATTATTGTGATAAGGCAATCTTTTGTGAATGACACGCTCACAACAGTGACAGATTTGACCAGTTTGATGAGTAGTGATTCTTCAGCTGCTGTGAGGTACGTTTTAGGACCAACCATTCCTGAATGCCTTGCGCTTACTTTGTTTTGTAATGTTCCATGTGGAATATTATAAACATGAGCTGCTGTTCGAATTTTTGACCCATTTCGAACGGCCTCGATGGCCTTTTCGAGATATTCTGTTGAGTAATTAGTCAGGTATTTGCACGCATCAGGCTTTCTTTTGTAATGCCTGACCATATTGTGACGTACCTAATCCATGAAAATTATATACAGGATAAAATAATTCGTCTGAAAAAGAAGTAAGATCAAATTATCATAAGTAGAAAAATGTGTGGCACAAAACATTTTAATTTGACCAAAGTTACCTGCCAAAATATAATGTGACCAAAGTTACTACCCTGACCAAAGTTTCCCGCCAACTGGCCAAAGTTTCCCGCTTTTGGACCAATTTTTTTGCTCGAAAATGGGTAGTTATTTTTTTATGCAAAACAGAAAAGAGAGGCTCTCTATAGACACTTAATTGTCAGTGAAAGTTTTGAGCGCAGTGGATGAGTGAAACCCAAATTTTTTTCAATTTGAAAATTTTCATAAAAAAAATTTCAACTTTGTTGACCCACAAATTTCTCAATTTTATTTGGATTTCAATTTCCTTAGACAGTAACATGCACTGATCACTTAGACATTAGTGTGCCAAGTTGTATCTGCATATCTTACAGAGAAAAAATTTGGCAATGTTTCAAGTGAAATTGACCAAAGTTACCCCACTTTACCTTATAATGTTTTCTATTCCTATATTTGACCCGAAAGCGAACGATTTCTCTTCAAACAGTGTATTAGTATCGTTACAGAAAATTTTATAGGCTGTAAATGACTGATGAATGAGAGAAAATTTGGAATATTCTCTGTTAATTCAGTCAGTCAGATTTGGATTAAAAACTGCAATTCTTACTTTTTGTGTTTGATTGATTCAAATAGGAAAATCGATATCGTTGGTAATGGTACAATATTTCGACCGAAAATTTACACAATTTTTGATTTTATTTTCCCTAGTCATTACGTTGTTGTTAAATATATAAGAGATAATTCATATTCGTAGTTGAATTCGAAAAGTGACTCTACTTGAACTTCCTAAAGAATTCTAGACTTTTTAGAATTTTGTCAGCATTCGATTTCTTCTACACCATTTCTTTTATGGTAGTCGTGAACCATTTTCTTGCACAGTTTTTTCTTATCTGACTGACATGACATGGTTTAGCTGAATAATACGGTTGAGCACGATTTTTACACAAAAATTAATGCGTTTTAAACATTAACCTTTTATCAAACTTTTGGCATAAAACTTTTTCACAGTTATCAGTATGTTTCTAGTAGAAAAAATTTTTTTGTGCCATTGGCACAAATTTTTTTGGCCACTTGTGCCAATCGACACAAAAGTCCGTGCACAAAAAAAAACGCTGGTTTCAACGTTTGCAACCAAAACTTTTGCGTTTATTGAAAATGGAAATTGAAGACATTATTCTAGACTGCGATTTTAGAACTTCTGCTCATGAATATATGTTGGAGAGATTTATTTTCCAGCGTTTTAGAATATATAAATTATAAACCCGAAAATTTTTCCGGCGCTCTGCGCCAGAATTTGAAACAAATTACACTTCATCAGTTTGATTTTAATTTATTTCTGAATGTTGTGGAGGTCATACCTGTTAGACATCCGACCAGTCAGGAGGGGGTAAATCCAAAATTTGGGGGGGGGGGTCTAAAAAAGTCGAAATTTTTCCCAAAAGGGCCAAAAAACATACACTTGTTTGCAAACTTTTTTAATTTTTTCCAAACTGGGGGGTGGGGGTTAGGTGATGTTGGGTACATGGTTGGCCAAGTTGGGGAGGGGGGCAATGCTCCCAGTTACAGGCATACATGTAACGGAGCTCCGAGGTCTGGGGGGGGGTTGGAGCACTTTTTTGGGGCTGGGGGTCAGTAATTCCCAAAATTTTGGGGGGAGGGGTCCCTGAAGGAAAAAAATTCGATTTTTTACATGAAAAATGTCCGAAAAACGGTTAAAAAAGTAGTAATTTTTGTCTAAAATATGATGAAATATGTACTTATGGCGCGAAGCGCCGAGAAAATTGACGTTTTTGACCATTTTTTGTTCAAAATTTGACATTTTTCATGAAAAAAATGACATTTTTCAGTATTTTTCCGACTAAAACTATGGGGGTCCCTAGGGCTACCATATGGCTAGCCATAGGATTGGAAAATCCTGGGGGGGGGTCGCCCAATGGCTAGCCATATGGTCGATGATTTCTGGGGGGGGGGTTCCCATAGCACTTCCCCCCCAATTACATCATGTAATTGGGGGGTTATGGTTACAGGTATGGTGAAGGTTCATTTTCCAGAATTTTAGAAAGTGAAAATCCAAAAATTTTTAGAAAGTGAAAATCCAAAAAAAGATCGAGAACTAAATAAAATTAGATGATTCTAATCGGAACCACAGAAATGTTAATAGTGGGTTTAGTCCTGAGAACTCTGTCATTAACATGCGTCACCCGTTCCTGTAGAACACCAATATATTCTTCATGAGCTCATTTTGACTGACACAACCAGAATTTTCTCAATTTTTTTCTCCATTTTTGCAGGTTTCTGACTCCAAACACAACAAAATGTTTGGATATGCTCCTAAAATGCATAAAAAATCATCCGTAGCAATATTATAAACGTTTTTAAAAATGAGGAAAATTTTGGGAAAATGAGGAAAAAAATTTTGGGTCCGGTTCTCATGTGGAAAAAATTTTCGAGAAAAAAAACGGTGCATGGCACTATCATACCTGTACTTGGGGAAGGGGGGGTTGGGGGGACCCCCCCCCAACTCGGCCAACCCTGTACCCAAAATCATTTACCCCCCTAACCCCCCAGTTTGGAAAAAATTGAAAAAATTTGCCAAAAAGTGTATGTTTTTTGGCCTTTTTTGGGAAAAATTTCGACTTTTTTCTATCCCCCCAAAAAAATTTTGGATTTACCCCCCCCCAACTGGTCGGAGGTCTTACAGGTATGGGCACTATGGCAGCAGGCTTTTTTTTGAACACAGCAACCAAATCTCGGGCTGTGCAACCATTTTTTTCTGCCAAGTTGCTCAGTGCAATTTGAGGCCTGACTGCCCTTTGATTAGGTTATGGGCTTTTTGTCCAGAGATGCATTTTTATGCATTCTAAAATGGAAAAGAGTAAAAATTTTCTGGCGCTTTGCGCGGGGTTTCGGTTAATTTATAATTTTTTTATAATTCTAGTGCGCAGTTGGAAAATATCATTCTGGTTAATGCTTATATAGGTTCTAATTATCAACATATTAGACATAAATGTTTGCATACCTGTAAGACCTCCGACCAGTTGGGGGGGGGGGGGGTAAATCCGAAATTTGGGGGGATGGGGTCGAAAAAAGGCGAAATTTTTCCCAAAAAACATACACTTTTTTGCAAATTTTTTCCAAACTGGGTGGGGAGGGTTGGGTAATGATTGGCTAAGTTGGGGGGGGGGGTCCCCAAATACAGGTATGAATGTTTGATTCTCTATTGTTTTTTGACGAATTTATTTTTCTTGGTAATTTTCTCAAAATTTTTTTGGGATCTTCATAAAAATTCTGCATTTCCTGTGATTAAAACACTTTGAGTGTAATGCAGTGCTAGAAATTCTTCCCGGTTGCAAGATCCAAATTCTTGGTCACTTGCCTAGTTTTTTAATTTTAGTTTGTCCGAGTCCGACTGAAAATTCATTAAATTCACTGAGAGTTCGAACGTACTGTCTGGGAAATAAAAAGTAGAAAGATTCATTTCCCAGCGTTCTAGAACATGTCACTCTAGTCTAGTCATATTAATCTTTTCATTTTCTCTCCAAAACTTAGAAAATTGGGGTTTAAATGCCTACAATCAACGTGGGTCGAATGAAATACAAAAAAACTGATTTGCGATGGTTTTTCCACCAAATTCAAGCAAAATGAGTGATTTTAGAGTGAGCAACCAAAGATTTATGTGCAATCAAAATTTTTCCCCAGGTTGCACATTGCAACCTGGCCTGTGCAAAAAAAACCTGTATGGCAGTGTTTTTTGTCCCAAAAAACATTTAACACAATAAAATTTAGAATGGCACCACAAATGTTGACGTTTGTGTTATTTGGCTTTTTTTTCAGTGATAGAAGACTAAATTCTGCATCTTAGGGGTTTAAAATGCAATTTTTTTCTCGGTGCTAGGCGCCCAGATTAAGTGTAATTAAGTGTTACTAATTAGCATTCTTTTGCATCAGAAACCATGGATAATTGCATTTCGAAGCATGGGAAGTATATTTCATTAAAAAAAAGATTAAGCGCAGCACTTAAAAATCCGTGCTCTATTTATAACATATCCTATGTCATCATGACATACTTATATAAAAGTGTAAAGCATATCCCACATTATAACATGTTCCATGTTACAACCTTTAAAACTATAGTGTCAAAAATAGATTTTTCAAGGTATCTTGGGGGGGGGCGCATTATTTCTGTTACGCATAGTAACCTGCGCTCCCTATTACTTGCAGCATGATTTACTGTAATCATTTTTCGCCTATCATCACATCTTTAATATGGTTTTTTTTGGCATTTTGTTTACTATTAGTAACAATGTCGTTTTTTTCCTTGTAATTACCGCTCAAATTATATTTATTTCCATTGACTGTCATTGTTGTTTATTTTTTTCTAATGCAAGTAATAAATTCATCCATTCATTCATTCATTCATTCATTCATTCATTCATTCATTCATTCATTCATTCATTCATTCATTCATTCACGTATCACATGTTATCGCATATCATACATTATAACATATAACATGTCAGTATGTTACAACCAGTGTTTTTTTTGTACTCGGTCCATTTGTACTGGTACAAACAACCTCTCAAAAACCGTTTGTACTCCAAAATTTGCGAAAAATTGCTGAAAAAAGGATTCATTGTTATAAAATGCAACAAACATGCTGTGAAATATGAATACGTTGGCTATTTCCATGGGACACATAAGAAGGCTACAAATTCAGACACATAAAACTCTTGATCATGAGGCACATAACATGCACTAGTGAAATACTCCACAAAAAGCTTTTATTATTATGCCACGACTGCTAGTTGTCATTTTCGATGTGGACACATAAAAAACAAGTCCTTCAAAGTCCACACTGTTGAGTAACAAAAAATTTTTTTGTCCAAAAATTTTCGTTTGTACTCTGGACCATTTCATTTGTAAAGTACAAAAAAAACACTGGTTACAACATGTTGAAGAATGAAAAAAAATTTTCTATGCTATAACATAGGACTATGTTATAACATATCAGTATATTATAACATGTTCATAAATGATCATAATTTCTTTGTATGTTATAACATAGGACTATATTAAAACATGTCAGTATGTTGGGAACGAGTATATTTTAGCTGAAACTCTCAAATTCGCTCAAATTGGACTTTTTCAAGTAGTTTGACAATTGAGAAAGCCGACCAGCACATTTTTAAAGCGCATAATGGCCCTTACAGAAAAATCCTACCTACATCAAGAATCGAACCCGGTCCATCAGCCTATGGACTTAATGCATGTACTACTACACAATTTCCCAAACAACACTATATTCCTTTAAGATCCTTGATACTATTTAAACTAACAACTTCATTTGGAAGAGCCTCAACAGCGCTGCGCCCTTCATGCGCAGCTGCTGTACCCTAAGCCTAAGGAAAATTTTAAAGGAAAAATAAATGTCTACTCATTAATCACAAAAATCGATGAAAATCGAAATTATTAAAATAATAACCTCAAATTAGATTTCCAAATTCGTTGACTTTCGACAATAAAGGGTAATATTTCCAACATAGTCTGAAAATTTGCATAATATATATAAAAGTCTGAAAATAGTTATGTGTGAACCTTATGGCAAAATATGCTGCGTGTTATATCCTAGCTCGCATCCAGGGTTTTGAGAGGAAGGCAGGAGTGGGATTCCAGGGTTCATCCTTAATGCAAGTATTTCCAACACCCACGCCTACTCGATTAAACTTAATTGATGTACTTAACCCGACAATTAATTAACATCAGGTTAAGAAAACCTAGTCCCTTAATATGCCTCCCAATTAAGTATAAAGAGATAAGGAGAATTTTCTCCAATTTTAGCAGACACAAAACAAACTTACTAATACAAATTTCGAATGGGTGAGAATATAATCACTCCCTTGTGCTGAGGAGAATACACCAAAAATACTGGGTGCACAGGGAGGCAGGCCAGTACGCAAAGCATATAACAATTTTTAATAACAATAACCACACTGAGAGAGCCCCAAATGCACGCATGCCAATTCGCACTACAGTAGGACGTCTCTCGATGGTCTGCGTCGCTCACTCCACTTTATACCTGCGGGCCTCTTTCGAAAATTGACAAAAAATATGAATGTACAACAAATCAGCGGAAATACACTACAACATGCGGAATTTGAACCAGTTGTTCAAATTTCGTCATTTTTTCTTTCCGTGCTTCCATTTTACCTGTAATAATTAAAAAATAACTATTTATGGTATAAACAGTAAGTAAATTGATTTTGGGCACTTTGGGCCTGAAATGTATATGATAACATAGGATCATGTTATAACATTTCAGTATGTTGTAACATGTCGAAAATGAAAGAAAAAATTTTTGTATCTTATAAAACAGGACCAGGTTTATAACATGTTCAAAAATGAGAAAAAATTTTTTATATGTTATAACATAGGTTTATGTCATAACTTGGAGCTATTTTATAACACATGAGGTCATACTGCAGGTATATCCTATGTAAAGCATGTCTATACATTGCGCTATATGATTCTGAGTCGCTTCTTTTAAAAAGGTATATCTTATAACATGCTATACACAACCTCGCATCCACACACAAACGGACATTTGAATTAATATAGATTTTTATTCTTCGAAGCTCTAGATCTGCAGGCTTGAAAATTTGGCTCAAACCCATCAATATCCATACATTTAGTGTACTACAAGGAAACTCGAGTCCATTTAGCCACTTCCTGAGTTTTGGCTCGATGGACTCGAGTCCATTTTGTGGGTTTTGACTAGATGGATTAGCCATTTTGCAGGTTTTGACTGGGTGGATTAGCCATTTTGTGGGTTTTGACTAGATGGATTCGAGTCCATTTAGCTATCTTGCTGGTTTTGGCTAAATGGACTCGAGTCCATCTAGCCACTGCCTCAGAAACCTGCAAAAATTGATTAAAAATTGAGAAAATTCTGGTTATGTTAGTCAAATTGAGCACATGAAGAATATATTGGTGTTCTACAGGAGCGACTAAAGCTTGTTAACGATAGAGTTCTCATGAATTTATTCGTTATTAACATTTCTGTGGTTCCCCTTGGAATTATCTAATTTTATTTAGTCCTTGGTACGGCGCGGAGCGTCGGGAAAAATTTCCGAATTTTCACCTTCTAAAACGCTGGAAAATAAAGCTTCACAACGTTGAGAAATGAATTAAAATCAAACTGATGAAGTGTAAATTGTTTGCTATTCCGGCGCCAAGCGCCGGAAAAATTTTCGGTTTTTTATATATATACATATTTATAAATTTTTGGATTTTCACCTTCTAAAACGCTGGAAAATAAATCTCTCCAGCAGATATTCGTAAACAGAAGTTCTAATATCGCAGTCTAGAATGATGTCTTCAAGTTCCGTCTTCAATAAACGCAAAAGTTCAGATTGCAAATGTTTAAAATATTCGAAGTATCGAGAAAAAAATTTGAGAGGATTGATGGAAAATCTCTATTTTCGGCGACATAATTAGAAAATGGAAATTAGAAAACGATTAGAAAATGAAACGAGCTACAAACTTGATTGATACAAACTGTTGAGCATTAATTTGTAAGTCGAAGTACATATGCTATCGGCCACGCCTGGTAGAAAATATTTATTACTATACCCATGACCGGCGCGAAGCGCCGAAAATTTATGAGATTTTGACCCTTTTAAGTCCACCAAAATGCATCTTTTCGATTTTGAATTCCCCAAATTTTTTTCCACAATGAGAACCATAACCAAAATTTGTTTCCCCATTCCGAAATTTTTTCCTCAAAAGACCCCATTAGAGGAAAAAAACGGTGCGCGTGAGTCAAGTAGAAAATTTGACCTTGCTGACACACTTTCTCGACTAAAATTTTTTGTAGGAGTAAGCAAGTGCGGACACCGCCAATCGTTACTTTGTTTTTGAAAAGAAATTCGTAACGGATGATGAAATGAAAAATTAAACTTTCTCTCATGGTTGGCGGGCATTGGGTTTTTGGGTTGATGGGTTTTTTTTTGTTGTTTTCGGGTTGGAAAATTGGAAATTTCTGGGTTTTTGGGTTTTTTAAGAAAAAATTAATTTTTTTCCATTTTGTTCTCAGGAACAGAAGTTCCTTAATAATAATAATAATAAGTTTATTACGTCTAAATATGAGGCAAAATAGACTAAGTAAATTAAGCGAACTTAGGCTTGTTGTGATAGCAAACCATCTGAATAAAAATAAAAAGGATTGATGTAATTACTATATGTGTATAAGCCGTCAGCACTATGACTTCTGGGAGAATATCACACTGCCACTGCCTCAACGGAAGTAGGGCCGAAGTGGGAGACTCAGGGAAGTTGTGCTTTAAACTTTATAATCGTTGCATGTTCAAAGGCCCATCAACATATGCCACCATGTAAATATTGACATGGGTTTAAAATTTACATAAAATTTGTAGCTAAGTTCATGAAAAATTCAATATGTAAAATACAATAAAAGAAAAATCACTAACCATTCTGTACAACATCAGGCAACTCGATCAGGCGAAAATTGATCATTGATAGTTGACGAAATCAAAAAAGATTTTTTTGTATTTTTGAATTTTTATGAATTTTCGAATTTTATGTTTTTATTTGTAAGTTTAGTCCAAAATGAAAGATGAAAATCGATAATGAAATTGATAGATCAGAAAATAGGAAGGTGACAGTTGCAGAAAATCGCAACCTCCCATAAATTTCTGGGATAGTTTGAAAAGTCAGACTTGAGGATGTTAAAGGTGAATAGGAGCTGATAAGTTCATCAGGAAATGATCGTATGCATTGGCCGTGTTGCCTAATACATTTATCACAACCTCGTTGATTACTTCAATCTCCTTGATTTTCTCTTTGTCCTCATTAGGAATCATTCCTCAAATAGGATTGAAATTATGAAATAAAATTGATCAACACTAGCAGCTCATCTCATGATATATGAACTGCTAACTAGGAGGTTAATCATCTGATGCTGAATTTCCTCAACAACTTCCGATAGATCTGAGGTTCAAAAACCCAGATGAAGAAGTTTCTGAAACTTTTCTGATTTATTAGTTGGTATTAAACCATCTATTACATTGAATTGGTTAAACGATGTCGAAGATGATCATAAGATAGTGTAGAATAATGATAGATTCGTTGACTCGATTAGACAACAAAATCTTAATGCTGAGATTTGAAGTCATAAGACAATCTACAACATTTGTGAAAACTAGAACAAAATGAAACTCGAAAGGATGATAAACTTGAATAGTCATCATACCGGCCATCATCAGTCTTAGTCTCTGATCATAAATGTAAGAAAATTGAGAACACCAAAAACAATGTGAAACTTAAAACAGTACACGTTCAAGTGACATTGCTACTCGAGTGTTATCAGTTCTCAGTCCAACCATTGGTGCCATAAAACTGAGCAAAAACATTTGTAAATAAAATAATAGATGAGAATGGGTTGTAAAAAATAAGTTTAGTTTGTAGCTGTATCAAATATAAGAGCGTACATTTTGGTAAAGAAAACCAACTTTTAACCTTCGGCACGACTAAGGTTAACCCGCAACTAGATCAGTCTGTTGGAAACATGGACAAGGGCCCTTTTGTCCAGCCCCGACTGATAAAGTTATTGGTCTTTCAAATTCTCACTAAAAGAATTGTCAGTAGACTTCACTGTACACATCATCGAACATGATAATAGGCTCAGTCACTGCTTGGTGTCTAGGATCATAAATCCCGAAATATGTCCTATGGGTAGCAGGACTCATAGATGCCCGAGGATGTGGGAGTATAAAAAATAATAGAGAATATAATAAATAATAATAAACAATAATGGATAAGTTTAATTTTCGAACAAAATTAAACTAGTTGAGTCCAGGATCGAGTTATCCATAGAACACATAAATGGTTTCAGCAAACCATATAAGAAATGAATTAGAATGGAGATTGGAGATATAAGATGAATTCGAGTAATTCGTCATTATATTTGAGATGTGAAATTTAATGTGATCAGCAATTCAAAATAATTGCATTTATTGTTATATGTGTTCAGAACATGCATCTCGTCATTAGATGCACATCTTGAAGATATTTTATTCTTCAAATCATCTTCCGTCATGCACAATTTAGAATCAGTTTGCTTGAGCATAGAACAATGCATCAAACTTCCAACAACTGCCAATCGTAAAACTTGTCTGTTTGACATAGTTTGAATGCTGTTGAGTTGAAAAGGATCAGTTGCTCGTTCAGCTGTACCTTGAACTCCATTAGCTATCCATTGAGTAAATTGGATTGCTGATTGATTTTGTCCCGAAAGTGTTTGAGGAACTTGAATCAATGGTTGGTTCTGTTGTAATGGAAAGTTTTGTTCAGATGCAAATGTAATAGTTGGTCTATTTTGATAAACTAGATCCAAAGATCTAAAACTTCCAGGATTTTGACTTTCATATTCAGGGTCACTGTAATCCCTACAATTAGAGTTATAAAACTCTCGAGTTTATGGAATTCCCATATGATTAAGTCTGTTAGAAAATCCTCGTTGGAATTGATTACCAAAATTGTTTTGACCAGATCCACGACGGCCAGAACCTCGATTAGGTTGGTTATAGGATCTATTTACATACATTCTGCAGTACAATGACCATGTCTTTTCTGATTATTACTTCAGGGTTGACCACCATGGTAATAATTTAAATAGTCACCACTATGGTATCGATTATACCTATGAAGATTTTGATTTTGACCAGAGTCATTCTGCTTGTTCAATGTCCGACAGATTTTCTTTTCAAAATCTCGTTGTTGTGACTTTTCTCATATTTTCTTCATGATTTGCACACAAACAGTCGATACGTCATTAGAATCAATATTCTGGATGGCGACCATCTGTTGCAAATTAATGTGATCAGGATCATCACTATGAGAGGCACTTGAAGTGTTTTGCTGCTTGTCCTTTAGCTGATTCTTAGATTTGTTCTTCCTAGCTTGCTGCAGGAACAATAACATTGACTTCTGAGGCTTGATTATATGAAATGGCAACCTTGTTAATAGGAATACCATTAGAACCTTAATTTTGCATAACTGATTTATACTTTTGATCAATATAGTGAATCTTTTCTGCCGATTGTTCCCAAGTTTTGTACTTATGAGCTTTGCCACTCAGATGAATTCTAAATGTATGTGTGCTCTTATAGATAAAAGTATCTATCCTGACATGTTGCCTAAACTCTTCTGATTCATCAGCATGAAACAAATCAACATAAGTACTACTAACTCGTTTGAGAAAGTCGATGGCTGATTGATTAGGCATCATTTTTACATTGGCAAGCTCGGCTTTCAGCGCGCCAACATCACATTCTGGTGCCATGGTTTGCAGAAGAATTTTCTTGGCTATAGCATAAGAGTCAGTGTTTCTAACCCTTTGTTTTGCATAATATCGAGAAAGCTTTTGTAAAGCATGCAACTTTGTATTCTCTGAAGTTTTCCTGCCAAATTTACTTCCTAGATCACCTGAAAAGTTCAGAACTTGTGTTCCGTTTACAGTGTCGTCCATACATGCACATAGGGGGGGGTAGGGGGGTAAACCCCCATACCTGAGACCCTGGCCACCCTCCCTGGCCAAAAAATCGTCAAAACACCCTACCCTGAACTTTTTTCAATACAGCTTTTTTCATGATTTTTGTGCATATTTTGTATGAAAAACAGGCTTGTAAAACTTTTTTTTGTTTTTTTGCTCACCCACCCCCCTACCCCCCTGGGAAAAAGGTCCATGGACCCTCCCCGTGGAAAATTCTTGCCGTGCATGTCTGGTGTCGTCTAACACTTTTGGTTGAATTGTCTTAACAATCTCTTTCACACTAATATCATTCTCGATAGAAGAATCACTGTTGCTACTAGAATTCTTGCAAATCTTGAGATTGCATCGACAATCCACCAATTTTAGGATTCCTCAAATTAACACCGTAAGATCTGAGTTAATCTGTGTTAATTTCGTCGCAAGGTTCTCTTTGAATTTTGACTGATTTCTGACTCCGATGAGCAGAATCTGTGGTATCAGTAAAAAGTTGTCTAGAAAATTAACTTTCGCTAGTCAATCTTCTCTTAGAATCCGATCGATTCTGAAAATTAGTTTTAGGAATAGCATCACCATGATCCCTTTTGCTCGAATTTCCTTTCTGAAGGTGTATTGAAACTTTTCTTCTAAATGACTGTTCAAATTGATTACAAAAACTTTCATTCATCTGATTTCACAATTCCTTGTTAAGTTTCTGTTCATTTTGTATGATAGAACAGGGCTTATTAACCTGAATAAGTAAATTAGTTTGATTTTGAGTCAATTGACTGATTTGGGCTTGAAAATTATCATAAGGATGAAAATCGTTGACATGCTGATCATTATTAGCATCGTAGCCATAATCATCATCATCAGAATTGCTAGTTGTCTTACCTTACAGTAATATAGCAGTATTATGGAACTCTTAATATGCCTGAGCATCAGTATCCATAATCACATGATCAGGTTTGATCCATCGTTTAGTTCGAATATTGTCGTCTACAATATTCCTTTTAGAAAACTCTAAATCAGTCGAACACTGATTTTGATTAGAAATTCCCATGTTGGAATAACTATGAAATTTACTGGTATTCCATCAGTATCTTCTGCCATTACTAATAATGATAATTTTCCATCAGTAGTATCTGATTCGTCATCACTAATCGAGATAGTAGAAACTACAGTAGACTTATCGGTATTGGAAGAAGACATTCGCACTAATGCTTCTCCAGGAATATTAGTATTATTTGCGATTGCATGATTGGCACAATTAGTGTCCATAATTAAATTATCAGCGATATTATTTTTACCACTCATATTTTTATAAAAACTGGGTGGTTTTTTATACCACGAGTTACTGTTTTAGAATCCACTTTGTGGCATTAGTGGGCCACCAAATGTTGCAAGGCGGTTTTAAGTGTTAGGATAAGGAATTACTGTATTGGTATATGGTAATATTATAATAACACTAAGATATATAAGCAGATAGTGTATTAGAATGTTCGTGCAACAGTTCTCGACACTGCCTGTACAACTTTAGTTTCTCCTTAGCAGTTGAGTTATCGCTATAGAAGAAACTACCAGACAACAATGAATCCACAAGTGATTCAAGAGTAACTTTACTATAGTGGAGTACTATAGTAAATATTAGAGATGTATCGGGTACCCGAACCCGAAATAGGACCCGAAATTACCCGACCATTTTGCTGGACCGGACCCGATATTCTAAAATTTTGGACCCGGACCCGAAAAGATTATCACAATTTTGATTCGGGTTTGATGTATAATATATATAGTCTATTTTTCCGGAAATGCTTCTGAATTAGAAAAATGGAACTTTTTGGCTTTTGCCAAACCATAACTCACATAGAGCTAAAAATTTGTGGATTTATACAACTAGCCTTCAACAATTTTCTGAATAAAAAAATCATACAGTGAAACCTTCCTGTGAACAATTTAACAGTATTGGTTTTTTGTCATTTTTGAATTTAGAAGTAGTTTATTAGAAATAAACTATAGTAATTCAGCTGAAATCAAATCAGGGGTTTTTTGACTTACGAGTCACAAGCCAAGTGGCTTGTTGACCTTAAATTTTACAAGCCATTCCAAATTTTTGCAAGCCAATTTTATAATATCAGTATACGTGAATAAATTCCAATGCTAGGTTATTTTTTAAAGAAATGTATATATTGAGCATCACGGCGATCGATCAAAAAAGAGATGTCATTCAACATTTATTCAATAACATTTTAGAGCTGTTAATTCATTAAAATTCAGAAAACATTTGAAATCTTTGAGTTTGATCGAAGTCTAATCTACAAGCATTGTAGAAAAAATTTTCCAGCAAACTATCCAAGAACATAATGACTTTGAATTACATGAGAAATCGACGGTTGAGTCCTCTATGATGACAAGTGAGAGCCCAAAAAAGCTATTAATCTTTCCTGCCTGAAACGCCGGAAAATTTTTTTGGGTATTGACATTCTGCGATACTGGAAAATCAATTTTCCAACCACTTATTTGAAGAATTAGTTTCGAATTTTCTGTTCAAAGGTCGTAATTTCTGGAATTTCATGTTTGAAAAATTTTAAAACCATTAATTTATTCACACACTCTAATGAACTTGGCCAAAAAGATATGAGCAAGAAGAGTAGAAATTTCCGAAAATTACTTCCATGAAGCTTTTGGATTGATTTTACGTTAAGAAAGGAATAATCACTTCAAAAAGTTTACAGACTTGACGTATTGATCTTTCTCAAAAAATGTGTCAAGGGAAAAATGTGAATCTTCATTAAATATCAAGATGAAATATTGAAGATTACCAATTAAAACATGAGATAATACATTTAAGATGATTAAAACTATGGAAGATTAAATGATAAATGAAGGTAGACATGTTGGAAGCAGCGCCTGAGGTAGGAAATAAATAATAATGCCTATTTAAGTTATAACCGGCGCGAAGCGCCGAAAAATTTTTGAGATTATGACCTTCTAAAATGCACCAAAATGCATCTTTTCTGTATCCGATATGATCAAACACATGACTCAAAAAATTGTGACAAGCCATTTTGGCTTGTTGGACTAAAATTCTACAAGCCATTTTGTCAGTCCAACAAGCCATGGCTTGTAAAATGCTAAAAAAACAATGAATCAAATACTCACATTGAAGAATGTAATGACACATCAATAATTTATTATAATATGAAAAGTAACAAATAGAAATTTATTGTTTAGATCACTATCAGACAGACTTAGATTTAAAATGTATAGCAACCACAAAATAGCGCAGCATGTGTAAAAATATAAGGGACCCGGACCCGAAATAGGACCCGAAATTACCCGACCATTTTGCTGGACCCGGACCCGATATTCTCAAAATTTTGGACCCGGACCCGATATTCTTACAATTTTGGACCCGGACCCGATTTTCGTAAAATTTTGGACCCGATACATCTCTAAAATATTGATAGAGAATAATTAATATAACTCAAACAGTATATTAATTATTTATGCTCAACTAAAGATGAGCTAGGCGAAATGTTATTATTCAATAATGCACCAAAAGACGTTTGGATTTTCTAATATTTACTATTTTGTGACCTCGTGTAGAACGCAAAACAACAAAGAGAGGAGAAACTAATAATGATGTCAATATATGCTCATAGACGGACTAAGCCGAGACGCCATGTGACGTGACTGTGCTCAAAGTGAACAGTTTTAGAGTAACAGCAGTACATTTTTTTGATGTTCGAGTAACAAAACGCGCTGAGGCCGAATGCCAAAGACGTGATGTACTGTAGTTACATTGCCACCAATGCAACCAAAGATTATAAAGTTACTGCACAACAGAAACAGCCTTCGCCAAAATGGCCGGCACTGAAATAGCTAGTGCCGAAAGGATCCAGGGCTGAACTGGCTGGGGTGGCACTGGAACGTGCCTTTCCATTCTTTGCATGATTTTTACTTTAGTCTGCCTTTAGAAAAATTGTTGTGTAATGATGAAAATTGGGAACCAAAAATATATGCCGGTCAGTAGATTGTATAACCTAACTATTACACACTGCGTTAAAAAGAATGAAACACCCTGATTTTCTGATACAACTTGGGTGCAGGAAATCACCCATTGTTTCCCCTATAGTGCACTTTGCAACATTTTTTTAATACACGAAATTCACTTGCAGAGTGCCCCATGGGGAGGGGTATGAGGGGGTATTACCCGTACTTAAAGTCCTTAAAATCGATCACTGGCTACCTAATTTTGAGACAAAATAACGTTTTTAGTGGAAATTTAGGTACACTACCCCCGCAAATTTTCATTTTTACCCCTACCTAAAAAATCTGACCTTGGGGACCTCTAATCACTTGGATACCCTATCGAACAATGTGAATTTTCTTTACGCCAGTTGCACACTATATCTACATCACAGTGTAAACTGGAAAAAAACATTTTTTGAGTATTGTTCTGAATGTTGTCAAAAATTTTTGAACGATGTGCTATACAATCTTACGATTTGTTGCAAAGCTAAGAGAACTGGGTGGGCTATAATGTGGTGCATAAAAGTCTGTGGAAAACCAAGGGGTGCAAAAGTGGTGCAACTTTTGTGCAATAAAAATTTTCACAAAATTACCCCAAAAGGGTCAAATCGTCTGCATTTTGGCATAATTTTAACGATTTTGTAATAAATGTTTAATTGTCAAAAAATTATTTTTAAAATCAGCTATAGATCTAATGAGAATAATTATACGTATAGTTATCATGTAATGTTTATCTCAGGTCATCTATATAAATTACGAATAAAAACTTTTCATCATTTTATAATTTTTTTTTTAGTGGAAAACTGCGACAACTTTTGAATATCTGCTTTGATTGTTGTCTGAGTAAGCGTACCTGTCAGAGGAAGTTTTAGAATGGCAATTTACAGGGTGAGCCAAAAAAAGGCGACCGGTGCTGACTTTCATAACTTTTGAACAGATGAAGCTTTTATAATGCGGATTGCTGCATTAGAATGCCCTGTTTGTCTTTGCTGCAAGCATCAGATTTTGTGCTCCTAGCTTTAATGGTTACTGTACAAACAGAAATGTAGTAAGAGTGGTCATATTTCAAAAAGTAAAAGTTTTCCTATTGCGGAAAAAGTTTTGTAAAGCTGTTTACACACAATAATACTTTAAAAATCACCCAGATCTGTAAGTTACACGTAATTTAAAGTCAGCAACTTCTTGTTTCAATATGGGAAAAATTACGCCAAAATCAAGAGCTTTTGTTATGAAATTGGAAAAAAGCAAAATTAAACCAAAATCAATTCTGTCATTAGGCAGAGCGAAAAAAGATTAAAATTATTGGTGAAATAGAAAGTAGAACAAACTAAAACGGCTCTCTTATAGTTTCCAGTTGTATATGGTTCTTATGATTGGATCTGTTGTACTTTTCTGCTGTAAAACATGTTGATTTTGTCAATTTTTTAAAATATTTATTAGTAAAAAGTCTAAGTTTAATATTTTTGATTCTAGTCAGTCAATATTCTAGAAATCTGCTTGTAACTTTGCATTTTTAATGCTAGACGTTTTATCTATCGATGACAAATAACCGCATTGAAGAAGCTTCACCCGTTTGAAAGCTATAAAAGTCAGTACCGGTCGCGTTTTTTTGGCTCACCGTGTATAAATTTTTTAGACGGGCTATTGCTCCATAGAGTCAAATTTACATATTTAAATACTTTCAAAATGATTAGCTGCAAAAGATCATTTCAATCTTATTGCAATTTTAAAAATTTATAGCACTTTTGAAGCAACGGGACACTTGGAGTAATGGGAATTTTAAAGATTTATAACATTCTCGGGGTAATGATACACTTAGTGTAATGGAACCAGGCTTTTTTGGTTTGAAAACCAGGAGCCATATGGCACCTAGGCCTAAATTTTTAGGGGCCAAATCGAAATTTTGGGGGTCAAAAATTTTTATTTGAAGATATCGGAAAATGGCCTTGTAACTCACTGTGCAGCATATATAATCACATTTTATGGATATTCAATCAGTTAGTACGTTTTCAAAGAAACTTCAAAAGTTTATTCTCAACTAGCATTTTTCGGTTACAGGCTTCTTTCTACACACGATATTTCGTTTATTTTTTCGCAAACCTTCTTTCAAGATAGCACTTGAGTTCATTTCCTCCGGGCGCAAAAGTATAGGGTTTTGAAAATGCTGCTTCTGTTCTTATTCTTATGTTGTTTCCTACATATATCTTTCCGCTGCTACGCAACGAATTTTTTTTTTAGATTCTGGCTCTCTAAAATAATGGAAAATCAATTTAAGGAGGACTTATTCAATACACATAAGGCTCGAAAATATAATCATTTAACAAATTAATAAATATATTAATTCTTTCATGAGTTTGAAAAAATTCAGATTAAGCCTGAAAATTACGAAAATCACTTCCATTATGAGTCTGAATTCGAACTCGGAGCCATGTTTAAAATAATAGTTACAAGAAAGGTAGAAAAATTGAGATTTTGACCTCTTGAATGCAAAAAAATTTATATTTTCCTTGTCCAACTCCCATATTTTTCCTTTTTTCAAAAATTTTTCCCCCAGAAAATTTGATTTGTAGAAAAACAGTGAATAGACTAATTCGAAAAATTATAGAATGAAATCCGGCACACAGCGCCGGAAAATTTTCGGTGTTAAATGATTTTAGAGCCTCTAAAACACTTGATTTAAATCTAAAATTGAATGAAAAGACCTATAATACACCAAAAAATAAATGAACGGTTACCGGGTAGCATACATGTAACTGAGTCCCGAGGTCTGGGCAGGTCGGACGACTTATTTTGGGCCGGGGATCAGTAATTCCCAAAATTTTGAAGGGAGGGATCTCTCAAGGCAAAAAATCGATTTTTTCGAGAAAAATGTCCGAAAAATAGTTCAAAAATAGTAATTTTATCTTCAAAGACCGAAAAATGTATTTATGGTGCGAAGCGCCCAGAAAATTCACATTTTTGACCATTTTTTGTCCAAAAATTGGTATCTTTCATCAAAAAATTGATATTTTTCAGTATTTTTCCGACCAAAAGTATGGGGCTCTCTATGGCTACCACATGGCTAGCCATAGGATTGGAAAATCCTGGGGGGCGGTCGCCCAATGGCTAGCCATATGGACGACGATTTCTGGGGGGGGGGGGGGGGTTCCCATAGCACTTCCCCCCCAATTACATGTATGCCGGGTAGCATTTCTCTGATTGTTCCCGGGTAATTCGGGTACTCGGCGTATAGCTCTGATTATAAATAGCGCCACAAAGTTGATCCTTTCAATATGTTTCAACATAGAGGTCATTTGAAAAGATAGTCGGATGTAACTCTGTGATTTATAGATCCACTCATTAACATAAACTACATACGTAAAGAGAAATGCTAAAAATTAAAATTTACAATCATTCCGAGCTCAATCGATGACTTTTTTGTGGGCTCGACAAATTTTGATTTGTAGCGGCGAATCGAGGAATTGTGGCTGGGATGGTCTCTTGTACCTAAAAAAGCCAAACATGGTAAATTGTGTTCCACCGGCTTGAAGATGTGTGACAAAAGACTACAAGTTTTTAAACCCCACCCATTTGCAAAAAAAATTCCTGCTTACCATAAAATTTCCAATAAGTGAATATGGACGCCCATCTTAAAATCATCCACCTTATGTAAGGATATGGCATATACAAATTAGCAAGTATAGCAATCAAAGGAGTAACTAAACTCATAATGATCTGAGATTGATGTGACAACAAAATTTTTCCAAAAATTTTGTTTTATCAGATTGAAATTGGAATACATATGTTACATTGAAAGAGCCATTCGGAAGTAGAAAAGATTACAGAAGCGTCCAGAAAGCTACTGCTTATTGTAATCACGGGCAAAATCTTCCAGAAATACATATAACAGCATCTCTGAGCAGGAAACCAACGAATTTAAACTGAAGTTCCGAAGAAATCAGCCCAAAATTCGCCATTTTTCAAGATTGGAGGGAATAAGAAAAATTAGCAATACTGACATACATTCACTCAGGAGGTATAGCATCTCAAACCCTCCTACCTGACACCCAGGACACGCCATCCTTGCTCGAAAAATTGCTCAAACACCACCCTGAACTTTTTTGAAGAACATTGCTTGATTATTTTTGTGCATGTTATGTATGATAAACACATGCATGTAATTGGAGAGGTATGTAGTGCTATGGGAACCCTCCTCCGAGCTCGTCGCCCATATGGCTAGCCATTGGGCGACCGCCTCCCAGGATTTTCCAATGGCTAGCCATATGGTAGCCGTAGGAATCCCCATACTTTTTGTCGGAAAAATACCGAAAAATTTTAATTTTTTGAACAAAAAATGGTCAAAAATGTGAATTTTCTGGGCTCTTTGCGTCATGAATACATATTTTTGGTCTTTTTTGAGGAAATTACTATTTTTTAAACTATTTTTCGGACTTTTTTCGTGAAAAAAATCTATTTTTTTGCCTGAGAGACCCCCCCAAAATTTTGGGAATTACCGATCCCCGGCCCAAGAAAATCGTCCGAACCCCCTCCCAAGACCTCAGGGCTCCGTTACATGTATGGATAAACATGCTTGTGTAGTTTTTGTTTTTTTGCTCACTCACCTCCACTCCCTCGATGAAAAGTCTGGGGACACTCCCACATGGAAACTTCTTGCCGTGCATGTTTAAGTGCTGATCAAAAGTAACTTTCTCAGAATACCAATGGTATCAGTCTACCTGAATACAGTTTACGTAGATATGTGTCACCTTCTGGTATCAGTATTCAATTTTCAGCATTTCAAAAATTATAGCTCTGTTCGTACATACACAATTTATCATTTTGATTGAGCGCTAAGTGCTGGAGTTTTCGACATCGTCTTAGGGACTGGAAAATGCGTTTTTTGACCAAAAAATAGAAAAAAATTCTGTTACTCGATTATTTTTACATTAAATGTGACACTGAACACTGTTTTGATGTGAAGTGCTGAAAATTGGCGTTTTTGAATGATTTTGGCTCATCGCTTTTTCCTTAAAGATTTCTTCCTCATGAAAACCATATCAAAAATTTCTCTTCCACGTTTTTAAAAAAGTTTAACGGCCATGAATTATATTTTTATGCATTTTAGCAGCACACCTAAACATGCTGATGTTTTTAGTCAATAACCTGCAAAACTGAGGAAGAAACAGGAAAAAATTCTAGTCAGATTGTGCTGATGAAACCATTGGTTTTCTTTATATAAACGATACATTTCTCGTGAATTTAGCTGCCACTGACTTTTTTGTGATACTGATTGGAGTTATCAATGTTTATTTATTTCTTATTTAGATGTAAAACTGGAAAAGTTTCGAATCTTTGCATTCTAGAATGCTAGAAAATAACTCTTCGCAATAATTATTTCTGAATAGAAGCTCTAATTTATAGTCTAGAATAATCTTGTTATGTCAAAAATATTTTATTGTAGCTCCAATAATTCTATAAAAAAATGAATTCTACTCTCCATTCAATAATCAAAGCTGCAAATTTTGCCGCCGAGAAACACCGAGATCAGCGACGGAAAGATCCGCAAAAAACGCCTTACATCAACCACCCAATCGGCGTCGCCCATATCTTATGCGACGAAGGTTCGGTTGGTGATGGGGATGTTTTGCAAGCTGCCATTTTGCACGATACGGTTGAAGATACGAATACTAGTTTCGAAGAGTTAGAAAAAAATTTTGGCAAGAAGGTTCGTGACATCGTAGCCGAAGTGACCGATGATAAAAGCTTAAATCGAATTGAAAGAAAAAAAGCGCAAATAAGTCGGGCCAAAGGTAGAATAATTAAATAAAAATATACTTAGTTTCAAAAAGTACCTACTCCAGGTTTATGGTTCTGTTTTATATTGATAAATTTAGCTTTGATTCTGAATATTTCTTTCATTTTTGCTAATCGTTCATTTCATGGTAACTCTTCTATGGTTTGTGTTGAATTGGTGAATGAATTGGAGACGTAGCTAAAATTCTATTAAAAACGAGATGCCTAATTTCTGCTTTGTGTATGAGAGCAGTACCGTACCCAGGATTTGTCCAATTTGTCCCAGGAGTTGTCCAAATTTAAAAAATATCATTTTAGGTAGCGTACTAAAATGAGTATTAAAAAACAAATCATTTTCGTCAAAAGATTCATTCAAAAATATCAAACAAAATACCAAATTCAAATCAGAAAATTAATTTGAAGTTCTGAAATTTAACTGAATGAAGAATTTTATACAGATGTATATATATCTATCAGCAAATAATGTGTAAGAATTTTTTAGCAATCAGTATGTGCATATATATATATTATATAAGTACGCATTCAGTAAAAAAATTTTCACTGCCAAGGGGGGAGGCGGCCCTGTATGAGAGTCCCTAATAATCATTTTTTCATACGGCTTGGAGTTTACAGTAAAAAGTTTTCTGTCTTCTACTAAAGCCAAATTTTGCTCTCGCAACATCTGCCATTTCAAAATAAAGAGACTATGAATTCTCCCTTTTGGATTTTTAGTAGACTTAGTCTCTTATTGGTTTAATTTCTGACAATTTTTCAATCATCTGTCAAAAAAAATGTTCTGTATTTAAGCAGCCAATATCATTATAATCTACACGTTAGACAGTCACTGTCTAGCAAAAGTCGATTACTCCTATTAATATCTTGTAATATTATCAACAGGAATTTTTATCATGCAATGCATTGCGATAATATTCTTGTCGAAGCATAGCAAATGTAATCCACAATGCGTACATTTCTAAAGATCTAAAACCGATACTTAAAACTTATACTGTAGTCTCTTTACTTTAAAGTGGCAGACGCAGCGGCATCAAAAAGATTGATGCCATTTGATACGTAATTTTTACGAAGAGGAGAAGCTTTTTACTCTACAGAAACGCTGTGAATGTCAAAATAAAAACTACTATGCTCACTACCTCTTGATTCGGATACTGTGGCTGCCACCTGGTGTGCTACTCGAGAAAACATGACTATTTAACGACATTACACCAGGAAATTTTCACTTCCTCTGTTTATCGCTCATGGACGACAAATTTCATTTATTACAGTAATAAGCATTATTAATTTTTCCTTGCTGAACTTACTTTCATTGGATCGTTACATCGATTATTTTAGAGTATGGGCTAGGTTAGACTATCTTGGAACACGCATCCTGGAATCCACGTCTAATGGCTGATATGCACAATATTGAGAACATTGGACGTGTCTTCATTAAGATAATTCTTAAAAATAAGACTAAATTCCTATAACGCGAAAATTTCTCTATGAAGTTCGCGTTATAATACGGTAAATTTTGCTGCCAATTCTAAAATTCAAACTTATCAAAATCGTGTTTAAATTTTTTAGATGCGTGCCACGAAGCGAAACTAGTCAAATTGGCAGATAAATTGTACAATTTACGAGATATAAAACGTGTTGCTCCGGTTGGGTGGTCCAAAAAAGACGTGGACGATTATTTTACGTTTTCGAAATCTGTGTTAGATGAAATTCGCGGCACGAATGAATCTTTAGAAAATGCCCTTGACGATATAATAAAAAATCATTTTAGTCATTCTCACGCCAAAATATAACTGAACTTATTAGTAATTATTGATTATAGATAGTGACGGTGTGTGCGAGCGATATATGTTTTGATGATAAAGGATTTCTGTTTGTTTAAACGACAAAAATGATCACATGTGTACTGTATTTCGGTATCGAAGATGACATTTATGATCAACCAAGTTAGAAAGTGAGAATTGTCGAAATGCTTGGTTTTCGATCGAAAGGTCGTTTTCGGATCTCCAAAGCTTTTAGTAGCGGAAATATTACTACTAATATCAACAAATTCCTCGCCGTTTCGAATAAATACGGACTCATTTTTGTAGTCAAAGATGAGTGTAAGAATTTTATTCAATTCGGTTACACAGTTTTTTTCCTCAATCGACCATTTTTGTTTGAGGAACTCTTTTTGAAATTGACGCAAATTTTTTTGATGGTTTCTTGTCTGAAGATGCATTTTACGCGTTATAAAATTGAAAATTTTGAAATTGATTTTAATTATTTAATAATTATTGTATATTATTATTCCCATACCTGTAAGACCCATACCTGTACTTGGGGGGGGGGGGGGGGGGGTTGGGCCCCCCCCAACTCGGCCAACCCAGTACCCAAAATCATTCACCCCCCAACCCCCCCTCAGTTGGGAAAAAATTAAAAAAATTTGCCAAAAAGTGTATGTTTTTTGGCCTTTTTTGGGAAAAATTTCGACTTTTCCCCCCCAACTGGTCGGAGGTCTTACGTTTTTGACCATTTTTTGTTCAAAAATTCACATTTTTCAGTATTTTTCCAACTAAAACTATGGGGGTCCCTAGGGCTACCATATGGCTAGCCATAGGATTGGAAAATCCTGGAGGGGTCGCACAATGGCTAGCCATATGGTCGACGATTTCTGGGGGGGGGGGGGGGGTTCCCATAGCACTTCCCCCCCCCAATCGCATGTGTGCAAGTTAATTATAAACGTTCAAAAAACACACCAGAAAAGATTTTGAGCGATTTTTAAGCAACGAAACTAAATTAAGTTTTCTTGAGGAAAAATTTTTGGGTTTTTTTCTCCAAATGGAGCAAAAAGTTTTGAGCAAAAAAACACTGGTTTAGTAGTGTCTTTTTTTCACATTTGCTCTATAGGGCAATTTTAGCATACAGCGAATAAATTTTGGGTTGTGCAACCAAATTTTCTTGCCAAGTTGCACAGTATACTCAGAAGCATGATTCCTGCCCTACCTGTAAGAAGTCCGACCAGTTGTCACCCCCAACTTGGGGATGGGGGATCGAAAAAAGCCGAAAATTTTCCCAAAAAAAGGCACTTTCTTCCCAATTTTTCTGAGTTTGAGGGTTGGGTATAGGATTGACCAAGTTGGGGGAGGGTGGGGTTCCCCTATTGTTTTTTTCCTCGAAGATTTTTCCCACATGAGAACCGTACCCAAATTTCTTTTCGTCATTTTCCAAAAATTTTCCACATTTTTGAAAACGTTTATATATAATGTGGCTACGGATGCTTTTTTATGCATTTTAGGAGCATACCTGCGCATTTTGATGTTTTTAGAGTTAGAAAACTGCAAAAATGAGGAAAAAATTAAGAAAATTATTGTTAGGTTAATCAAAATGGGCTGATGAAGAATTTATTGGTGTTCTACAAGAGCAGAGAAAGTATTTTAACCACAGAGTTTTCATGAATTTATCCGCTATTAACATTCCAGTGGTTCCGATAACGATTATCCAATTTTATTTAATTCTTAGTCCTTAGATCTTAAATTTTTGGATTTCCACTTTTAAAACGCCGAAAAATTAACTTTCACAACGTTGCAAAATAATTATAATCAGACTGATGACGTATAATTTGTTCCCAATTCGGGCGCGAAGCGCCGGGAGAATTTTTTAAGTTTTTATATTCTAAAACGCTCGAAAATAAATCTCTCCAATAGATATTCGTGAACAGAAATTATAAAATCACAGTCTAGAATGATGTTTTCGATTTCAATTCTCGATAAACCCAAAAGTTCATGTTGCAGACGTTTGAAAAATTCCAAGCATCGAGAGAAAAAATTGAAAGAATTGATGAAAAATTTTTTTCGGCGAAATACTGACTGTTAACGGTTAGAAAATAAGCCGAGCTATCTTGATTGATATGCTAACGTTGAGGATTAATTAGTAAGTGGAAGTAGATATGCTAACGACCGCGCCTGCTAGAAAATAATGATTATAAATATAATAGTCCTGACTGGCGCGAAGCGCCGGAAAATTCTTGGATTTTGATTTTTTAAAGTCCACCAAAACGCATTTTTTCTGTTTTGAAGTCCCCAAATTTTTTTCACAATGAGAACCATACCCAATTTTTTTCTCATTTCCAAATTTTTTTTCCTCAAAAGACCCCATTTGAGGAAAAACAGTGGTCCCCCAAGGTATGTTTCCTGCGCTGATCGGATCGGAAATACATATTTATGCGTTTTGAAACGGGAAATACATAAAGCTTTCTGACGTTCAGGCTCATACCTATAATTGGGGGAGAGGTGAGTTGGGGGAGACCCCTCAACTTGGTCGAACTCTATACCTAAATGTCGGAACACCCTCCCTCAAACTCGGAAAAATTGGGAAAAAGTAGCTTTTTTCACCTTTTTTTGGGAAATTTTTGGAGTTTTTCCGACTTTTTTGGGGTTTTTCAATCCTCCCTGCAAAATTTTTGGTAGCCCCCCAACTGGTCGAACCTCTTACAGGTACATATTCTGACTTTTTTATTTTTGCACAGGCCAAGTTGCAATGTGCAACTTGAGAAAAAGATTTGGTTGCACCAGGGTTTTTTTCCGCGCAGTGCGGACTTTTTTTGGGCTGTGCGGAAAAATTTTTGGGCATTTTCCGCATAGAACGGAAATTTTTTTGGGCGTTTCTACTGCTGGCATTGATGAAAAGGTGCATTTTGGTACAATTTAGATGGTTAAAATCTCAAATTTTTCCGGCGCTCCGCGCCGGCAAAGAAAATAATTTATAATATTAACTACAATTTAGCTGAAGCGCAGCCAAAAAAAAGTTTACTTTGATTTCTCGGTTATCCTTGATTGTTTGCGTCAATCTTCTATGTCTCTGCTAGAGTGAGTAAAACTCGTCAATTTAGTGTAAATTGGAATTTTTATATGAATTGGTTGATTTTTTCCACATTTCCCCACACATTTATTTAATACCATCATTTTTCTTGGAAAAATCTTAACCGAAAGTATTACAAATTACCTCTAGAATACATTTTCCAACATTTCAGTAGCTCCTTTGTTCAATTCTCTGGTGTGACGCATCGGAAGCTAAGTGTGCATGGTTTTCATGATTTGAAGTTCCTCATCCCATTCATCAATTAGTAATCTTCAGTATTAGGTTCGGATTTTGTTGAAAATTGAGATTTAATATTGATCTTCATGAATTCTTTTTCTTACTTGAAGTTTTCCGAACTTTGTGAACACAAATTTTGTCATTGGGAAACTACATGATTTTCGACTGAAAATGCAAACCTTTTATTTTAGAGATAAAGGTTGAAAAGGCTAATTTTCCAGCATTCTAGAATATCAAAATTTAGAAATTTAATCAATTGGAAAATCAATTGAAATCTATAAATCATCAGCTCTAATCACAGAAATGACAGCAGCAACTATTAATTTTGTTTAATCAAGCTAAAATAACGTTTTTGAGCTAGAAAAACAGATACTTTACATTATTTTCTTAGCAATCTATAATTTTCGCTCATTTCACACATTTTTCAAATGATTTAAACTTCGAACGGAAAAAATTTTCGTGTGCGGAAAAAATTTTGGGTCATTTCCGCACGGTGCGGATGAAGGCGTGCGGAAAAAAACCCTGGGTTGCACACAAAAATTTCATTTGCTCACTTTCCTAGAATGCATAAAATCCCTTAATGTTTTTATCCGAAAAACGATAAAAAACTGCTTTTTCGTATTTAACCCAAATTTGATCAGTTTTAGACTTCTGAGACTGAATTTTCCGAGTTTTCGAGTAAAAATTTAAGGGCATCGGAAAATTCATCGTTTCAGCTCATTCTTCCGCATCTATCGATTGTCGATCATGATCTTTCTATTGTTTGGCAAAGAGGTCATAGATTTTTCCACCATTTTACCACTCATATACATCAGGAGAAATTGTTTTTACAAAGCATAAGAAAGCGCAGTAGATATTTTATCTCGAATTCCGATATCAATAAAAAAAATTGTATTTTGATACTCTAGAATGCTGGGAAATGAATTTTTTCAACGTTTTCTCTGTAAATTCAATGAGTTTTGAGTCGGGAAAAGTGAAATTCTAAAATAAAGCAAGCAACCAAAATTTTTGGTTCTTCATTCTTCATTTATCGGGAGCCTTGATGATGTTTTGATCATTTTCCAAATGCAATAACTTCATGTTTACGAAAATCAAACCTGTTAAAGACCGCAAGAAGATTTTAGGAAAATGATAGAGAAAGGTCTTGATTTTGTGAAATACGTTTGACGCGTTGAAAAACATTTGGAGCGCCGGAAAATTTTCAGTATTCCCCATTTTGAAACGGATAAAAATCGGGCAGGAAACCTATAACCTAATCCAAAGAGTCGTCAGTCTCAAGGTGCAACTTGGCAGGATGAATTTGATTGCACAGCCCGAAATTTGGTTGCGGAGTGCAAAAATAAAAACCCTGCTGGCAGTTCAATAAAATAATACGTAATTCTTGCCTGTATTTCTAGTCCGCCGATGAAAAATGTTGTTCTAAGATATCGAATCAATATTTATTTTTGTATTTATTCTATTCTATTTTGATCTCGAATTACCTTATCTATTTTTTGGCCAATCGGTGTTTTTAACTCAGGCTCTTTTTAGATCATTTTAGGGGCTTGGAACCCTAAAAATGTGGCTTGGTTTTTAAAATTTTAATTAATATATTTTTATTTCAGTGAATTATAGTTATTTTCACTCAATTTTAGATTTAGAGTAAGTGTTTTGCAGGCTCTAAAATTAGAAAACGAAAATTTTTAGGCGCTTCGTCGCCAAAAAAGGGCAAAATATAAGGGTTTTTCATAGACAAGGAAATTTTGGTGCATTTAAGAGGTCAAAGTCTCAGTTTTTCTAACTTTTCTGTAACTAAGGGATTCCCATACATTTCAAGCTTAACTGGAAGTTTTTCAAACTTATGAAAGTATGAGTTTTTTCTAAATTTTATAATGATGAAGGCATGTTTTTGAACAAAAAGTTAGAACCTTATGCTTGCTGAATAAGTTATCGTTAAATTGATTTCCCAGCATTTTAGGATGTCAGAATTTATTTTTTCGCGCTTTGTGCTGGAAGGACAGTAGACAACAGAAGGAATAAAATAAGAGGCTGCATTCTTCAATGCTCTTTACTTTTGTGCCAGGACATGAACTCAAGTGATATCTCTGAAGAAGGTCTCTGCAAAAATACACGGAATATTGTGTTTTTTTGCATACAAAAAGCTTTTCTCTGTACCTACAAAGATTTTTTGGCTAATCTTTGTACATTTTGGAAGAGGCCTGTAGCAGGATGTAAATAAAGTTTTGAATATCAATTATACTGTCAACTGATTATCCATGTAACTACATTCCACAGTGTTACGAGCCTATTTTTCGATATTCTTCGATTATACACTTATGGCCATACATGTAACGGGTCCCCGAGGTCGGGTGAGGGGGTCGGACGACTTTTTTTGGGCCGGGGGTCAGTAATCCCCAAAATTTTTGGGGGAGGGGTCTCCCAAGGGAAAAAATCCGGAAAATAGTTCAAAAAATAGTAATTTTTAAAAAAGACCGAAAAAATGTATTCATGGCTCGAAGCGCCCAGAAAATTCACATTTTTGACCATTTTTTTGTTCAAAAATTGACATTTTTCATTAAAAAAAATTATCATTTTTCAGTATTTTTCTGACCAAAATATTTGGGTCCCCACGGCTAACATATGGCTAGCCATAGGATTGCAAAATCCTGGGTGGACGGTCGCCTAATGGCTAGCCATATAGTCGTCGATTTCTGGGGGGGGGGGTCCCATAGCACTTCCCCACAATTACATTTATGCTTTTGGCTCCCAAAATTTAGGTCTAGGAGCCATTTGGCCATAATTTTCAAAGCAAAAAAACCTTTTTTTGCGAAAAAAGTCCAGTATGTCAAAAGAGTTTTGGGCTCTTTCGCCAAATGATAAAAAAATTGGGATTTTTAGGTCGGAAAGGTGCGTTCTGGTGCATTTTAAAAAGTAACAATTTCAAAATTTCAAGATTATAAGCATACTCGTAATGGGGGCAACTCCCCCCCCCAACCCGTTCGGACCTAGTACCAAATGATGGGATCCTCCCCCCCCCCCAACTCGGTCGGACCTAGTACCCCAACTTTGGGACCCTCCTCAACTCGAAAAAATTGGGCAAAAAATTGCATTTTTTGATCTTTTTTTGGGAAAATTTCCGGAATTTTTCAAATGTTTGGTGGTCTCACTAGTCTTATACTGACAGGAATGAAAAGAAATACAAGAAAACTGGATTATAGTTGTTTTTCCGATAGAAGTAAGCAAATTTATCAAGTTTAATATGAGCAACCAAAATTGTATCTACGAAAGCAAGTCCCCCAAGTTAAAAATTGTAACGTGGCCTGTACAAAAAATCCTGTGCGCTGTAATATGTGTGGAAAAAGTTGAGCCGTCAAAGCCGGAAAGGTAAATTCTAGTGCGTTTTAGATAGTTGTCGAAAATCTCAAAATTTTCCCGCACTTTGGTTCGATTTTAGGAATTAATCATCTATCTGAATTTGCCACAAAAGCAGCTTTTTTAAAATTTAATGCCATTCAGGGTTCATACACAACCTGGAAAACCTGGAAAACACAGGGAATTTTTTTTCAGGTCTGGAAAACCTGGAAAACACAGGGAATTTTGTGGAAAAATAAATATTTTGTGTTGAAAAGTAGAGGAAAATCGTCAAATTTTTTCGCCGCGCTGCGGCGAGTTTTCTTTTTCAACTATGCACATTGAAAGTTAAATTGCTGTAAATCATCGAGTATTTGAGATCGTTTTTTTTTAGTTTTTCAACTTCAACTTTTAATTTAGCCCTCAAATTATTATGTCAAAGTCAACGTTTCAATTGGATTGTAAAGGGTAATATCCGAGAACTCCTCATTTATGCCAGAAAATTGGAAACTGATGAACAAAATTTTTTCGGCCATATAGAGCATTCATAGTTGCGAGCAAAAAAGAATTCGAGTCTGGTCAGGGTTTTTTTAGGCAATTAGGAGCGATGGCTTCTAAAAATTCAGATTGACTCCTAAAAATTTAGGGACACAAGCCAACATGGCTTGTAAAAATCAGAGCCTAACAATCCTTACGATTAGGTGAGTTTCCTGTCCAGAGATGCATTCTTATGCGTTTTTAAGAAAACATATCGAAAATTTTCCGGCGCTGCGCGCCGAATTTCAAGTCACTTATGATTCGTGTTATCATTTCTGTTGTGCGGTTGTAAAATGTCGACCAAGCTTATGCTGGCTTATAGCTTTTAAACATCAGCATGTTATGGATGAATGTTTGACATTGTATTGTTTTTTCACATATTTGACTAAAACCTAGGTTTTTCTAGATTATTTCCGCAAAGTCGTTTTGTGGTTCTTTAGAATTTTCGACTTTCGTGAAGATAACTTTTTGCATTTGGAAAATGATTAAGCGTGGGACAATAGCAGAGGTTCTTCTGTCTGAAATGCCTAATTTTTGAATTTTAGTTTGCCTGACTGAAAACATGTTGAATTCACTGACAAATTAGACTTTTCAGGCAGGAAATAGATATTAAAAATAGTCATTTTCTAACGATATAGAATATCAAAATCCAGATTTTTTCCGATGCTCTGCACCGCATTAATTACCGATATCCGAGTCCGAAGTAAAATATCTATCACACTTTTTTATGGTTTATACGTTGGTTTATATATATCATAAATGATTATGATTGGTAAATTACTGACTCTTGATATACGAAAACGTTAGAAAAATGTTTTAACGCTTCCACCAATCAAATGGTGAAAAGTTCACGATTGATCATCGGTAGCTACATAAGAATGTGCTGAAAAATTAATTTTTTGACGTTTTAGAGACCTCGGAATCAAAATTTTTCGGCGCTAGGTTGCGCAAGAATTTGAAATAAATTTTTTGATTTAGTACTCTATTTTTGATGATACTTTAGCTCACACATGTTTCTATTATTCAGTATTTTTCTTCAGGATAGTATATTTCATCATTATAAAAACCTGGAAAAATTTTATTTGTCAACCTGGAAAACCTGGAAAACACAGGGAATTTTTTTTCTCCAACTTTGTATGAACCCTGGCCATTACTTAAGTAATATTTGATTTCTGCATCTGTAATGTTCTAGTGAATGTCTATGATTAGGAAAAGCGATTTCAACATTTCTGCTGATCTTATTTTAATTTTTTGCACTAGTTGTAGTTATTGGCTAATTGAAATATAAAATTTTTTCAGCGTTCTTCTTTGATGAACATCTAGAACATTTCAAAGGCTTAATTTCAAATTTCGCTGGTGTAGAGCTACTGAACGACGCTCATCATTCATCCAGTTCTCAATTGAGTTCATTCAATTGAAATTTTGAATCTTTTTCCGACTTTCACTCGGGATATTTTTGTTGTAGAATGCCATTTTGAACATATTTTTGACTCGAATCTCCAAAAAATTTCGGCGCTTTGTGCCAATTCTTGTTCTGATTGAAGAACCGTTTCGAAACATAAAATTCTTATGAGAGACGCTTTCTATAGCGTTTTTCATTGCACATGACAAAATTGAGACTAGTTTCTGAAAACTCAAAGTTTTTTTCTTTCATTTTGAGAATTTTCAATGCCTGACTGCGTCATTGAAAAAAATCGTATTCTTTCCACAAGAATGGAAAAAAGTTATGGGGAAAAATGGTTTGATTGCAGCTTGGTTTTAAAATATGAAATTGGGCAATATTTAAGGTTTGAATATCGTCGATACCAGCGTGATCAGAAATCATGTTGTATCAAAGGAAAATTTCAAGCAAGAAAAAACCGATTTTGCGGTCAAATCGCTTGATCTAGGGTGCGCTGTTGAAAGAATTGATTGTAACTGCGATGGATCATTTGTTTCTATTGTTCTGAAGTCGACCAGTGCTTCTTTCGCCCTTATTTACGACACCAGATGTTTTCTGCCCGACGTAAACTATTTTTCTTTCTTATCAATACCTCTAATTTAATTGATTTCTCGCAGATCAACAATCTATATTCCACATCACATTAGATGATAATATGAAATCGAATCTCCATGAAACTGCTGATCTGTTATTTCAATTTGATGAAGATTTGAATATATTCTCGAAAAATGTTTTATCTTTTACACTCTCAAAGCATCCCGTCTCTGTTCTCAGCTTTTGCATCGAAGTTTTTAGTTAGATATTATTCTAGTTCAGAGAAAATGCATCCCCATTATGCAATATCCGTCTACAAATTGACCCATCAATATCGATCCAAAAGTCTTGCTTGTCGTGCTTCGAATGGAATCCCGGTGTAGGTAATGTATTCGCCGTTTGCGGATCCGACGGCACTATTTCCACTTATCAAGTAGACGGCGTAGACAAAGTTACCGTCGAGGGAACTTTGCAGAATTCGATCCCGAAAGCTAAATGTCGTGAGTTTTATGAAATAAAGTTTTGGATATAATTGCTCCAAACAAGGGTGTAGCCTAGATTTTCTAGGTGTTTCAAGAGCTAAAAATTAAACGTTATCAAGATTTCCACTGAGTTTTAAAAAAGTATTGCTCAGTTATACGACCGATGCATAACGTCGAGATATTTTGACATTTACAGCCTTTAAAACGCACCGAAATATGCTCTTCGATGCATTTTAAAAGTTATCCAGAGTTCGATCTTGAGTTGTGAAAGATCTTTCGTTCGGGAATATGACCGGCCCAAAGCGCCGGAAAAATTTGGAATTCGAGCCTTCTAGAATACATCCAGAATCAAATAGTGCTTCTTTTTCATATTAATTGATTTGAATGACTTCCCAAACAACAGTCCTATCTGCTAAGGATCGTGGTAATGTATAATTTTCCCTCGAGGAAATGTGCTAGAAACGTATATTTTGACTTGCGAAATGCACGAAAATGCTCTGGTTTTGTTCGAAGAATTTTCGGGACTAATTCACTTATACATAGTCACCACGTAGCTATTGCGCAGTGATTTTTTTGATTAATTTTTGAACCAAAAAGTTCTACACTGAAACTTTTGTGTAAGCAATATGGTAAAAAATATTGGCCATTCTTCAATTCACAAGCATTTAATAAAGCACAGAAAAAATTTGTACCGTGGTTAAAATCACTAGAATTTATTCGTTATAGATCGATATAAGTTTAATTGACCGTGCTCCTAGATTTTCAGTAATTTAGGAGGATTTAAAAAAAACAAAAAAACAATTGAATTATGGTGCAAAGAGTGTTGTTCATGATATGATTTGTTCAGATGTAGTCGGATATCGGCTGATACTCATTGGGGTGGTCAATGCATCGTCAACGGCAATTTTCTGCAATCGACTGTTTTCTACTTGAGAGAAAGCTTTCGCTTCCAGTTTTCTCCGTAAACCAGAAGAGCAGATCAATCTTTGTTAATCATTTCAGATATATTTTGATCAGACATACACGGCAAGAATTTTTTAGGGGGGAGAGTCCATGGACTTTTTCCACGGGGTAGAGGAGTGGGTGAGCAAAAAAAGTTCTGTAAGCCTGTTTTTCATACAAAATATGCACAAAAATCATCAAAAAAGCTGTTTCGGAAAAAGTTCAGGGGGTTTGACGATTTTTTTGTCAGGGGGTTGGCCAGGGTCTCAGGTATGAGGGTTTACCCCCCCCCCCATACCCCCTATGTGCATGTATGATTCTGATCTATTTTCAATAATCGTGCAGATCATTTGACTTCCATTTTTTGCCTTGAGTAGAAGAAAGATTTTGTGATTGTCAAAAATAGCAGTTGGTATTCGAAAACAAAGTCAATTCTCATTTCCAATTTTTATTTACACTAAAGAATCGTATGATAAACAAACAGGTCACATGGTGTGATGAGTATGTGCTTACTCCACTTAAATGAACTGAACATAACTTTTTCTTTACACGCGACCCGGTGTGCTATGTGATCGAATCAGAGGTCTGTGACTCGACCCGTCACCAGACTTGGTATTTTCACTACCTGACCCAACCCGGCCTAATTTCTGCCTAATAATTGCCATGCCTAATTTCTACCGAGGTAATCGATGAAAAAAATGAATCTTCCGGGCTTTCAGCAGGTTATAATCCCAAAATTTTTGTGCCGGATTAATCATTATTGAATAATTTGCATCTTTTCCGTCACAAGAAATTTTGAGCACATTTTGTATGGTTAACTAATGACAAAAATGTTTTTTTTTATTAATCTCATAATTATTTTATTACGTCGTCCGCAGTTGACCAAATGCTGCAAAGAAATCATCAGTTAAATCATATCCTGTCAGAAAAGAATTCATTCTCAACATATGAAATAGACGTTGAATAAACTACTGTAATTGCTGTGATTTTTTAAAATCATTTTTATTTGAAACTTGGAACGGAAACAAAATTATTCAGTGCACGAGGCAGATAATGGTGTGCAGAAAAAGCCTGCGCGCAGCACCGAAAAATTTGGGGTTTGCTCTTCTATTGCGCCAAAATATATTTTTTTCATCTTCATGCTTTTATTAATTAGCCTGTCATTGAGAGGATTTCACCCCAGGCCTCTGGCTACGCCCTATGCTCGAAAAGATTTCAATACACTTATAGTCCAAAAAAATGAGTTTTTCAATTTTTCAGTATCATGGAGTCCAAAAGGCAAACAGTTAGTCGTCGGATACGATGATTGTTCTCTTAGTCAATTCAAGCCAAATTTGCATCTAGCCAAGAAAATTGATCCAATAAAAACGGAAATTATTGGGTTTCAGGCGACAAGTGAAGTCTTTGTTTCATTATTAATTTTCGAGTAAATTATAATCGTTATTTATATTTTAGTAGTGAATATCTGCTGGCTATCGACGACACATTTTATTGTCTTATTCTCGGACATAAATGATCAACATCACGTCAGCTTGCTCCACATAACTTTGAACAAAGATGGGCCGCCGACGTTCAAAAATTTCGAAGACGTTTGCTTCGGAATCAGTACGAAATTCAAGCCACATTATTATATCTCCCATATTTTAGAGTGGTCAGTGGATGATATTTCTTATATATTGAGAGGAAGTGTTTTATTTTTATAGCCCGAAAAATGAGTATTTGACTATTTTCCGGTTATTTCACGCATGGCGATTAAAACTTTTCGATTAAGGAAGTTGATAATATGTTCTTCGACCAATTCTATGGAGTCTGCGGTCGTCGGTTATGATTCAGAGAAGAAATTATGGGAATTGTGGACAATGGACGACGAAGAACGAGCTGAGTTGCCGTTGGATAGCCGAGGAAACGAAACGTTCCCCATTGGCGTCGCTTTAGATTTGGTTGCAACAGAAAGTGAGTTCAGTGTGAAGGTTCGTCAGTAAGTCCACGTGGTTTTGAGCTGTATTAAAATTCTTGATGATCTTTTTTTTTGAACTCATTTATGTAGGTAGCGAGTATTTGACACATCATTTGAGGCTCTTCGAATTTCATGAACATTAGGTGTCTCTTTCATGCCTTGCCCAAAATTTCAGGACGATCTACCAATTTCAAACAATGTGTGAAACAGGCAATAGAACCTAGATTCATTGGTGTGATTTAGAGACAAACAACATCGAAAAAGAATCACGTCTTCTTAAAGCAAGGTGTTGAAGTCAGCGTGAAAAGTCGATAAATAATTGTCATTATTGTTTTCTTTTAGAATAGTAGTGCTGTTCAAGCAATAAAATGGGTAATAAATCGCAAGGAAAATATATTCTTGAGTTTTGAAAATTAGATTAGCTGTAAGCTCAAATAGTTTAAATATCGGCTTCATCCGCGTCATTTGATATCTTCAGACCATTGAGTCTTCTAAAAAATGAGTTCTGACTCGAAGGATGTCAATGTGTGAACAATTTAGCCATCAAGATGGAAACTTATCGAACTATGAGTCAAAGGAAAACCCCTGGCAGGACGACAAATCTAAGCGTCTCAGTCTCAATTGTCTTGAGACATTTAGTGGTAGTCTCGGTTCGTGTTCCAATTGGAATCGTATCAATAAAATTGAATGAAAACGTATGGAATTATTGATGGACCCTCGCAAAATTATTACATGTGCCTGTTCTTTTGTTGTGGCACATGTCTTTTTCTATAGCTCAATATTTCTATTATTCGTGTATCATTGACAATTTCCCATCATACATGTGCATAGTACCAGTTTCAGGCCGGAGACAAATCCCAAAAGTGTTGGGTAGCAAATTTTTTCCTAATTTTATAAAAGTACAGTTTATTTAAGATACCAACATGATGTTCAGTTATTTCTCTGACTGGCACTTTTAATGTTCTTAGATCACACATGCACAAATAAAATTCAGGCAGCTGGATTATCGAAAAAGCTGAAGAACAAGAACTTATTGATTGCATAGGCAGTAACTGCTGATGTTTTGGAGATGCTGTCACGTTGGTCAAGAAAATTACAACACCGATCTGGCTTGCTTATTGGGGTTGAAGCATAAAACACGCTTAGCACAAAACACGCTTAGCACATTTAAAGAAATCAAATCAAATTTTGGCAGCTTTATGACATTCTATCTTAGTACTGTTGTGTGTTCTGACTCAACAGGACGTCGGTGCATTCTTGCTCAATATCATTCTTCGATTTCTGTTCGATTGCAAATGATTGACCATGAACCAGAAGAACGAATTCCAAGATTAGATTCCTTCTGTGAAACGTTTTTACAAGTGTAACAAGTGAAATTCACAGTTATTTCCCAGTGGGAAATATGGAATACTTTGACGTTTTGGCACCTGCAAATCATTCCCCAAGTGGAATCACAAATTTTGTTTTATGGCAAAGAAAAGATATATGCCTTGGCTGCCCAATTTAAACTTCATCCTTCTGCAACAGTTTCTGAATGGACACAATAAGTTCTTCAGATAATAAAAGCTGATGATTATTGTCGATTCGAAAAAACAGAAGCAAATGCATTTTGGCTGCACTTTATGAAACCATTAAATAATTTAATTTTGGATGAAAATATTATGAAGTTGCTAAAATTATACTGATTCTGCCAATAGGAAGCGCCGATGCTGAACGTAGTTTTAGTCTAATGAGTCACATTCGTTCAACAAGGCGATCAAATCTAGAAGGACGCAGCCTAGATTCACTTCTGCGTCTAACAATAAATAGGCTAAATGATCTTGAAAAATTCAAAGTTGGAAAATATGTGAAAGCCTGGGTAGCAGCAAATCATCATCGTACAGATGATCCAAGTCAACAGAAGAAGAAAACAAGGGATGAAATACAATTGGATGATAATGTAGAAAAAAGGGATTTTGAATATTTACCATTAAGTGCTCTGTTTTGAGTTTTTAATCAACAGAATATATTTATTGCTTGCTTCATATTATAAAATTTGTTATTGCTTGCTGCACATTATACAATATATTATGTTTGTTCCTATCAATTGTTTATCTATCTTTTGTGCAATTTATAATGAGTCCACAAAAATTATTGCAGGTTCTGTCCTATAACTGAAAAACAAATTTAAAAATTATATATTGAGATATAATATAGTAAAGGCATTAACTGGATTTTAGGTTTCAAAATTGATTTATTTCTTCATTAATTGCATACAGATACTGACAATTTTCTACACAATACAATAGCCTGAGGCCCTGCCTGCTTGTTGAGCCACATGCAAGTCTCGTTTCAGAAATAACTATAGTGACTGGCCAGTGACAACAGAACCAAAATGAAAAAAGTCAGATAGTAAATTCCTGACCTCAGTCTTTGCTGACTAGACAGTAAGTCTGTGTGTTCATGACAACCTGTTTATTAGACAACCAAAAAAAACTTGCGACCACTCATATATGCACACAGGGTATGGATTTACCATATCCTAAAAAAAGCAGAAGTTTACTATAGGCCAAAAATTTGGCAAAAGTTTACTATAGGCCGAAAATTTGGCAAAGTAAAATGCAACAAACATTCTGAAAAGATTAGATTATAAAAAAAAGATCAATTTAAAACACAGCTTATGATTAATGTCAGCAAACAATTTTGTTGAGTAATTATTGATACAAAAAGCAATAAAATTTCATTTTAAAGTAAAAAAGTTACTACATACCTGATTTATGGCAAAAATTTTTTTAAAGGAAAAATTTTGGCCATTTTCCATACCCTGGGACCCTTGACCGTGTGCATGTATGCATCCACTGATTGTACGACTGAAGACTGGTTGGCCAAGATTGACGGACAGTAAATCCCTGACCTAAGGCCCAGCCCGGGGATAATCCCTGGGCTCCCCCCCCCTATGTGCATGTATGTTTCCCATTATTTTTCAGAAGATCAGTTGCCATTGCTACTCGTATTATCCAACGACGGTCTATTATGTCCATTCCAAATCAACTACAAAGGACCGCACAGTAAAGAGCCAGTCTGCAAACCGAGAGAGAAAAATGTTGTATTGTCCGACGTAAAGATATCGCATGCTTTCGCCGCAAGATCATCTGATTTTTTCGGTAGTAACTTGGCCATTTTTCTGTTGAACTGACAGAAAGTGAGACGAATAAGAGTGGTAGTTTGAGCTTAAAGTATTACACACTTCGGATTTTCTGAAGAATTTAGAGTATTTTGAGAATTATTGCATCAAATTTTCCAAGCTAGTATATTTCATCCAGTTTCGCTTTATTATCCCCATCATTGTTTTGCTATGCTCTCCAGTCATTACGTCAATTTTTTCTTTGTTTTTTTCCAGCCGCCATGAAAATAAGCCAAAATTCCGCCTGTGCAGTCGAAGAACCGACGATGGCATCAACTTTACAGCCGCCGACGTCAAGAGCAGTTCAGCAGGACTCTGTTTCTACTAAAGATACAATTGTTCCCACCGCTCAAGTCGCCGACATCGACCGTAAAAAAACGGTAGAATTTTCGCAACAATCCCCTGATGTTTTAAAATACGACACGACGGCAGAACCGCAGAAAGTAGCCGATACTAAAGAAGCGAAATTGAATGTACTCCGAGGCGAAATAATGAAAATAGTAAGAAGGTCGCGGAACTGAGCCACTAACACCTGCTGCAGAAAATAATGTTCTCGTAGATTTTGCTTCTGATGATCAAAAACGGTTAATCTGTTGCTTTCAACTTGGAAAGCAAGTGCTGAGTTGATAAATGATTTATTTGTTTATCTTCAAACTCAAATTAGCTCGAATATTATTCTTCATGCTAATGTTTCACACGTTCCTACATATTCTTGATGATTGCCGATATGTGCACTTTTATATAGATTTCGCAGTTCGAAAATGGAACTGAGCAACTAAAAGCCTCGCTTAGCCAGCCTCTGGAAAAGAAAGCAAACATGGAAGTCGATTTGCAAAAAATATCGCAGAGTATTCAGAATACAGACGTTAATATAAAGAAAAACAAAGAAATAACAGAGGTTAGTTGATATCTTCTGATTGTTCGTAAATTGTAATGGAAGGCATATAATCGAAATTTTAATTCTGCTCTCAGAATTCATGTATTTCCAAACCAATATATTTTTTAGCATCTGGATATCGCGTCCGTTGAATTGCATCGACAAATGATCAACGAAAAATCTTCATTAGATATGTGTCAATCCAGTTTTCAAAAACGTTCGAGCGTTCAAGAACAAATACTTTTGAAAGAGCGTCCGTTAACTTCACAACAGGAAAAATTTCTGAACGACATTAACAAGCGAATAGAATGTACTGATCAAGCATTGAACGATTTGTCGGAAAAATTTAGCGCACTTTTGTCGAGTATTCTAGAGGAAAAGTTTGAAAAGTAATCGAAAATCCTATTCACAAATCTCAGCTGAATCCTTCAGGAAAGTTAAGCTTGAAGTTCAAAATTTCACTGATTGTAACTTTTCTAATAAATTTTTCGATTCTGTGTAAGCTCCGCTTGATAAAGATTGATTACAGTAAATATGCTCAATGCTAACACGTATAAATTTTAGGCGAAAACCAAACGGGAACGACTTGATATATCGTACCTTGACTAACATGCAATCGATCATTGTTGTGCAAAAAGGGAAAATTAACGAATTAAAGAATTCTTCAAAATTTCTCAGAAAGTTAGTGTTTATTTTAATTATTTTCTTCATTTTTGATGTTATTTTGGTTTTGATTCTTCAGGCCTAACCCAAATCCTCAGCAATCTAACATTACGTCAGGCAGACTTTCGACGGTTGAATCATCAAAATCGCTTTATCGCGAGTCAAAACCGATTATAATCGCTCGCGATACCCCGTTGAAACGATTTTTAATGACGCGTAATCGCGTACCCGTTCGAATGACGGCGCCTACGTCACAAACTCTGAACGCTTCAAAATCATTAGAAATTTTGGCTGCTTTGAAGAAAATGGACGAAGAACGCGCGGAAATGGCTTTAATGGCGAAAACCAAGAAAATTAGCATCGCTGAAAAGGTTACTTTTACATCCTTTCTATAAATTTCTAATATTTAATACTCAAAATTAAAATTGACGTTTCCGAGAATAAGCATTCTTGAATACTCTTTCAAACGAGACTCCACAATACATGCACATAGGAGGTAGGGGGGGGTAAACCCCCCATACCTGAGACCCTGGCCACCCCCTGACCAAAAAAAATCGTCAAACACCCCCCCTGAACTTTTTCCAAGGCAGGTTTTGATGATTTTTGTGCATATTTTGTATGAAAAACAGGCTTGCAGAACTTTTTTTTGTTTTTTTGCTCAGCCACCCCCTACCTCCCAGGGAAAAAAGCCCATGGGCCCTCCTCCCTGGAAAGGTCTTGCCGTGGATGTCTGCTCCACATTCATGCCGTTAAAAATCTGTTTAAAGCAGAAATTCATTTTTCGACAAAAATTCAATTTTGCGCAATTTGTTATTTGTGATTCCGAAGAGAAAAGAAATACCGCATCAGTCATTCTCCGAAAAATTGGGCACTAATACAAATGCTGGCATTTTTCAGGTATTTGAGCCGGAAATGAAAAAACCCGAATTTGAACCAGTGCCATTAAAACCGGAAAAAATCGAGACTATTCGAAAACCCGCTCAAATTAAATCTCCTGCTCTACCGTCAAACGACACAGCCGTTCCTGTGTTGAAGATGGAACAGACGGCTCCTAAAGTGGCAGAAGTTCTTAAAATTGCTACTCCGATCAATACTTATGCTTCGCTTTCTCCTGTACAGCAGCAAAAAGCAGTTTCATCACAGGTAAAATTTGTGTGATAATGGAATGAAGCGATATTTTTTGGATTCCTTCAGCTTCCTGCTGGAAAATTGAATTATTTTAAAAACCAGCAATATACTGTTGCATGTAAATTGAAATGGAATATTATTTAATTTGAAAGTTTTGCTTATTTTTTGTCGTTTCTGCAATACGCAAGATGAAAGAAGTTCACAAACATTCTATGGAAAGTCGGAATTTAAGGGTGCTTTAAAAAAATTTTCAATCTAAACTGTTCCTGCCTTCCACCTTTCAGATTTCGAACTCTGTCGCACCGATTTCAGCGCTGAATTCGACAGCTTTGAATATCAAATCAACGAATACGATGCCCACTATTTTCAATCTTACCTCGAATCAAAATATTTTCAAACCTAGTGCAACAACAGCGTTCACGGCGAAAAGTTTAACAAGTCCCGCCCTTACTGTCAATAGTACGCCATCAATTTTTGAGCAGAAAGTTTTGACGGACTCCACTAAAAAATTTGGTAAGAAAAAACGTACACTGAATCTGGCGAAGAAGCTCCTTGGCTTGAGATATTAAAATCTTTTTTTCAAAATTAGATCGAATTATCAATATGTACGTGGAACTAAATTTCTTCGCAGATGTCAACGACACGAAAAAAGAAGTCAGAGATCAACCCGCAGTGGCAGAAGCCGCGGTCACACAAGAAAATAGAGTTGAAACTATTTCCGATCAAAGTTCGACGATTTTTAAAGAAAAATCCGTCGCCCACGTTTCTAAAATTGCCGAAAATATTGGCGAAATTACCCATAAGTTAACATCTACCGAACTCGAATCTGCACCATCTGTGAGCGTAATTCCTGCCAGAGAAACTACTCCTCAAATAATCGATATTACAAATCAAGAAACCCCGACATCGAATGCTGAAGAACGCAATTCGTTAAGGACGTTATCGACTTTAATTGAGTCATTGAATAAAGAAGATGAAAAGCAGGAAATCATTACCAAAGAAGAAATACCGAAGGCATCGGACGCAGTGAGATTTCTAAATTTTAATTTTTTGTCTGATTGGCATCCTACCACATATATCGAACAAATTTGGTGAAAAATTTCAGAAAATTCAAGCCTTTTCGACAATAATATTTGAGGTTTGGATAATTAGAAAACAAGCTTAGAAGATGTTTTATGGCTTTACGCGCTTTGTTCGGCCGTTACATAAGGAAAACTTTTTTGGTCTTACAGGAAATCACTGTATCAAAGATGTAGGGTACCTCGGAAAAATCAATATAAGCGGTGCAGAATCCACGAACCTGAAGTACAGGACCTTCAAACAAGTGAAATTTACTTCACCACTCGAGTCCTGTCAATCTGATTTTCTGAACCATATGCCGTGCGGTTAATAACGTCTTCAAATTTTCACAGTAATGTCAACATTATATTAGTGATATTATGTATATATATATATTCCCATTTTGATGTCGACCAAGTGGCAACAGCATGATTTGCAAAATCTTAAGGCAATAGTTTGACAGATTTCCCGCTGCAGCAATGCACTGAGTGGTAACTCACATATGCGAAAATTTACTGATGAAATTCAGTCCCATGCACACCTACAAAATATCTAGATTTTGGGTCCAACAGTTTTTGAGATTTCAGGATGAGGTGCTTTTGCCTGTTTTTACTTGTTTTTCCATATTATCAGAAACCGTATAGATTTTAAGGTCTTGGTCTGTATGTTTATATTTCTCTTTTCAGAGTACCCAACGTCTGTGCCACAGTGCACGTTGCTGTCGGATCAAAAATAATTTTCCTTACATCCTGGCAATCTCTATGTGCATTTATGTTAGGCACTCAGTATCAGAACAAAATTTCATTTATTTTGATTGAACATAATAGCTCGCCAAACAGTCTTGATTCATCTTATACCAGTCTGCCCGAGACATGCACCGCAAGAATTTTTCAGGGAGGAGGGTCCATGGACTTTTTCCCGGAGTGGGGTAGGGGGGTGGGTGGGCAAGAAAATGAAAGATAAGCGGGAGCTGGTGGATCGGCGGGGAGGAGGGCGTGGAACCAGGTCGGACCTCGGCTGGGTACGGGGGTCGGTAAGCTAAGGCTGCTGAAGCGAGCAAAGCAATAAACAATAATAAATAAACCACCCAAGAGAGGTGGCACACGGAATTCGTTTTTCTCTATTTTATTTCTAACTAAACACTAAAAAACAAACATCAATAAATTGCCTTTATGGCCACAACAACACTACGAAAAGGTTTATGCAAATATGTAGAAGTGAAGATTTATATACAAGAACATTTTATTTACGAATGCGTTTTTTATTGATTTTGTTTACTGTAAATGAATTGAAAAATAAATGATAATATCGGTTTAGCTCAGTGTGGTACACTACAAAAATAAAAAAAAGTTCTTTAAGCCTGTTTTTCATACAAGATATGCACAAAAATCATCGAAAGAGCTGTCTTGGAAAAAGTTCAGGGGGTGTTTGACGATTTTTTTGGTCAGGGGGGTGGCCAGGGTCTCAGGTATGGGGGTTTAGCCCTCCTATGTGCATGATTGGTCTGCCCTTAACTTTAGCTGCTTTTGGGGGTTTTCGTTCGAGGTGTTCGGTGAGACTTAAAGTACTTCATTGTTTCAAAATTGGAGATAAGATATTGTAAGATGTTCTGTAGGCTTATCTTGGCTGATGAACAAATACTTTTCATGACGTTGTACAACCATACATGCACGAGAAAATTTTTTCAGAAGGTGATCTGAGACATTTTTTTCGGTGAACACTGAACAGACAATTTTCTCACCATAGACATCATTTAATTAAGTAATATAGTTGAACTTAATAATAAGCATAAAATACGAGCTACATAAAATTTAAAAAATAACAGTTTTGTGACTATGTTTTTTCTTTTCTACCTATATTTTTGCCAGCACGAAAAGTTTTTTTCAACTTCAAAAATTTCTACCTGGTAAATTGCTATTGCTATCTTTTTTCACCGAATTCAACTTCATATGGTATGTAGGTTTTTTAGTGACTATCGTTTCACGTCATAAAATTCAAATTTTTTAAGTCACTAGTGCCAGAGTTTAGAATAAGTTAAGGATTTTTGGTTCATTATCTTTTCTTCCATTTATTTATAAGCGTACTTTCGCTCAAAGTTTCTTCGCTCCCTGATGAAAACTGGGTCTGCTCGGAATTCTTCGAAACGAACAACGTTCCTTATTATTCTTCGCTGGCAGGTTCTTAAAATGTTAATTTCCCAGATTACTCCAATAGTTGAACTGTCCAAACAAACGGAACTTCCGCCCGCTAGGCCGGCAGATCAATCTGTTGCAACGTTGAACGAATCAAAAGTCATCGCCGCCACGGTTTCTATGGTCACTACAGTAACATCGATTGAATCGACGCTAACGTCCACTACTACAGTCAAACCGACTGTTTCTACTTGCTCTACTGTAGCAGTTTCGCCGCCGCAACAGCCTTTGATTCAGAAGGTCGATAACAACGTCAAGTTGGACGAGGGAGACATGGAAGCCGAAAACGTTAAACAAGATACTACGAATACGGTGGATTTTTCGTTCAATATTTGCAAACCGTCTGATGATGGAGGCGGCTTTTTTGGCGGTAAATCAAGATTATTTCAACATGCAGAATTTTTCGTTTTTTCTTTCCTGTTTCATATTCATTCATTTTCTGTTTTCAGTTATTTTAGTTTTTATTTTCTAAAAGTTTTTTCGTCACTAGTACAACATGAAATTTACAATTTTTGTAGGCTTGGGCGGTACTCCAAAACCTGAATCCGCAAATAAAAATGTTTTCGGTACGGTTAGGCTCGGTCATTCGGCCACACCGACGACCTCTGCGACGCCATCGATTTTCGGTAGCCCTTGTGCCCAAGCTAAAAGCTCGCCTTTTGGTAATTAAGGGTTCAACTCTTACCGTGTGATGTAACTAGAATCTGAATTATTTTCCAGACTGACTCTGAAAGAAAATTTTTCATTTCATGTTAATTCATCCTAATTACGTTGTTGCTATGGGGATAATGAAACTTGCAATATTCCAAATATTAACTAGAATTAATTGTTGAAAAATATATATGCAAAATCGAAGTCAAAAAATTAAAGTAAATGAATGCAAATCATAAGATTATTACAAGGCGCTAAACATAGTCTGTTTTTATAAAAAACGTAAACTGAAGAGTGACAAAATTTGTATTGTCGCTTAAATCGTCTACAAAAAGAATTTTAATATAGAATTTCTTATCCAAAATAAAGCTGTATCGAAAGCCACTTTTTTGCGCACCTTAATCCGCACTGTACGGAAATGACTGATCAAAAATTATGGACACATGAAAATTTTCAAATGTGGCTGCTTTTCTAATTTTACAACATCATTGTAGAATTATTGTGCAAAAAAAAACAGTTACTACTTTACATTTCTGTGGTTAGAGCTGAAGATTTACAGATTCTACATTTTGACATGTCAAACCGTATCAACACTTATCCTCAAGTTAAAACTTATATTTTCAATATAGGAGGTTGTCTTCATGATTTTCAAATACAAAAATTTATGTTCACAAAGTTCGGAAAACTTTAAACCAAATAAATAATGTTAATATCAATGAAAAATCAAAATTCAAATTACTGGCGGCATTAGTTTAGTAAGAAATGGTAAAATCCTAAAACTGTACTCGCTTTCCAGTTTTGTTATTTAAAATAATTTCAAGAAAAACAATAAAATTTAGAATCGAATTATTGTAAAAATAAACATTTTTTAACATCATACGAGTTAATAAATGATTAAGGATTTAGAAAGTTTAGAATCTGCTTTTGAAAAATAATTTCACACAAGCAGCTTGTCTATAAAAATTGAATATTTTGTTCTTTATGAATTGATTTTTTTCCTCTTATTTAGTATTGTTGTTTATAACTTGTTTTGAAGTACAAGAAACCAATATTCAAACGCTTGTTTTAGCATCGACTATTGGAAATTTTTCGATAAGTAATAGAAATCAACGCCTACATGTTCATCCTTTTTCAGGTTCCGCATCAGCAACCACGACGACTTGTTCGGCTTTCGGATCTTTGTCGCCTTTCGGAAAACCAGCCGGCAGTCCATTTTCAAGTAGCTCCGGTGGGACAGTTGCGCAGCAAGGATTCGGCAACTTGGGGTCGTCTCCGGTGGCTGCTGTTGCATCGTCCGGTTTCGGGTCGCCCGCTACGTTCGGTAATAGACATGTTTTTTGTTTACTTTCACTAGATTCATTTTTTAAATGAAATGTAGCGTCAGTTTAGCAAATGAGCTTTTTCCATTCACTTCATTTTGAGCGATTACATTGTATCGAAATTTGAGTGCCGTTCTTTTCGATTCATGACGTGAAACGCCGAGAAAATTGACATTTTCCAGTATTTTTCCAGCCAAAAGTATGTGGGTCCCTATGACTACCATATGGCTAGCCATAGAATTGGAAAATCCGGGTGGGTCGCCCAATGGCTAGCCAAGGCCTATTGATATTTTGCGGGCGTTCCTATAACACTTCCACCCCAATTACATGTATGGTGTAAAGATACGTTCGGTATACATTCGGGACATGGTTACATTTCGGATACCGATACGCAACGATTTTTATAATTGAAAAAAAATGTTATTGGTCAACAAAACATTGATACAGAACAGGGCATAAACGTCAACGTCAACGGTTTGACAATATTTAAGATACGGATGCGTTCGGTCTACAGAGAAGTTTTTTATCGTGAACACTGTTCGGAATACTGATACATACGGAATACCGATACATTCGGGACACCGATGCATTCGCTATACCGATACACAATCATCTAGACCAATGAAATTTTATGAGCGTGTCCGTAAACATCTTTCCTTCCGATTAACCTCGTGCGTGTCATCATTGATTAAAAATTAACTGACACTTTATAGCATTTTTTGTATTAAATTACGGCAGATGGAAACTCCTGTAGCGCCTAAACCATACGGAAATCTGATTCAAACTTCAGAGAATATGTTGAATTGGAACAGCTGCTGAAAAGAAATAAAATTTTGCCTTATCATAAGGGAAAGCTCTTCGTTAGGCCCCTTATCGACTTTTTTGGAAGTTTTCCGTCTCATTCTTGACACTTCATAGGTTTATAAAAATTATAGAATGCAAGATTCGAGAAACCGGTTGATATTTAGTTACATGCAGGATTTTTTCTGCGCGCCCCTATGCGCACCGTGCAGAAATGGCCACAAAAATTCTGCTCCGAACTAAATCCTTCTGCTCAAAATAATTTTTTAATGGCAACAATGACAGCAGTTTTTCAGTGTCTTTTTTGTATGCTGAAAACAGGGTTTTTTTGACCTACGAGTCACAAGCCAAGTGGCTTGTTGACCTAAAATTTTACAAGCCATTCCAAATTATTACAAGCCAATTTTATAATATCAGTATACGTGAATAAATTCCAATGCTAGGTTATTTTTTAAAGAAATGTATATATTGAGCATCATGGCAATCGATCAAAAAAGAGATGTCATTCAACATTTACTCAATAACATTTTAGAGCCGTTAATTCATTAAAATTCAGGAAACATTTGAAAATTTTGAGTTTGATTGAAGTCTAATCTACAAGCATTGTCGAAAAAATTTCCCAGCAAACTATCCATGAACATAATGACTTTGACTTACATGAGAAATCGATGGTTAAGTCCTCTATGACGACAAGTCAGAGCCCAAAAAAGCTATTAATCTTTCCTGCTTGAAATGCGGGAAAAAATTTTTGGGTTTTGACGTTCTGTGATACTGGAAAATCAATTTTCCAACCACTTATTTGAAGAATTAGTTTCGAATTTTCTGTTCTAATGTCGTAATTTCTGGAATTTTATGTTTGAAAAATTTTAAAACCATTAATTCATTCACACACTCTCATGAACTTGGCTGAAAAGATATGAGTAAGAAGAGTAGAAATTTCCGAAAACTACTTCCCTGAAGCTTTTGGATTGATTTTACGTTAAGAAAGGAATAATCGCTTCAAAAAGTTTACAGACTTGACGTATTGATCTTTCTCAAAAAATGTGTCAAGGGAAAAATGTGAATCTTCATTAAATATCAGGATAAAATATTGAAGATTACCAATTGAAACAAACATAAGATAATACGTTTAAGATGATTAAAACTATTGAAGATTAAATGATAAATGAAGGTAGACATGTTAGAAGCAGCACCTGAGCTAGGAAATAAATAATAATGCTTATTCAAGTTATAACTGGCGCGAAGCGCCGGAAAATTTTGAGATTGTGACCTTCTAAAATGCACCAAAATGCATCCTTTCTGTACCCGATATGATCAAACACATGACTCAAAAAATTCTGACAAGCCATTTTGGCTTGTTGGACTAAAATTCTACAAGCCATTTTGTCAGTCCAACAAGCCATGGCTTGTAAAATGCTAAAAAAACTATGGCTGAAAAGGATTTTTACTGTGTTTGAATTTGTCAACATTGCTAAAACTGATATTGTAAAGGCCCTGTCATACTTCACCGCACGGCGTCGGCTGTTCTATCCATACTAAAAAGCGGCGCCGGCCGGTACCTCGCGGTACCACCTTTGAAGTATGTATAGGTTTTTGTAATTTTTGCGGCGCCGCGCGGCGCCGCCATCAAGTTTTAACTGAATCGAAATTTTCGAACAAGTTATATGTTCTAAATTTGCAGCATACCGTTGTTATAACATATTGTTGCATATTGTGACATCTATACATGTATTTGAACCATATTTTTCCCTTGAATGTTGAATTCTGACACTTGTCAAATTATTTTACCAAATTGATTACTTAATTTTCAATGAAGATTTACTAAGGAGTTGATCACTCAATTTGCAATGAAGACATTAATGTGTAAAAATGATGAATATGCAAAGTAGGTGTAAACATGTTTCTACAGCAAGTGTACTCGCACGTTTCGATTATGTCTTTATTCCCCCAACGTCCCTTTTCCGCAAATATCCCGATTGTCCGAAAGTCCATATTCCCCGTAGGTCCCGACTCCCCGAATAATGAATAAATGTCTTATTTCGCCGAAAAATGCATTAGTCCCTATTTCCTGAACGCCCCGATTTCCCGAATAGTCGGGAAAGGATGGATCCACTTTGAATCTGGGTCCTAAACAGCAGGTCTGGCCAGACCCAGATCAGATCGGGATCCTGTATATAGCACATATGTGAATGAATAATCGTGTATTTTTTTCATAATCAATTTATATAAATTGATATTTCTCAGCAGTTCAAGAGCTATTAATCGTAGGAATGAGAAGCAAATTGAAGCAAGAGCCCAAAATCTTCAGACTAGGCTTTTTTGCAAGCTTCCATCTGCACCGTGCAGGAATGATTGATATTTATTTTTCTTTTGCGCTTTTTATTTTTCGATTTTTTTCGTATTTTTCATCTTTTTCGCATTTTTCGTATTTCGCATTTGTCGAGACGAGCAATACACATTTTTTGGGAAGAGCAAGACCCAAAAGTAAAAAAGCGGCGCCCTACGGGGCCGCGCGGTACCGCGCGGCGGAGTATGACAAGCCACTGCGCGGTGCCGCGCGGTACCTCGCGGCGAAGTATGACAGGGCCTTAACGTTTCTTTCTGCAGAAACTGGTCGACTGCTGACGCAAGAAGAACATTATCTTGAAATTCATTATCAAAAAACACTTGCCACTAATTGATCATTTGTGTGCTCAATAGTTCAAACCTTTCGAGAATTTGACTTCTGAGTAATTTTCAGAACGTAAAATTTACCAAGATTGAAAATCAAGAAGTATGTAGAACATATTTAATTATGCCACACTGATACAAATGAATTTAGCGGCTAGAGCTGTGCCAGGAAAAATGCAAATTATGTTATAATTATTAATCCGGGACTTAAATTTAAGGATATTAACCTGCTCAAAAGCCTAAATATGCACATTACACCGATCCCCCCAGTAGAAACAAATCTCTCAGAAATCGTGTCTTAAAAATGAATGTTTTTCCTGTCTGAAATTGTTTGACCTGTATTCGGCTATGCATTGTTTCTTTTTCAGGTGGATCACCTATTTTCGGAAGCAAAAGCATCTTTGGTAGCGGCGGCAACTCATCGTCGTTACCCGCGTCGGGCAGCATTTTTGGCGGCGGTGGCGGTGCCAAATTTGGATCGAGCGCCGTTTTCGGCGGTTCTCCGTCGTCGGCGACTCAACCTACGGCGATGGGTGCTGGATCTACGGCGACGTCTCAAACAATTTTTGGCGGCGGTGGCGGCGGTTTCGCCGCTTTCGCCAATACGAACGCGCCGACCTTCGGGTCTTTGGCCAATGCTCCCGCCGGATCTGGTTCGCAAATGTTCGGCGGTGGCGGTTCGATATTCGGCGGCGCTGCGTCTAATTTGAGTCAAAGTCAAAAACCGCCAACGGTAGCAGCGCCGTCGTTCTCGCAATGGCGCGGCTGAAAAATTTACATATTTCGCGTTGTTATTATACACATTACATGCTTTTACATGGCAAAAACGATATCTGAGTGTTCAAGAACCAAGACGGAAAAATATTTTTGGTGTGTCCTCGTAAGGTCAAAAATCAAAAAAGCAAATCCCCTCAGGAGCGGTCGCCAAAAAACTCGGACTCTTTTTTTCTACACTCTGTTCGTTTTGAAATAAACGATGCAGCGACGTCGCAGCTGAAATTATGTGCAAAAGTGAGGGCAAGTTGACTATTTAATATATTTTTCCTTCATAATACACCGTCCTTGATAGTTTCTTTTGTCAATCATTTCAAAATTATCGAAATTCATTTCCTGATTTATAGTAAGGCTGCGTTTGCCAAAATTGCGGCCGCTGCATCGATCATTTCAAAATGAATCTGGGGTCAAGTTTTTGTGCCTTGTTTCCTTTTTGTTTCTTCCCCATCTCTGCCACTTCATTGTTTTTCTCATTCTTTGCTTTCTTGATTTTTTGGTCCTCTTATTTCTAAGAATTCATTGTTGGCTATTATTATTGGCCTTACAATCGCACAAAAATGTGAAACACGTTTATTATTAGAAACACAATAATACAGTCGTGTTTCATAAGGCCAATTATAGCCAGCAATGAATTCTTATTATAACCAATCGCAAACAACATTTCGGAAGTTGTCTCATTTCTTATTTGCACTCATTTTTTCTCCTGTTTATGCTCGTCTTCATTGTTTTGTTACGTTTAACAACACGAACACTCAATATGGGTAATCAACATTTTTCAGTAAATATGATTTTCAATAATAAATGATCAGTTTTGGTAAAAAAATTTTGGTTTTTTTTCAATTTTTCATTTTTTTGGAAATTTTACCGAATTTTTAACATGTTGGACATCAGATTCGCTTTGAGAATCACTCTTTTGAGGTTCGCTGAGTTTAGCCATCGGTCACATCATGTTTTTTGCGCTCGAGTTTTGACTATTTCTCATTTGGGAGCTCCGGATCTTCAGAAAAATCAGATACGCATAAATTTTTTTCCGACTTACCGAAAAATCATAGGAAATGTGATATCCGAGAAAAGGGCCATTTGAGCCTGAAATTTGAATTATTTTCGTCGTAATTTGAAAAACGAGCTGATTTGGTTTTATGCATCATGATGTAACTGGATATCGTTTTTTGGAATCAAGTTACAACTTGATTTTTTTTCGGTTCTATAACTTGGCGCCAATCCCTCGCTACCTCTTCTGCATTTTTCGATATTGAGTGAAGTCAAACCTCTCCCCTGAGCGAACTCTCCTGAGCCGAGTTCGTTCCATTCGAAATCGAAAAAAATCTGGGTTATTTAATTGGCTAAACAAATGGACAATACCCATTTAAATCCAGCTTGAAGCATGATGTGACTACTGAAAATTATATGGAATTTTTTTTTTTTTGGAGTGAAAATAAGTTTGAAAAATAGGTGTGGTGGTCTAGTGGTGAGGACATCAGCCCGGGATGCTGGTAACTCAGGTTCGACTCCTGGCTGCACCCTATTTTTCAAATGATGTGACTACGTCACTGCACTACTTTGATGCGGTTTTAGCATAAAATGCAAACATCTTGGTATTATTTGAAAAGCATCTTTCGAATACTTTGATTGAGAATTTCTGGAACTTATAGAAAATGTGAGAATGAAGCCGGATTTATACTTCACGGCGGCCGTGACCAATCGCGCTAGGTGAAACAAACGTTAAATATGATTGTTTGTGTGTCACGTGCACTGAAATTTGATTGGTCACGGCTACCGTGGCCGTGCCATGAAGTAATATAAAACGACATAAACAACTATGGCGGAATTTATCCGATCAAGCCGTGAAACGATTTCTTAATAAAAGATAAAGATGAAGGTGATTTTTAGCTTCCTAAGAAGTCCATTATGATAAAAAGTGGATAAGTTAAAATTTAGGGCCGTATGCAGAGGCATGTTAGCGTTGACGTGTGTAAAAGACGACCATTTCAACACGTGTTAACGTTAATTGGTATGCATAAAGTGTTGGAATATTTTCTATATTTGAGCCACCTTTCGTGACGCCCTGACTTTTAGGAGGGGGAATGAATTTTCTATTTATTCGAATACGAAATATACCAGATTTCAGAACAAACCAATCTTCTGACGATTTAAGAAATATTCTGGAGTTTTTTATCAACTGCAGCGGATTCCTTCCCATACTATTGGACTTGTGGCTTAGTGTCCTTCTTACGACCACCAATATAGCGTTTAAAGGGTCCTTCCCAACCTCCTTTGTGTTTTAATAGGTTTTGGTCCGTGCACCAAAACCCTATGCATTTTCCAATTCTCGTGAGCACACAACTTCTCTCAATGCTGTTCCACTTCCTAAAACCATTTCCTTAGGTCCTTCCCATGAAAACAATTGTCTACAGTTGACTTTACCGTTAGATTAGGGCGTGGTCAGCATCGAATGGGTAGCAGATCCGCTACCTACTGCGCATCCGCTACCATAGTCACATACGCTACTAGACGGCAAAAAATGTGAAAAAGGTTTGCAAAAGGGGTTTCCTATGACAAAAGAATAAAAGAAAATGGAATACAGTAGTAGGTGTTCTGCATGGTGAAAAATATTCTGTTTGCCACCTTTATGGAACTGCAAGAATGGTTAAAAAACGTAATAGGTTCTATAAAGAGTCTACCCTAAGTCACTATGCGTAAAGATAAGTAATACAATCATCAAAATGACCACGCAACCACATTCTAATGAGTGAAAAATTTTCATTTAGATACAAAGTGACCACACAAGCACCTCGAGTGACAGAACAATCAGTCTAGACGGGCATTTGTCATTCTTTAGCTGTAGCGATTCTGGTGCACCAAATATCGTTTTCGTTTTGTTTTTTAAATTTTCGAAAACTTTTTTCAATCATTTTCAAATATTTTATCATTTTGAATTCAAGATTTTAAACTATTATTGAATATACTTCCTGAGTAGATCAAGGTTTGATTATTTTCAAAAAAACGTGGATCCGAATCAAAAACATTTTTCAAAAAGTTCGATCTTAACTTTTTTATTGAGTTATGGCTACTAATAATTGATCCTGTTAGTAACGTCATAGTTTCTACTAGTCTATTTCTAGCGGGCTGAAGTCTGTAGAATTGTAACGCCCAGATTCTAATTATACTTTTATTTGATCCCGAAACGATTTGCCATGGTCCACGGGGACGCGGTGACACGAAACGATAACGATAATATAAATGACAATAATTAAGACATGCCGAGGGATTCTCTATGTCGACGGATAGGTAATATAAAACGCTTCTGCTTTCAGAACGAATATCGCATATGTAAAACATGCTTTCACAAAATCTGATGGAATCACGCTTTGCTTCTCTTTAAATACTGCTTGTCTTTAACCACTCCCTTTGTTTGCCGGGGTCCGTTTCCGAAATCTTCTTCCACCAATCGCTGCTTCTTGCTTCTTCCGCTTCTGTCTACTGTACCCTTGTTTAGCCATGCTTTCCAATGCTTTCCTGGTACTGTATGCTTTCCATGCTTCTCTTATACTTGCTTCCTCGCTTACAATGGACTTAACCACGCCTATGTGCTTCCGTGTATGCTTCTGTATCTATTTCTCCTGCGTATACATGTTTCTGTAGGAACCACGGCTACTGTTCCACTTGAGACAGGTGTCTGGCTGGGGCTTCTACTTTCTACTACATGCAGGTGTGTTTACGGTTTTTGGGGAGAATTAATGTAGCAGTGGAATGCGTATTTTTGTGTGATTTCGGGGGACCAGGTGCCGATATGCAAATTAATTAGAGCATCTTTAATTAGGTCAATGGGGTGTGGGACGATCAAAACAGAATGCTTCACATAAATTTATAATTTATAGGAATGTCTGGATGTGAAATTCAGACACCCTTGAGATGATAGATTATAAAATGAATTTATATTTAATAATAAATATCACATAGTGTACATTATGTATTTACAACGATGCGTTAGCATCTACATTACATTTCCCTCCTTCCGAAGTTGAACGTCCTCATTCAAGGGGTTCGAGGGTGACAAGTGGTCGGGGTGGTTTGGGTAGGAGCTGCTCGGGGGTAGAAAGGGGTCGTTTTGTTTACATGTACCATAAAAGTGGTATTCTTGAGGGGATGTCTGAGTGTAATGTTAGAGTACACGAAATTTGTGACTGTATAGGGCCCATTTTGGTGGGGTAAAAATTTAGGAGTGAGTCCTTGCTTACAAGAATGATTTTTATATAAAATGAGATCACCTGATTTGTACTGGATATCATGGGCATGTTTATTGTACTGAACTGTATATTGGGTTTGGGCTTTTTGTAAATTCTTCTGGACGGTTGAAAGAGCTTCGGTGAAATGGGATTTGACGCGAAGAGTGTAGTCATCAAGATTGACTATATAGGAGGTGGGGAGAAAATTGAAAGCTGCATCAGATGGTAAGTTGGGTTGTCTGTTGTGCAGGTCTTTCCTTAAGAGGCGTAAGAAAAGATATATCTGGTCTGAACTGACCTGTTAGAACTGATCCCTTGGCTAAGCCTCGGTAATAGTGCAACAGTCCAATTCCCCAGACCTACAACAACAAAGATAAACTTAACTCTAAAAAGCAGGGCCTTACCAAGGACCTCCGCAGTCTCCTAGCTGAGACAAGGAATCCCCTCAGGGATAAACTTACTCGGGTATAACCCGTAAGGGGTTTCCCAAGGCTTACCTGGTGTAAGCTGGCGCCTGGGCCTCTGGCCCTCCGCCTTCGCCGATACGAAGAATCTAAATAGAAAACGAATATATTAAACAATAATTCCGGCGAAATACTAAAAAGAATGTGGCTACACCACAGTCGAAAATATGCAAATAAAGTCGATATGCTGGGAAATATTTTAATGGACGCCAGCAGTATTATACGAAAAATATTATAAAAGAAAACGATAATAGTGAATGAATGATTTTACTATATCTTTTTGGTCTTTCTTTGGCGCTCCATTTCTATGCAAATGTCTGCGCCGCTGGTCGTCCATTTTGTCGATTTGCATGTCGATTTCCCCACGCGAATTGGCATCAACAGGGTGCCCAACATGTCTACCATGAAGCAATTCAAATGGGGGGTATGAAGTGCTATCATTTTTGTGAATGTTGATTGAAAGAATGGGGAAGGGTAAATAGGCGTCCCAATCAGCATGTTTTGATGAGTTGATATACATGCGTATAGGGGCGGCGAGGGTCTGGTTGCAGTGTTCGACTTCCCCATTGGCAATGGGGTGATACGGAGTTGTGTGGACTTTCTGGGTATTGCACAAGTTGGTGATTCGGGAAAAAGATCAGAAACAAAATCTGTCCCACGATCACAGTGGATGATTTTTGGAGAGCCATGATGGCAAACAATTTTGTTTACGAATAACTGGGCGATTCCTGGCTGCAGTGATGTCAGGGGTTGGGAAGGCCTCAACATACTTGGTGAAATAATCAATGAATACGACAATGAATCGATTCCCTTCCTCAGTTAGGGGTAATGGCCCCATGCAATCAATGCCCACTCTGTCAAATGGGCCCCTAGGTTGAATAGGGACAAGACTAGCATGTATTCTATGCCTGAGGGCTCTGTGGGTCTGGCATGGGTGAAAAGTTTTGCAATTGTGTGTGACATCACGACTCATTTGGGGCCAAAAATATTTTTGTCCGAGAAGATGTAGGGTTTTCCGGGAGGCAAAATGGCCTGTAAACTTGCTGTCAAGATGAGATGAAATGAAATCCTGGGTCTGTGATTTCGGGATGTATAGTTTTGGTTGCTTGGCAATTATATGAAATAGAATATTGTGATGAACTGCAAATTTGATCATTGTAAGGGGATGTTTTTGGGTGATTTTTGCTAAGATATTTCTGATGGTTGGGTCAGTGTGTTGGAGTTCTGCAAAATTTTTCTGTTGTTCCTCCTGCTCAGAGGCTTCGGCTTCAAGGACGGAATGAATGGTGGATATCCCAGGGCATGTTTCAAGGTGGTCAATATCAAAAGATGGTTCCGCTGTGTCGGATGGGAAATGGGAAATGGCGTCTCCGTTTCGGTTAGCAGTACCTTTCTTAGGCCAAATGTCTAGCTGAATGCCAGAGAGGGCCAGTCCCCAACAAGCAGTGCGAAGGGAGGGGTTCTCTTTTTGGAGGACTGCCTGGACTGCAGTATGGTCTGTGTGGACAATGACGTGTTGTTGGAACAAATAGGGGCAAAAATGCTTTATGAACTCAACTACGGCAAAGGTTTCCAATTTGGTTATAAGGTAGTTACGTTCTGCGGCTTTTAATGTGCCGCTCCCAAAAGTGATGGGGCGATCATGACCTTTGCTATCAAGTTGGCTTAAAATTGCGCCAATTCCAAGCTTTGATGCATCAGTTTGCAAAATGAAAGGCTTTGTAAAATCCGGGTGTTGCAGGACTGGTGCATGAATGAGCAACTCTTTGAGTTTAATGAAGGCATTCTGTTGTTCAGGGCCCCATGAAAATTCTTAGTTTTTCTTGAGTAATGCTGTAAGTGGGCTGGAGATTCGGGAGCAATTGGGGATAAATCTTCAGTAATACCAGGGTAAGCCAAGAAATGACTTGACTTCTTTTGAGCTTTGGGGTGTAGGTATGTTAAAAATGGAGTGTAGTTTGTTTGGGTATGGAGAAATACCCTGTTGAGAGATGATGTGGCCTAGATATTGGACTTGAGGTTGACAAAATTTGCATTTCTGTATATTGAGTTTGAGTCTGGCTTTGGAAAAATGAGTGAGAATGATGTCTAAGCATTCTAACATTTGAGCATGGGATTCAACAAAGACTAAGACATCATCGAGGTAGACAAGGCAGGTGTTCCATTGCAATCCTGAAAGGATAACATCCATTAATCTTTGGAATGTGGCGGGAGCATTTGTGAGGCCAAACTTTGGAATGTGGCGGGAGCATTTGTGAGGCCAAACTGGAGGTAATTGGAGGTAATTGAACTGGTATACTGAGCAGTTAAAGGTGGTTTTTTCTCTGTCACCTTCTGCAATTGGAATGGAGTAATAGGCATTGGACTGGTCCAGGGATGTAAAATATTTCATTCCACGCAAGGTGTCTAGGATTTAGTTGATGCGGGGCAAAGGGTAGGTATCTTTTTTGGTCGCTTTATTCAGACCCTGGAAGTCAATGCATAGATGATGTCCACCATCTTTTTTGGGGACTAAAACTGTGCTGGTACACCATGGAGAATTGCTTTTTCTAATTACACCTGCTGCTGTGATTTGTTCAACCTCTACTTGTATTATTTGTTTTTCTTTTGGGGATGTCTGAAAGAGATGTCTGCATATGGGTTGGGAGCTGTTGGTGTCAATGTTATGGGAGACAAGTGTGATTCTACCTATGTCCATCTTGGAATTAGCATATAATGTGTGGTATTTGGATAGAAAGTGTAGGAGTTGATTTTTCTCCTTTTCTGTGAGGTTGCTTGAGGTCAAATTGACATTTTCTTTTAACCATGTGAAGGTATCAAAATGGTTTGGCTTGTTCGGTGTAGGAGGGGGTAGTTTGGTGGGGGAGTTCTCTTTTGGAATGAACCCCAAAACTGTGTCAATGCATGTGCCAGGGTGGGGAGTATCCTGCGTATTTAAGACGGAAATGCATATGCAACTGTCTTGATTCTCTGATATGCAAGCAGCAAAATGAACTTTGGCATTTTGTCTGGCTTTCAGGGTAAATTCGAGTTGGTTGATGTGTAGGTATGATTTGGGTAAGGGGACAGTGAATTCAGTAGCAGTTGAGGGTGGTAATTCCAGTTTTTCATCCAGGTAGGTTCCACCATGGGTCGACAAGGGGCTGTATTCTAGGCCGTCGCAAGTGAGTATGACATCACCAAATTTGACTTGAGACTTTTAGTTGTTGATGGTGTATTCTGAGAATTGGCTGAGGAAGTTTTTTCACAGGAGTATGTCTGCTTTGCAATCTTTTTGGACATGTACCATTATAGTTTCTTGGATGGTTTGGGCAGTTACTAAAACAAACGTTGTTCCCATGAAGTGGACGGGAAGGTTGTTTGCTGCTTCTGCTTGGATTAATGGGGCTTTCATGTCTAGCAGTAGGGCTTCAGCAATACGAGAATCAATGAGGGAGTACACGGCACCAGTGTCAATTATGCCTTTGGTGAATAGCTTCTCGTTGAGTGTAATTGGAATGTGAAGGGTATGTTTCTTAAGTATGGTTGGTGGAGGTTTATTGGAACCAGATTGGTGGATTTGATTTATAAGTTCAATTGCAGGGGTCCTTGGTGTATCAATGTCAACAAGGACATATTTCTGTTGAGTTTGGGCCCCACAATGATTGGCTAATTCTAAGAGGGCCTGACCAATTGAGGGAGGGATGGTCACATGTAAATGCCTGGTATGTAGAGGGATTTTGTATGTATGTTCATTGGCAGTGTGATGCTTTGGGGAAGGGAAATATTTACGCAAAATAATGAAGGAGTAAAAGACGCCTGCAATGACAATGGTGATGATGGCCAGGTTGATAAGGATTCCCAAGGGTCTTTTTAGTGAGTTATTCAATTGGTCCATGAGGCTTTGGGTAGTGCCTGTTATGACATGTTCTATGCCTTGACTGGCACCGGAAAGTGTGTTGCCGATTGCTTGACCATTGCCTGATATCATATTGTATCAGACCTCTTTCAGGTATGGGTGTGGTCACTTGTTTGTGGTTACCCACCAATTGGAATAAATATGTACTGCTGAACGAACTCTGGGCATGGAAATTGTTTATTGTCTATGCTGACAATCGTCTACATTTAAAAAAATCGACGATAATGCGGGAATTGAAGAAACGCGTCGTGATTAAACATTTAATGTGGTACCTATAGTTATTGAATAAACAGTATTGTTGCACAGTTTAGTTTTGATTTAACTTAATGGTATGGTGCAAGCATACATGTAATTGGGGAGGGGGAAGTGCTATGGGAGCCCCCCAGAAATCGTCGACCATATGGCTAGCCATTGGGCGACCGCCACCCCAGGATTTTCCAATCCTATGGCTAGCCATATGGTAACCGTTGGGACCCTCATACTTTTTGTCTGAAAAATACTGGAAATTGTCAATTTTTTGATAAAAAAGGTAGATTTTTGAACAAAAAATGGTGAGAAATGTGAATTTTCTGGGCGCTTCGCGCCGTGAATACATTTTTTCGGTCTTTTTAGACAAAAATTACTATTTGTCAAAATATACTCATAGTCAGAGAGTACACTTCAACTTAATTAGTATCAGTTATGTCTGAACTGCATTTGGATTTATCGGGATCCGGGTAGCTGAAATGGGTTCTTCCGCATCCGGGTAATTGAAAATGCTCCTTCCGGATCCGGATCCTGAAAAGTTCCGTGTAATGCGGATCTGGATCCGGGTACCCGTTTCAGCTCTACTAACTGTATTTATCCCTATGCTCTTTTTGTCATTATTTTCTTATCTTTATCTTTATCTAGTCATAGTTGTATAGTTCTCATAACTTTTTGTTGCTTTTCACATCCGTGACTTAATGTTTTTACATATCTTTTCTAGAACATAGATCGAGGTTTAGCTATGCGGTCATATTTTGAACAAATATTGAAAAACTTTCAAAAATTCTGTTGTAAAATTTTAAAGTCTGGCCCATTGCCTAAGCACGTTGCTTTTATAATGGATGGAAATCGACGTTACGCTCGCCAGAATGCTCTCAGTTCCGTCCTCGAAGGTCATACTCGAGGTTATAGTGCCTGTTATGACATGTTCTATGCCTTGACCGGCACCGGAAAGTGTGTTGCCGATTGCTTGACCATTGCCTGATATCATATTGTATACTGTGTCTGAGTTAAGAGACATTTGGGCGGTGTAATTAACGATTTTGTTAACAGTGCTTTCAAGGGTGTGGGTTTTGTAGATGTATTGCTTCAAAAAGAGTAAGTTTGTCAATTTTGTTGCAAATTGGTCATGAAAAATTGTGGGTGTGTTGAAATGGAAGAGGGAGGAGTTTTGATTCCATACGATTTCTAAGGGGAGATCAGTTACATGTGGGGATCCTTTTTCCCTGATCCATGTATTATTTTGTTTATATAAAGCAACATGAATGTGGTGGCAGTCGACAGTTTAGGAGAAAGTGGTCAAATCATTTCTGCCTGGATTTGAGAACATAATTTCAGTCTCCACAAGGATAAGTAGGAGTTTGTAGCACATCCCATTGATTTTGTGATTGTAAAGGACTTTTGTTGCGTTTATCTGTTCACAGGGCCAGACTGCGAGGGCATCCCCTGTGAATTCTGTGATTATGTCTGTCCTTTGTAAAAATGCACACGCGCCAAGAGTTGCGTCAAGGCACAAAATTTGCCAGACTAAATCAAGATGACATTGTGCCTGTCTGCATAACTCATTCCATACATTTTTGAAATTTTGGATTTCGAATTCCTGAATTTTGTCTGCTAGGTAATTTAGTTTTGCATTGATGGGTTCAAAATCATCAAAATTGTATAGCGTAGTTGGGGTTTCATTAACTCGTGGGGTTAAAAAGGCATAGCGGTGTGGTGTTCTTTTGTCTAACTGTACGACAATACCTTGTTCAGTTAGGACACTGTCTTGGATTTTGGGGCAGTTGGGGTTGGAAAATAGGGCATTTTTGATAGAGAAAGCTCTTTGTAGTTCTTCAATGGTGATGTGAGTTTGCGTTAGTTTTATGGGGTACATATTTTTGTATTTGAAAGGGCATAAGTTTTCAAATGTTGTCTCATTCCAAATAATGGCCCCATCAGCTGTTACACAATGACCTGATGTTGGCTTGCATGATCCCAGGTCGCCTAATGTACCTGTCATTGATTTTCTATTCCATGATGCTATGTGTCTAGTTTCTAGGATGACATTGGTTACAGACGCACAATGGTCTGTGCAACACCACGTGTATTCTACACTGAGGGAGTTGTTTGTGGACCAAAATCCTGGTTTCGTTTCATACAATTTTTGACTATTGTGCTCTTTGTCTATAACAATTGCCTTACAAACATGTGGGGTTAGATTTTCCATTTCAGTTTGATCGAAAACAATGCCTATTGAGCCAAAAAATCCAGTATTGGTACAAATTTTTCTTTTGGGAATGCTACACTTGTATGCGTCTGTTATGTGTGGTTTGGTGGAGGGAATGTAGATTTTTCCAAATGTCTGTACTGGTTTGTCTACTGTGGAAGGGGGCATGCATGATACAGTTTTTGATATGCTGACTGAATGATGGCTCAATGAAATTCCACAGAGTTGGAATTGCGCATGACACGACGATGGGATTATTATGCAAAAAAAAGACAACAAAAAGACCAATAATAATTTTTATTGGAGGCAGCATGGTGTTGTTTTTTTACAGTCGGGGTGATTTGGGGGGCACTGCATCGGTGTAGTGGGGACATTGTTGATGGGATTGGTTGGTTTCTGATCTGAATAGTCTGTAGAATTTTAGAAGTTGAATTGTATGATGGGGTCGGGATTTGCTTACTTGTTGGGGTAGGGAGTAGGGTTTTATGAGGGTGGAATTTGTACAGTTTGGGTGTTAGGCCATGGAGTAAAGAAAAAAGGTTTCGGTTTTTCTTGGTTGGTGGTTCGAGGGTGGTAGGCGAGGCACATGAACGTTTTCTCTGGATTTTGTAGGTGGCGGGAATGGTATTTAAGGGCTTGGGGATGGTGTTGGTCTCTGGTGTCAGGGGTGGTGACATGCTGCACCAGTCAGGGAGGTTTAAGTCGAGGACATATTCTTCTTCACTGCGTCGGTGGCAGGCTGGCATTATAGTTCCTAAAGTATGCTGGGGGCCCCTATGTATGGTGGGCAGTGTGGAGTAAAGAGCGGGGTCATCAATGTTCATTAGGGGTTGGGTTTGCCTATCTTCGATACAATTTTGGACATTACGACTCTGTTGGTTGGGGCAAAACCTGCTTGTGTGACCTCTCTGTTTACATAGAAAACACTGAATGTTGGAATAAGTTTTTGAGGCGCAGTGATCAGATCTATGGCCTGTTTGGGAACAATGGATACATCAGCTCTTACAATCCGGTGTAACATGATTATTATGAAAACAGATTTGGCATGATTTTCGTGTCCCTAATGAATTACAGTTTTGAGCTACATGACCAAGTTGTCCGCATTGAAAGCATGTGGGTTGTCTAAAACTGCTGTTGTTTCTGTAACCATTGTTGTTACTAAAAGTGTTGTTGTTGCTAAAACTGTTGTAGTTACTCTGTGGTGGGGGTTGTGATTTTTGTTTGATCTGCAACCGTAAGTCTTTTACTTGTTGTTCTAACTGATGCAAAAGGCCTTGTTGGTCTGTGTTGTTTGTTAATGAAAAGATGGGTCCGGGTTTTGGAGGTATGAATGGTAGGTTGTTGGATTTTAATTCATTTCTAAGAATTTGCTTTTCAATGTAAGCTGCTTCATCAGATATTTCTTTTAGGGTTGTGAACCTTCTATACTTAATTGCTTCCCTGATTTGGTTCTGCATGCCTCCGACAAAAAGGGGTTTTATAATCATTTCTTGTGCATCCGAATTAAAGTTGGGGTAGGCGAGGGTTGCGAGGTGTTCTAGATCAAACAAGAATTCAGTTACTGTTTCTGATCATTTTTGTTTTCTCTCGCGTAAAAATTGTTGATGTAACTCATTATCTCGATTGTTTGGGAAAAAGGCCTACAATGCAATTTTATACTGCTCATATGTATTGGGAGGGTTTTCGGAATTGGCTAGACTTTTAAATTTTGCTAATGCGGCTCCTCCCAAATGAATCTCTAAGCATGCCAACTTTAACTGTACGTCTGTATCTTTCATGCCTTGGAGTGCCATGAATTGTTCTAAACATTTATTCCATTCACCAAAATGTTGGGTCATGCCGCCCGTGAATACTGTAGGTTTGGCATAAAAATTGTTTGCCATGTTATTACGAATGTTTGCTGTTCTTAGATCGTCAATTAGGGTAGGGTTTACTGTATTCTGGTTCAATTGTGTGCATAGAGTATGAAAATGTTCAGAAAATAAATCGTTTATCTGTTCTCTGACTATTTCTCCTAAATGATCTTGCGTTTGGTGGGTCATTCTTAGTTTAGGCTGGGATTTCTGCTTAAATGCTTTAATTTTTGCTTCACGCTGTATTCATAAAAATGTATCGCTTAATGTTTCGTTGGAGGGGATTTCCAGTTTGCTTTCTAGGAATGTCTGTCCTACTTTGCCATGGCTCACGTTCCATGGGGATGCCGCAACAGGAAATGATAACGATAATATAAACGACAATAATTAAGACGCACCGATGGATTCTCTATGTTGACGGATAGGGAATATAAAACGCTTCTGCTTTCAGAATGAATATCACATAGGAAAAACAGGCTTTCACAAAATCTGACGGAATCACGCTTTGCTTCTCTTTAAATACTGCTTCTCTTTAACCACTCCCTTTGTTTGCCGGGGTCTGTTTCCAAAATCTTCTTCCGCCAATCACTGCTTCTTGCTTCTTCTGCTTCTGTCTACTGTACCCTTGTTTAGCCACGCCTTCCAATGCTTTCCTGGTACCATATGCTTTCCATACTTCTCTTATACTTGCTTCCTCGCTTACGATGGACTTGACCACGCCTATGTGCTTCCGTGTATGCTTCTGTATCTATTTCTCCTGCGTATACATGTTTTTGTAGGAACCACGGCTACTGTTCCACTTGAGACTGGTGTCTGGCTGGTGCTTCTACTTTCTACTACATGCAGGTGTGTTTACGGTTTTTGGGGAGAATTAATGTAGCCGTGGAATGCGTATTTCTGTGTGATTTCAGGGGACCAAGTGCCGATATGCAAATTAATTAGAGCATCTTTAATTAGGTCAATGGGGTGTGTGACGATCAAAACAGAGTGCTTCACATAAATTTATAGAAATGTCTGGATGTGAAATCCAGACACCCTTGAGACGATAGATTATAAAATGAATTTATGTTCAATAATAAATATCACATAGTGTACATTATGTATTTACAACGATGGGTTAGCATCTACATTACAGAATGGCCTACATTTAGACAGCCAAAAAAATCTTTTATGAATACAGATTTTAGCCCGATCTAAATGTGCACCAGTTTACAGGTTTTAACTTGTTTTCCAATTCTTAAAGAATGAAAATTGTTATTTTCACAATACATGCGTCATCTGGTGAAAAAGAAATTGGTGAAAAAATTAAATGAGCCATGAAATTCTGCCTACACTATTCAATGCGAAGAGTAATTGTAACATGTTACTTATATACCTCAGCAGAAAGTAGTGAATGTGCAGTAGGTAGTGGATCTGACTATGGTAGCGGATATGCACTAGGTAGCGGATCTGGCACTGACCCGTCAGCATCATACATGCACAGCATAGAAATGCTGGGAGTCAGCCCGTACAAAGGGTGGGATAGAAATTTTTTTTCGTTTGTGATAACGAAAAGAAAGGTCTTCTAGCATCTAAGCAGCATATTCTTCAATTTATATTAGTGAAATATGCGAAATTATTTGCTTGGACAGCATTTTTAAAGTTTCAATGTTATTTCTTTGGAATCAAGTACTATGCTACGTTTAGAAAGATCGTTTAACTACAGTATCATTTTCATTGACGACTACCTTCTTCTCTCTTGCTCATTTTCCTTCGTCATCTTCTCAATCATTTCTGGGGATGTCAAATCTGCTTTGGTCAGCAAGAATCGATTAGGATGCAAAAGCGCTACCTAGTGCACAAGCGCTCGCGAACGCTACCTAGTGCACGAGCTCTACCATTAGTCACAAGCACTACCAAATTAGAAAAAAATGTCGTACCTACTTTGCGTTGAAGGTTACAGTGGTGTTTTCATTCATCAGGTTTATAAAGCTATGCGAATTTCGTGGTCGATACAGTGAACGTCAATCGTGGATATTTTAATTAGTCATGATAATGAACAATGACGCGTGTTTCCGTTTTGTTTTTTTAATTTTTTTTCGAAAACCTTTTTCGATTATTTTCAAATATTTTATCATTTTGAGTTCAAAATTAAAAAAACAAACTATTATTGAATAAACGACCGGAGTAGACTAAGGACTGATTATTTTCAGCAAACGTGGATCCATGGCAATTATCTCATTTCAATGTAGAGTTATTGGGATAACCCATGGCCAAGAACAACAAATCACTGGATCTTATCAAGGTTCGTGACATGCATTTGGCACAACACATTTTTTTGCATTTACTTCTGATGATACAGGGGAAATTTGAAAATTTTGATTCCCATCAGTTGTAACCACATGTTTACAATTTTTAAGGAATGAAATTGAATTTAATGATAATGATTAATAAGTAATGAAATTTTCACGATATATACATCAAAATTAAATGAGCCGAATTATTCAATGCAAAAAGTAAATGTAATGTGTTACTTGACTTATACATCTCTGCAGAAAGTAGAGAATCTGGATAAGGTAGCGGACGTGCATAAGTAGGTAGCGGATCTGGCACCGACCCAAAAATTATCTTGTCAACATACAAAGTGTATAACATATTTCTTTCCAATTTGGTAGCGCTTCTGACTATAGTAGCGCTCGTGCACCATACCCGCAAGAATCTGCTGCGGATCAATCAAAATCTATTGCGGGTCAATACTCCCCCAAACCCTCCACATGCATGTATGGTCAGTATCTACCCCAGAATCTTTCCAGATAGATTTGCCATGCATACGCCTCCGTGCAGCCATAAAATGTATTTGCATATTTGCACAAACTTTGCACAACTTGAGTCACATGTTGCACAATGTGCACATCTTTTCCCATTAATCTGTTAGCTTTTGTACGAAGGGCGTCCATCGCACGCTATGCAGGTCCATTAACAACAGTCCATTGTAGATGTTTTTGGTTAATTTTTTGGACTATCATCAGAAAATCAAGATCGTCAAACGAAGTGCAAGAAGAGGAGAAAAACAAAACACTTATGAAAATGCACGTCTGGAAAATTTTTCAAAATATGAAAAAATACAAAAGAGATTAAACATACAGTGCTGATTACACGTATTGGATAATTTTATAAAAATTATCTACAGTATCTTCGCATCGCGGCAAAAGGAGTTAGCGCTAGCACGAGTATTTTGATTATATAACTTAACTACACTGCGTTCAAAAAATGAAACATTCTGATTTTTTTATGCAACTTGGGTGCAGGAGAATCTCAAATTCTCCTGTAGCGTATTTTACGACATAAATTTTTTTCATACACCATAGATACTTGGCTATGCTGTCGAAGAAAGCGTATTGTGTTTACACCTCTTGCACACTATATGCGTACATGTAACGGGGCCCCGAGGTCTGGGGGTTAGGCGACTTTTTTGAGGCCGGGGGTCAGTAATTCCCAAAATTTTGGTGGGAGGGGTCTCTCAAGGAAAAAAACACGAAAAAAGTTCGAAAATAGTTTTAAAAATATTATTTTTTCTAAAAAGACCGAAAAAATGTATTCATGACGCGAAGCGCGCAGAAAATTCTCATTTTTGACAATTTTTTGTTCAAAAATTGACATTTTTCATCAAAAAATTGAAATTTTTCTGTATTTTTCTGATCAATGGTATGGGAGTACCAACGGCTACCATATGGCTAGCCATTGGATTGGAAAATCCTGGGGTGGTCACTCAATGGCTAGCCATATGGTCGACGATTTTGGAGGGTTGCCATAGCACTTCCCCACAATTACATGTACGTACACCACAGCGCAAATCATTTTTTGAGTTTAGTTCCGAATATTGTAATCTTTTGAACGGTACAATCTTGCGGTTTAGGGCAAAGAAAGTGAAGTGGATGCGCTGTTTTGTGCAATAGAAACTTTCACAAAATTATTTTAAAAAGTCAAGTCATCTGTCATGATTTTGTAATAAATTTTCAATTGTCAAAAAATTATTTTTTAAATCAGCTATAGATATAATGAGAATAGTTATACATATAGTTACCGTGTAATCTTCATCACAGGTCATTTAAATTACAAATAAAAACTTTAACCATGAGTTGAAAAATTTTCATCATTTTATAACAATTTCTTTCTCGGTAAAAAACTGCAACAACTTTTGAACATCTGCTTTCCTGTTGTCTGCGTAAACGTGCCCGTCAGAGGAAGTTTTAAAATTGCAATGTGTAAATTATTCAGATGAGCTTACTTACAAAATGATAAGCTTCAATATGATCATTTCAATTTCATTACGATTTAAAAAATTTATGGCATTCTTGAAATAACGGGACACTTAGGATAATGGGACACTTAAAGTAACGGGACATTTGGAGTAACTGGACATTGGGTGTAACGGGGCACTTGGAGCAAAGGAACACAACGGATTTTCAGCATTTCGTTTTCTTCATGAGTTTACAACAATCATCATGTTTGGATCAAATATAAACTAACAAAACTGAGTGCTCTCGAAATAATTTGTACGCTGACGAATCACTTGCAGTCAGCAACTGCATAGAATTTCGTCCTGCCTACCTATCCACAGGTAATTCACACATTATTTTACTCATCAAATAGAATATTCCGGATAAGTAGCATACGGATCAGTGAACCATAATGCTGTTCAGCTCGGCGTTCTTCTTTCCATAATACTGGATTTTCTTCAAAGCAGCTTGTTTTTTCACAGTCATAAATTCAATTTTGGCTTGACGTTCTTTCAGTAAGCACTCTTTTTGAGCTGCAATAAGATTCAATATCGCGTTATTCTCGTCTTCCCGACGAATGCCACAGTTGACAAACGTAGTATTTTAGGAGGACAAGGGTTGGCATCCTGGGGCCGGTTTCTCAAAAAGCGTCTAAAGTTACACGAGTATAACTTTAGACGTGTCCAAGTTGAACGAACTTTAGACGCATCTAAACTTAGACGGAAATTGTAGTCGTTTAAAGTTGGGTGAAATAGACGACATATGTTTCTCGCCAATTTAATCAGACGCGTGGAAGTTTCAGTAAACATTGATGTTTATGTACATGCATTTGTGTATATACTTTCCCAATGGGAAGTAGGGACCTCCACGGGCTGCCCGGCCCGAGAGTGGGCTGGGCTTCGGGCCGCAGAAAAACATTATTGGGCCAAGCCGGGCCAGAGGGTTCAGGCCCATAAAAGCCTGAAAATTTAAGCAACTATTTACGCTTATAAGTGAACTTCCGACAAACGTCCATTTACTGTATGTTTCCTAATTTGAAATTTGCCAGGATTTCACTGCTATTATATTTAGTGTATATCTAATAATTTAGATGTTATCGTCAGCATAATTACTATTTGTTTCAGATGCAGTTTTAGCTATTAGCAATACTGTTCATCATTCTGATGAACTTGGAGACTCCTGTTACCAGCATGCATCTCTTCTCTGGTCAAAGTTGATTGATAAGTTCATCAGGGATGGAGATAAGACGTCTCATGCACTGCTTTTTTGCATGGCTTGTTTCGCCATTTGGCGAAAGAGGTCAAAATTGCCTTTTCTTCATTTTCATTTTTCAGCCATTTTCTTCAAGTCACCTTTTTCACTCAAAAAGTCCACAGATGCATTATTCATGCTTCTTTGGCTTTGAGAAATTAAATATATATGGAGGAAACTAAAAATTAAGAAAAATTGACTTTTTTGAGTTAAGATAATGGTAACAATGAATTAAATGATTTCTGAATTTTCAAATGATGATTTTCAAATTACCTAGAGCTTAAATAATCAAATTCCGAAAAAAATTGGCCGCAAAGTGCTAACACCTGAAATGGATTCGAATATCCCTATTTCCGGTGCAAAGTGCCGGAAAGAACTTTTGAATTTTGATATTCAACAACGCTGACACAAGAATTTTTTCAGCATTTATTTCATGGATAAAAAGTCTAAATTTGCAGCCATTCAATCGTTTTCCGGTCGGGCAAAATGGAAAAATCATAATGAAAACATGCAGCCAAAATTCGAAAATCAGGCAATCAATGGAGAATTGGGATTCTTCAACAACTTCTGGTATTGTCCTTTGTTTGTGATGTTTAATCATTTTTCAACTGCAAATGCTCCGTTCCTAAAATTCAAACATTTTTAAAGACTACTGCAAGTGAATACAATCGGTTCTAGAAAAATTAATAGTTTGATAAATTTTTATTTAGCAACATAAATTTGATTTGGTTTTGGTTAATTTTTTTGCGTTATCATAATTTTTCATCATATTGTGACACACTTTTTAAAAAAACGAGCTTTGATGGACCGGGCTCAGGAGGCCGAGAAGTGAACCTGGGTGGGCCGCGTCCTTGCGCCGCGTCCTTGCGGCCCGTGCAGGTCCCTACTATGCACCCAATAAAACATCCTCCACATTATCTAGAGATTTAGCATATTTGTCTATGATATTTTTTGGTAAATAATCCGTCATTTTTGTCACAATTTCGATACTGTAGCTTTTGGATACAATCAAAATATGGGCCGTTCGATAAAAAATTCGAAGTTACAGCCAAATTTGTATCTATCTCACATCAGACACGCCATTATCTCAACTGTGGTACTAATGCTCGAATCCTTGCCAACGTAACCTTTGAAAATCCAAAAGTTTACTAGAATTCATTATCGGTCAATGAAAAAAGATCAATTGTAAAAAAAGTTCACTTAGCCTAATTCCAAATTGATTTACAAAAGCCATGTATTCTCATCACCGAGTACAACAATAATATAAAGAAAAAAACGTGCAAGCATAATTTGAAAAATTTTCACATTACTTAACCCAGGGTCCCACCCCGTCTAAATTTTTCGTCTAACTTTAAACGTGTTTAGCTTGAACGTCTTTTGAGAAACATTGAATAAACATATGACGTCATTTTAGGCGTGAGTTAGACGCGCTTAGCGTTGAACGCTTTTTGAGAAACTGGCCCCTGGTTTTCCAATTCCGACAGTGAAGTCGAAGTTGTGAAGAGCGCTATGTCCGCTTTCCTCGAAATGAAGAGTTCAAGAGTATAGTCAATTGTTTCGGGCAGAAACGTGGGCTCCCAGGAGTAAGAGAGGTCTTGGATTCGGCACCCACGTGAAAATTGCAAGTCCAGGATGCAGATATCCTGAATTATATCGAAATCGGACAGGTCGGTTTTCCATAAATGTGCAAATGGTCTGTGTCGATGAATTGCACATCAGAGACGTCGTTCGCCAGGCAGAAAAAGAAGCACCCATATTTAACGATTTTCAATTAATCAATCAGTGCGGAAAAAATCGAAAAATTTGCCTCGTGCTTTCCAATTGTTTGAAGACAGGCTACGCTTGCCAATGATATCTTGTGACTCCAATCGCAAGTCCACGAGCTACAATTTTGCCCTCTCATCCACAAGAATAATCATGGAAAGAACCTTTTGTATGCTCTAACGTCGGTTCCCTTCCTTCACAAAATGTATCAATTCTAGTTTGGAAAAGTGCTCCGCGGGATAGTGGCATATGTCGTCTAGTATAATTTTGCCAAATTGAATAAGGAAATTGTTGATGACGGAACCGACGAGAGTATGAAAATCAATCATGAAGATGTCTTGGGCGGCTTGATCGACACACAAATCAAATCTTTATCACAAGTGAAGTTTTTCACAGCATACAGTACCTGTGAATGTGCATGAATCTATTTTGCATGCAGGAAAGCACTACGCAGAAAGTGATAAGTTCTCCGAAAATGCATTACCACTTCTGAATTTCTCCATTTTTCCAACAGTTGGTTTTCCGCCCTGTTCTAGGCATTGAGGTAATCTTTGAACGTTTTTTCGGCGCATGTAGATTACGAATACGTTTTTTCTCCATAATTTGAATCCTTTTGGTAATGTATTCCAATGGAAATTATGTTTTTTTACGTTGAAGCATTGATCTCTCATACATGATTTCATTGGAGAAGTTTCCACCATGACAGAAAGTTGCCTAAAACTGGGTATCACTAATCCGCGGAATCCGCATGCAGATGCAGATGGCGGATATGGTCTAATCGGCAGATGCGAATATTGTCGGTGGATAAATATCTGCATATCCACTCCCTAATTGGCGGATGAAAAAGGCGGAATCCACCTTTTTTGAGTGGATATTGACGTCTAATCAGTGGATACGAAAAATGGGGATATCCGCAATCGGCATGTCTAATCGGCGGATATGTAGTGCGGATATGCGGATAGTTTGTTTTCAACTGCCAATATTTTTTTGTAGCTCCCAAGGTTTTTGGCGGATATGCAAGTCTAATCGGGGGATATTGTGCGGGATGCGGGAGAAATATCTGCCATCCGCACAACGTCTAATCGGTCGATATGAAGTGGGGATATGCGGATATCAAAAAATGTTTTAAAAAAATGTTTAAAATTTTAAAAGGATTGAACAACTGTGAGGTTTAGATCGATTAGAACAGATAGAACAGTCGCTAAGTCCTTAACTTAAACATCGAATAAAGCAGGGACATGTTCTATTCCTGTTTGGTTTGTTCAAGTCCTAATGTGCATTTATCCATCGAAGAATATAAACATGAGGAAAGCAGTTAAACATCATGTCTACAGGAGAACATAGAATAAATGCTGGTATAAAAATAAAGATATAAAAAGGAATGCGAGGTTGGTGTGGTTTTGTGCTCGTCGATATATGATAGAACAGTTGTTAAGTCCTCACATTTTATGTTCATCAATATATGATAGAACAGTCGTTAAACCGATGATTTTCCTCTTTGGTTTGTTCAGATTCTACTGAGGTTTTTTCCCTCACATGTAAATAAACAGGAGGGAAGTGTTGAAACATCAAATGTACGGGTTAACATAGAATAAAAGCATGTCTACTGAAAAATGTTTAAAATGCAATAAATGCATTTCTATCTTTGTTAAACTGCAAATAGTTTGAACAACCTGCAGGTTTCAATGAGCCATTGAGGTAAGCCATCAAGGCTCATTTTTGGATAGAACAGTCATTAAATCGATGACAAACCTGTGTTGTTGGTTCAAATCCTAATGAGGCAATTTCGGCCACATGTATACAAACGTGCGAAAACATGTGTAACATCATATCTATGGGAAGACAATGAATCAAAAATGTACTTCACTGAAATCTAAAAACTAAAAATTTATGACTTATTATTGAAGTGTGTTCAAAAAAATTTAGTGCAAAATGTAAAAGGTTTGAACAACCACCAGGTCAGATAAATTTTTTCAATGTTTCCATAATTGACAAGCTGGTATTATTATAAGCAGCAAATGCCGAAATAGGTAGATAGAACAGCTGTTAAATCGTAGATGTTATATTCCTGTTTGGTGTGTTCAAAACCTAATTATTTTCATTTTTCAAAGTATATAAATAGATATGGATAGATAGAACAGTTGTTATGCCTTCGACTAAGCATTCCTGCTTTGTTGTGGGATCAATATGGGAACCATATGGGATCCTTATTCGGTTGGTTCAATTACATAATGAAGTCTATTGTGGAAGTGTATATAAAGAAGAGAAAATCATTGAAACATCATATCTACGGGTTGACAAAAAGAAAATGTGTATAAAAAATTTCTTTAAGTGTGTCTATCCGTGTATATATTTTTTATTTGAGCAAGCAAAACCTGGTTTTATTGCGTGTAGTTTATGGATGTGGATCATGAACCAGGTTTAATGCAAATAACCATTTATGTTATGTCAATTGTATGGTATCGCTTGTTGTAAATTTTTGTGTATGTGTATAAAAATGTTAAAAATGTGTATAAAAAAATTAGGAAAACCAGTAAAAATTTTGAATGACCACCACGAAGCATTATCATGATTGCCATAATTGGCAATTGCCAAAATCGGCAAATTGATAGAACAGTATTCAATTTTATGTTTTTGTATGTTGCATGCATGTATGTTGCATTTTCGTTGTTTTTCTTGTTATTGTTTTATTTTGTTTTTCGTCCATATGTAAATAAAATGTATTTCAGATATTGATAAACATTTGACCTAGATAAATAAACATTACCTATAAACATAACACCATTCAGATATATACACATACCAAAAAACATTTGAGCATTACGCTAAATACCAAAAACCAAAACACCATTCAGATATATACACATACCAAAAAAATTTTGAGCATTACGCCATTTTATGTTTTTTTCAATACCATTTCAATAACCATTTTATGTAAATTACATTATGCATACGAATCTGTGTTGAAAATTAACAATATCTGCATATCCGCACTACATATCCGCCGATTAGACGTTGTGCGGATGGCGGATATTTCTCCGCCATTCCACACAATATCCGTTGATTGGACGTGCATATCCGCTAAAATCGTTGAGAGCTACAACAAAATATTTGACATTTGACAACCAAATATCCGCATATCCGCAAAACATATCCGCCGGTTAGACATGGAAAAAGCGGATTCCGCATCCGCCGGTTAGACATAAATATCCGCAAAAACATAGCGGATATTTATCCGCCGACAATATCCACATCCGACGATTAGACCATGTCCGCCATCCGCATCCGAACGCGGATTCCGCCGATTAGTGATACCCCCAAAAACTACGTAGACTCGTGGATAAAGTTTTGGCCCTATTTTTTTGTTTGTATGGCCAATACAGACCCACCCAAATTTTTCCTTTTTTTAACATATTTTGAACACGAGCTAAGAAATTTTAACACGTGTTAAATTTTTAACATGAGTTTAACGGGAGTTAGTTAAGCGGCGCTTAACTGGCGTTTATGCACACGAGTTAAAGTTAAGTGGTGTTGAGGATTCAACACCAGTTAACCAACTCACGACTCAACATGTGTTAAAGTTAGCAGCTTTTATGCATACGGCCCTTATTTTTCCTCGTTTGGAGATAAACAGAACAACTTTTTACGCTGATTTCGTATCTGATAAACACTTCACATAAAAATATTTTTATTGAACTGTTGTGGTGTGAAGTGTCCCAAACTTGCATATGCAAATAATTTCGTCGTACACATTTTTCACAATTTTAAAGGCTTTTGAATGCGGTTTTCTTCAATCGATAATAGATTGAACAGGCGTTTAAAAAATATTAGCAATCGCCTATCCAGCTGTTAGTTCTAAAACAGTGTGCGACAAGAAACAAAAAAATAAATTTTTACACTTGACGAATTTTTACTATAAACATATAGAACCGTATTTCACCGCAACATTTGTACCATCTATATACCTAACTGCATGCGCAAATTAGAGCTACACGATAAAAACCCTTAGACCAATTGCAGCATATTTATATCAAACTCCAGATTTTGATGTCATTCATAGCACATTTTTGCTTCAATTTTTTGTCGAAGTGTTAGACAACTTTGAGCAATTTTTCATGCAATTTCTTTAAATTACAATATTTCAATGTCGCATTTAAACGGTTGCTATAGTGGTTTCCTGAACTTCTGATTCCACTGCAATATGTGATGAAATTAAATTAAATGTTTACTCTTAACAAATTTTCATTCTAAACATTACAACTCGGTATTCCTAGTATATAATCGAACAGCACAACATGTATCGTCCATATGCCTAACTACCTGCCAAAAATCAGAGTGACACAATAAAAACCCCTTGATCAACTTTAGTATATGTAAATGAAACCCCAGTTTTACATATATTTGTGTCAAATTTTCAGTGATTTCTTGGGCAATTTTTAATACATTTTTTAAACGACAATATTTTAATGTAGCTTTTAAACAGTTTGTCGAGTGGTTTTCTGAACTTTTAGTTCCACTGCAACATGCGATGAAATTTAAAAACATTATGTTTTTATTGACAAATTTTCCTGTTCGACACAACAACTCAGCATTTGATTCTGTAAAATCGAACATAATATCCCGGAATATCTAGTATCCATCTCAGAGATAAACGATAAATATTGCTCGACCAATGTTAGCAGACGTTACTCAAACTAAATATAAAATACTACCAATTTGCTGTACCTATAGTTTGTCGTTCTTATTGTACTTGTAGCTGTAAACGTATTATTTGTTCTGATTCTGCTGGAGATCATACTCAATTGAATTGAGCAAGAATCTGCGCATTGAACTCGATTGAAAAGCTTACTCAGCTAGCTCAGAAATTTTGAAGCCGTGCTGATTACTGAATAGTTAAATTCTGATTCGCCTAAACAACTTTCAAAATTTAGACGTAGTTTCAACAGGTTTATTGGAAATTTGTTACAATTGAGATACAACTTGGTGCATTACATTAGTAGAGACGGGATTTTTAAGGGCAGCCCTTTTTTTCTGAAAGCAGATTCGAACTCAACTCATCAAGATACGTTGAAAAAATATGTTTTTAACTATGTACAATTATATTTTTTGTCTTTTTTTGAAAGTTATGCCCTTTTTTCCCTTTTTCACTCATCTTGCTATATTTGTCCTTTATTTGAACTAAAACACGTACACAAAATTGCATTCTGTATGTTGAATATTCCCTTGTTTATTGTATAACGCAGCTTTCCTGATGAAAGTACTGTATGATTGAATTTAATTTAATTCTCAATCATCCCAGACATTCTCTATTTTTTGAAATAAATTGATTAAATGTATCTGAACTGACCGGCGTCAAAATTTCGCGTTTGAAATTATTGAAATGGTCAACGTTGTCGCGTTCAATAAATTTTTAGATGTAGAATTGAAATAAATTGATTAACCGCTAAAATAGTTTTTTTGTCGGAAATGTCGCCTTTTTTCTTTCCCTTTTTTTGCCAGTTTTACTGCCCTTTTTCCGCCCTTTTTCGTCATTTTTTGCTCTTAAAAATCCGTTCTCTATACATTAGACCAGCTTTAAGCGTCGTACAGTATGCCAGCCAGCGAATCTTGCATGGTTGCAACAGTCACGAAGTTCGTATTGTGTATTTAGGTTGTAAAGACCTCATTCCAACAGCACTATACGTTTTTAAAGACCATGTAAGACTGTGTAAGAGACGAACGCCAGAGGCCAGTTTCATCAAGAAGACTTTAGCTGCAGCTGAGCTGTAGCTTCAGCTATAGCTTAACTCTGCATGTTATAACATTGCTGTTAAGATGCAGCTCAGTTACAGCTCAGGTGCAGCTTAGCCTTCTCGATATGTTTTGTGTGTAGAAGTGCCTTAACTGCAATACTTAACGGCAATAATAGTTAAGCTAACAGCAAATCTGTAGATCAACTGGAGTTTACGGCCGCATCTATACTTCACAGCACGGCCACGGCGGTCGTGACCAATCAGACTGCGCTAGGAAAAACTGACGTTAAATATGACTGGCTGCACGGCACGTGCACTGAAAGTCGATTAGTCACGGCTGCCACCACCGTGGCCATGCCGTGAAGTATAAATGCGGCTTAAATGAAACTGACCCCGGATGTTCTTCTTTTGTTATTTGAGTGGCGAAAGTTTACTCTTATTCACTGACAGGCAACTATTCCTGGCTCATCTTTGGGCAGTGATCCGAAAATTCGATATGAGCGGAGCAGAGGTAGCCGTTGGCGGATTAGAAACTTCGGGCAGCAAGATTTCTGGTTCGAATCACCCTCATGCTGTTATTTGTGAAATGTCTTCGACAAGCTTTTCATGACAGTTGCTGCCAGTCTACTCAAGCGAAAAAAGAGGGGAATCCATTTTGGAATGTGGTCGCTGAACCAAATCTGACGTTTGACGGCAGCTGTAGGTTACCGACCACCACCGCTATTCTGACGGGTTCCGGCTAAAGCTGCATTTATACTTCACGTCACGGACACGGTCACGGTCACGGCAGCCGTGACCAATCGAATTTCAGTGCACTTGACGTGCAGCCAATCATTTAATGTCAGTTTCAGTCTGATTGGCCGCCATGGCCGTGGCCGTGCCATAAAGTATAAATGTGGCTTAAGACTAATAAAATAAACCATTTTATTTGGCGATTCGGAGTACGGCGGATTTTAGGTACCTGTAGCAATGAAAAAACTGACGTTGCTTGCGGTTCCCAGTCCATTATAACATAACATTCTTAGACAACAAATCCGGATGAGCCATTTTTCAAACACCTGCCTCTGGTGTCTTGCTGACTTCAGATAAACTCTGCATCGCATTGCAGCAAAACATAATTCAGTTTTACTTCTAGCAAAATAGAAATCTGAACACGAAAATAGCAATTCAACCTCATTTCGTTTAGGTTTCTACAGCAGGAAAGTCGTCTTTGTCGCCCTTTTTCTTGAATTTCAAACTCTCCAACCATCTGACGACGTCGTAAGTTTGATCGAGCATGAACAAACGATCGACATCTCGCGTTACGACTGCTAATGATTCACGCTGGTGCTGTTTGACGCCGATGGCGGCAATTTGGACGTCGGCGCGACGCAATTTTTCCGCTGCCAATTCAACGGGATCGCTGCTGTTGCCGTCAGTGATCAAAATCAAGACTTGCAGTCGGCGATTGGGTCCGCGATTTGCATGATCTCCAACGATTTCCTGGTCTTCTCCGGCTTTGACAGTTACTCCATCCGGATCAATCGGGGAGGCGTCGAGCTTCTTTGTTTGAAAGTTATGGTGTCGGTGTTTGGAAACAAACGGCACGGGGTTTCTTAGGCCACGGAAAACTTTTTGGGCGAAAACGAGGGCTTTGCCCATAAAAGAACCACCTCCTTGGTAGTAGATTCGGCCGATGGCGTCTGGAAAATTCGATATTGGCCGTAGAGTCTTGCAGGATGGGCAAAACAGAAAACACCCACGACTGTGTGAATTTTGTTCTAACGAGGGGGTTTCAAAATGTAAATTCTAAGATCAAACGATTTGCAAGGCATTCGATAGCCCACAACAACCGGAGCAAAAAAACTCACTGGTATGAGAAAAGTTTCTCCCAGGAACGCACCATATTCGATCTGGTCATAATATCGAAATTTTTCGGCGCTTCGCGCTGGTTATTGCTTTAATAGTCATTATTATGTATTACCTAGCTCAGGCGTGGCTTTTAGCATGTCTACCTTCCCTTATCACTTAATCTATAATAACTTTCATCATCATAAACGTATTATCTCATGTTTTAGCTGGTAATCTTCAATATTTTATCTTGATATTTAATGAAGATTCACATTTTATCCTTGACACATTTTTTGAGGAAGATCAATATGTCAAGTCTCTAAACTTTTTGAAGCGATTATTCCTTTCTTATTGTAAAATCAATTTCTTCATGGTAGTAGTTTTCTGAAATTTCTACTATTCTTACTCATATCTTTTCGGCCATGTTGATGAGGGTTTACGAATGAATTAATGATTTTGAAATTTTGCAAATGATAATATTCAAGAAATTACGACTTCTGAACACGAAATTCAAATCTAATTATTGAGATAAATGTTCGAAAAATTGATTGTCCAGCGTCGCAGAATGTCAATACCCAAAAACGCTGGAAAGATTAATATCTCTTTTGGGCACTCACTTGTCATCATAAAGTCATTATGCTCTTGGACAGTTTGCCGGAAAATTTGTTCCACAGTGCTTATAGACTTCCATCAAACTCAAAAATTTCAATTTTTTCCTCACTTTCAATGAATTAACGGCTCTAAAAGCACCAAAAGTTTTTAAAAAAGCTCAAAACCATAAATAAAGCGTCTATGAGCATTTTCAAGTGAAAAAACGACTTCAGGAAAATGGGGGAAAACATTTTGACTCTTTTCTTCATTTGGAAAAAAGGCATGGGGGAAAAAAGGTGGTAACAGGAGAAAACCGCAGTGCAAAAACTTTTTTGGTCTTTCTGCACAGAAAGCCGGGTGCAGAAAAAAACACTGTTTATAGCTATGTATAGTATGTTTTTCTTGAAATGCTTCTCAATAACAAGAGTAGAAAGCAAGTAGTATTTCATAGTTTCACGATTTTCTAATAAACAATATATCATATAGGTCTAGAAATTTCTGAGTATACTGTTAATAATTTATCGAGTGGAAAATTTTACGGTAAAAGCTCTATGTAAACGATTTTGACGACAGTATTGATTTGTGTCGCTTTTCTATCTGGAAGCATTTTATGAAAACCAGACTATAGTGCTCACTCTCAGTCGACCTTACGAAGTATATTCTAATATAAATCATGTTATATGAAAAGTTTGAATGAATAATTATCCTGCAGAGATCCCGCGTGTTAGGCTGCTGTGAGATAGGAATGATGTAACTGGCCTTTGGGTTTAGACAAAGGAAGTTGCAACAGTTCTGACCACAGGCTAACAAAAACAATAAACTAAGAACTCTCCCAGACGTTTCACCAGATACTCGCCAGAACTTTCACCAAACCTCAGACAGAACACCTTGGCACATACCTCAGGAGATCCTACCCAAGTCTCCAATCCTAAACTTATAAACCCTTCCACTACGCTCACAAAACAATACACTTACAGGTTCAAAGTGTATTGGGTGATGACGAGCGACGCCAATAAATAATAATAAACAAAAATATTATATAAAATAGGCGATGGCGGCGATGCTCCATAAACCAATAATTTTTAACACTGACAAACAAACATAAAAATCACGAAACAGTGGCAGCATATATCTATGCAAATTTTCTTTTTCTTTTCGCCACTTTTCGCCGCGTCCAACTGCCTGCGCACCGATGCTGGAAGCTGAACACGTGCACCTGAGGCCACCCCAACATCCCTCGGCCCTCAAAACCGACCAACAGGAGGTGAAAACCTTTCTGGAGCCCGAGTCTCATACTGAGCCCCCGACTGCATAACAGTTTTCCCCTTGGAAAACAAATTTTTGGGGCTACCCCCTCCAAGATGTGATCCTGCCCCTACCAGGTCCTTCAGGTGACGGCGACCTTGACCAATCCATTCGGCAGGGCACTCCTTTTCAGGCTACCGGAAATGATCACGAACATAGTTCGGCCTGGACTTTGACATTGATCTGTGCCTAGATCCGGGGCGTCGCCGTTCCTCATCTCCCGTGTACTGGTTTTTACAACATCGGTGATTAGGTACCCCAGGTGCACTTCCTCTATGGCCGGCCGCTCCCCACGTCGCTCCGTTCAATACAAATCTACTCAGTAAAAAACATTTTCTATAAAATATTTCAATTTTACGAAATAATTTTATAAATGCAAATAAAATTTTTCACATCTTCATCTTTTTCAGGCCCTGAAAATAAACAAGAAAAATACGAGGGCTATGTACATGCCCGAAATAAGATGGATGGAAATAACGAATTTCGCCGGGCAATTTTCGGTTACCAGAAAGGAGAAAAAATTTAAAAATTTAAAGCAACAATAAAACGAGATAATATATTTTTTTTGTTTTTTGTATTTTATTTGTGTTTTTTGAAATAAAATTTGTACGAAATGATTAATTTTGGTCCAAAAATTGAGCGGCTATATAAAACTATTGTTGCCCGCCGCCACCATAACCGCCGTAATGGAAGCTACCACGGTGAGGGTAGGGACCACCCTGAGCTCCACAACCTCTGAGGAATCCCCCAAAAACTCCTCGAGGTTGGGTCACACGAGGGGGTCCGCCCATCGCCTGACCTCTATACGGTTGCGGATTAACCATTCTGAAGGGTCTTCCTTGACCCTGTCCCTGACCTCGGCCTCGGCCATATCTCCCTCCAGTTCCCCTCTGGTACGAGCCCTGAGTGGAACTTACGGAAGATACTTCAGGAGCTGAGGTACTGGACCTTCCTTGACTCTGTTGATTTGCGCATGGTAATTTGAATACTCCAGGCTGGTGCCGACACTGCGAGTGAGACGATTGTTGCGAGTGCTGGCTCCTAGTCCTGGATGTATCTCTAGGTTGCCTTTCCATTAAAATGGGAATCTTGAAGGGTTGCCCCTCCTCATCCTCAGCTTTCTGGAACTTACCAGAAAACTTCTGAACCATATCAGACAACCTTCTCTTTGCTGCCATATCCACTGCAGTTTGTTGGTGTTCCTGCATTCGGTTGGCATACGCTCCCCTGAATGCAGTACTACCTTCTCCCCACAAGTAGATAGAATAATATCTCTCCATCACAAATGATTTGGCCCGTGCATCCACTGCACCAATATGTCTTGGGCCCAACTGCTGTTGTTCTAACTTTAGCAACACCATGGTACATAAGTATCTCACCGCTGCCATCACTATTTCCGCATCGAAATGATGAAACCAATTTGGCATGAATTTGAGCCAAATATACTCCCAAATGGGCTCAGGAATGTTTACGTGATCATACAGGAAACCACCTTGAAGCTCAAAATGATCCCCATAGTTCTCATAAAGCTCCTCTACTCCATTATTCACCAATGCCCAGATGATTTGATTCCTATCATCATCTGGCATATCCTGAGCAAAGAATTCGATCACCTCCAGTGTCGAAAAATCTATCCTTCCATTCACCACTGGAAACTTCTTATGGACATCCCAGTAGTCTCTCAAAACAGAACTCAGGTACTCCAAAGTTACTTCCTTATCTCTACTTCTCTTGACCGATTTAGTCAGTTCGGACATAGAGGGTTTAGAAATAACTTTTTTCCCAGAGGAACTGCTCTGGCTCTGCTGAGAAGTCCGGTCCACTTTAGACACGGGGTTAGCCAAAGTACTTTTTGTCGTTGCACTTACCTGAGATGCAGCCGATTTACTAGGTACTTTAGCTGAAGCAACCATCGACTGCACTTGACTCGTAGAACTTGTGGTTCCAGGCGTCAGGCTCATCAGCATAGTTCTAGTCTTGTACTTGGTTGAATCTGTCAATAAAGTAGTAGATCCAGCAAACTTCAAGTCCACAGACGTAGAACTCCCTGTCTTCTCCTCTTCATCATCAGTAATTTCTATCACATCTTCCCCATCTCTCCTTTTAGCCCTATTGGCCCTTCGGGCTAACTTCCTCCTTCCTAATCTTTTAATCTGGTCATCCATATGACCTTCTGCTCTGAACTTTCTAACCTCTTCAGCGGTATACATACCTGGTATACCACCGTCTATACCTGGATCTCTGGGCGCTACTTGAACTGTGGGCATAACCTTGCTGACCGTAGGTTGAATGGCCTCCGTACTAGCAGGCTGCGCCGGCAATTTCGGGATATGATAAGCAGTAGGCGGCTTGGCCGGAGCTTGCACCACTGCAGGCGCTGCCAGAGGCGTCAGCTGCACCGTAAAACCAGCCAATACTTGCTCCAGCTGCTTCTGCTCGCTTTCTGCACCACAAGCTGTTTAATAAAAATCTCCTTCTGTCTTTCGATTTCTTTTTCAGCTTGCTCCCTGAGCCTTGCTTCAATTTCTTCTATAGTTGGACTTGCAGCAATCGTTATCAGATTGCTTTCATCCAACATTTGCTCCGCCCTGACATCCATTCCAGAAAGTAAACTTTCTGTCTGATCTACCAAGGAGGTTACCTGCGTTTCTTCCTCAGGTTGTATTAATGATTCAATAGTGACCTCCTTGTCCACTTCTAAATCATCTCTTACCTGATTTAAGTCTATGGGGGTGTTGAGGTCTGCAGGTATCCCTTGTTGCTGTGCTTTCCCCGCAACAGGCTCAGCCTGCATCCCCTGCACCTGATCCATATTACTCATATCAACTCCAGATTGCTGACTCACCACTGTGCTTACCTTAGTGCCTGTAACTGGCACTGTTGGCTGCTTACCTATCAGTGTCACCACAACCTTATCCCCAACATGCGTAATTTGAAAACCTGGAGCATCAAACGGCAATATTGGCTCAAAAAATGGCGGCTCATAACCTGGAATGTATTCCGGTTGATACGCTAACATGCTTTTCTTTTGATTCTCCTTTGTAGCATCCTCGCTCATATCTATCGGGTATCGCAAACCTGGCACTCGGACAGCTATTTGACGGAAATAAAACCTTTGATAGCAGTAGGGATTGTCTTTTTACTGCGGACATTCCGCCAAATGCTTCCTCTTGTCTGCCGGTCTTTGCTCCCACGATTTTGTCTTAGGCCAAAATCGGACCTGCGAAAATCCGAAACAATTTCCCCAACATGTAATCGCATGGCCTTTGGTTGGCGTATGCACCTCTGTCACTGGAAGACTATTCAAAAACGATAAATACTGACCGTACCTCTCTCCCCTCCACAACATCTTCAAGATTTGCTCCTTTCTCTCGGGGCTAAAGGATCTCAAATAGTTGTGGTCAAGGAAAGAGGTAAGGTACTCCTCTGCTTCCTCTCTACAATATGGCCAAAATAAATGAAAGGTAACGGGAAGTTTGTTACATACTGCCTCCAAATTCTTAAAATTGGCTTCAATCAATATTTCAAAATATGGAGTGATATCCATACTCCAGTGTTGTCTTACGTACGAGTCTTTACCATTCGATACTCTGACTGGTTCATACTCGTGGTAATCAACTTCCAGAGATGTTATCTCCAAGAACTGCTTAGTTTCTTTCCTACACCTTAGGAAATTCTCGTACAAAACCATAGATACTGGTTCATCAAGTCTACTGAAACTCTTCCCTTGATTAACCATATCTATCACCTTCTTCGTAATTCGAGTTCTAATCTGCTTTTCCGACAAAGCCTCTTCAAACTCCTCATCCTCACTTACAGTATCATACCCGTCCACATTCTTACTTTTCTCTTTGATGGTATAATCGGGATGAATACCTTTAGGGATACTTACATCTCTCCCTCTATTTGGATTTGCCTCCTAATGAGGGAAGCTGTACTCGGTATAGCCTCCAAATGAGGTATCCATTTATGCAGCCATACGGGCATACACTTCCTGTCTCATCATGTGATAAATAGCCGATGACTGTGGCTCTTCTACTTCTGGACTTCCACAAAAAGTCTGCGGAAAGTTCTCACCATGTATCATATTAAAAAACCTGTATAGCCAGAAGGCCATTATCTGAATTTGATCCGCCTTCATCAAATCATGTGGAAAATACTGGAATCGAACCTCAACTTCCATAGCTAACTCATAGTGGAAAAATGCCAGGAAAACCAACAATGAGTAGTAGGCGTCCAGTGCTGAATACCTTATTTCAAACTGTGTTAACGTGTGCCTACAGAATCGTTCACGTTGCGCTCTCTGACGGAAATCGATTTGATAATAACCAATATCCGCCAGATACAGCTCCGTGAACAACCATTTCAGCTTAAAAGTCTCTGGGCAAAGTCCCAACTTCCTGGACATTGCCAAAAATCTTCCATTCAACTGGTCTCCTACCTTGGCTATGTCATAATAATGGCCATACGAAGATGTAACTCTATGCTTGATCTCTGGTGTCAGATCAACATCTTGGTGCTTTCTTCCTGCGCCATTAACATTCGAGATGGCAACCAGATCTGTAACCAAGTTGTATCCAACGAGAAGCATGTCCGAATCTAAGAGCTCATGAATGAGCATCCATTCCTTCGGCATGATTGTTGTAGTATCTACAACAAAGGTGTCTCCAGTCACCGTCGAGAAGCTAATGACTCTTGCGAACTCCTTCCCTTTTGGGTTATCAACCCCAGAAGTGGTGAAAACCTTACTCACATACTCTTGAGTAACTTTCTCCGTATCAAAACCGATAATTGGCTGTCCTCGAAACCTACTCTCCTTCAAGGTTTCAATCATCTCAGCCACCTTACCTATTTCTACCATTTTCGGTTCTGTCATTTCCAATGGAAATCTCCCGAAATTCGTCGCGAACCATCATTCTAATTCGCCAACTCTGACAACGCGTTTAATGTTGAAGTCTAAAAAATTCAGGCGAAATATTCACAACTTTTCAATGAAAATTTCTCGAAGCGGACACACATCGGTTAAATTCTACCTTCACCACAGATAGTAAGCAGAAATAGGAAAAAAGAAAAATTGCAAGCAGGGGACAATAAGGTACCAAACATATATTGGGTTAGCGTTGGCAGATAGTTAAACACAAGTGTGGCCCGACTTCTACCTTATACAGGAGTACAAGCACAGACCACCTGCATCTTCCATCATTCAACTGCTAGCCGTCTCAATCCAACACCCAAAACGGCCTATCCAACCAATAAATTAAGAATTTCCAAGAAGAAATTTAAAAATATATTTACTATTTTACCCAAAATGAGGAATATCGTAGAAAATTAGATAATGATGGAATTTAGGAATTTAAATAACTTTGAAATTATCTACCCCTAGTCGACTAGTTGCTACACTCCACTTCTTCCCCATCACATAGACAAATTTATTCAACTCACTATGTGTGTGGAGGAATAATGTAGTTTCGCAAAAAGTCCAAATTTTGCGCTACGGGCAGCTTTGCCACACTTTTTCAAGTTTGACAGAACAAATATGTTCCCACTAAATTTTTACAATTGTCTAGGCCTTTGTCTAGACACCCGTGGGCTATAACATCCTGCCTTGCCCAATAAATTTTTAAGATTAACTAAGTTTAATAACTTAGGTAGCTTACCATCCACTAAAAAATACCGATTATTTTGCCGCACCTGCGGCTGACTGTAGGTCATGTGGGGTCTGTGACCAAATACTGCTTTGTCCGGCGTCCATTGGGGGGCTGCAACATTCCTACTGCTTCTTTCTCGAATTCTTGCAATTCAGCGCTATCAATTTTCAAAAAATTTTATAAAAAATTTTATAAAATTTTTTGAGAGCCGAAAAATGGACAAAGTTTCCGCTTTCGCTACTTTTTGTCTATTTTCACTCTAAACCTCTGCGGTTTCCAATTCTTCCAATATTCACAGAATCGGTGGGCAACAATTAAATATTTCCTCCGAAAAAATTAATCGGACTGGGGGAAATTTAAAATTTTGGGCTGCGAAAAAATTTTTAAGAATTTGGGTTTTTTGCGAAGAGTGGTTTTTTACCAAGAATTTTTGAAAATTTTACAATTTACGCGAGAAAAATTTAAAAATACACGATAAATACGTGATAAATACATAAATAAATACAATTAATTACAATTTGTACCTAATTACAAAATTGGGGACGAAAAAATATGGGGGGGGGGTAATCATACGCACACACACAAAAAATAGCGCTACGCGCTACTGCAGTTCATAATTACTGATTTTTGAAGCTACAGTAAACTGTGCATCATTTGATGACACCGCGTTAGACTGCAGCCATCTGCCAGTCTCGTAGCGAAAGTGCTTTAACCTGCTCACGGATACCACCTGCTTTTTCAGCGGCTCTCTCCAGTGCCCGATTTCAAGCATGTTCTCTGATAATCTGCTATTATCAGTAATAACAAACGGTCCTAGCCACGGCAGACCCAGTTTTTTCTGTTTATCGACTTTCAGCAAAACCCAATCATTGACGGAATAATCATGAGCTTTTGCTTTATGGTCAAAAAACTTTTTACTGTTCTCCGCAGCTCTCCTGATATTCTCAGAAATGACTTCATAAGTTTCTACTAAACTTTCAGTTAGTATATGCTTATAAGCCTCATAGTTCATTGGCAGAACTATGTTCCTAGCAACACCAATACTATGGCCGAAATTAGCCTCATGACCTCTCAATAAGGCAAATGGAGAACATCTTGTTGAGGTGTGAGGTGTGGCATTGTAAGCAAAAACGATAGATTGCAAATATCTGTCCCACTTATCTGAATCCTCTATAGCAACCTTTTGCAACTGCTTGATCAAGGTTTGGTTAAACCTTTCAACCATTCCATTTCCTTGTGGATCATAGGCAGTTGTGAAAATCTTCTGACACTCCAACAATTTACACACTGACATCATCAGATCAGCTGTAAAGCATGAACCATTATCACTCAACAATTTCACCGAGGTTCCATGCCTAAACACAATATTTCGAAGAAAACTGTCCACAATGGTTACAGCAGATTGATCCAGAATCATTTCTGCTTCCACTCATTTTGTAAAGTAATCTCGAAATACTATCACATACGGTCTCTTCTCACTCATGGGAGAAATTCCCACAATATCGACAGAGACTATGTCAAATGGTCCTCTAGGAATAATTGGATTTAATGGCCGTATCATAGCCTTTCCTGGAGTCGCAATTTGACATATCGGACAAAAGCTGATCCAGCTCGGAACATCCTTTTCGATGCTCGGCCACCAGAACTGCTTTTTAATAATAGCAAAGGTTCTCTTAAACCCTTGATGCGTCATCATCACTGCTCCATGATACTGATGTAGGACAACTTTTTTGAGAACAGAGGGCACAAGAACTTGATCCTCTGCCTCGCCAAAAGTCTCTCTATATAGTATCCCCTGATCGATATAAAAGTTACTTTGAGACTTGGTGCCACTATTAGCACCTAGTTTCTCGAAGATCACATTTAAATCTTTATCCTTTCCTTGCAACTGTGCCATCAAAGCATTTGAGATAAGCCCTTTTGGTCTACCATCTTCAATTTGAGGGGCTTCTTCAAACTCCTTCTCCTTCGGTTCAAAAATTCTCTTTACCTCTTCTACAGGTTTTGCTTGCCCAGGAGGATGTCCTTTTTCCTCCTGCTGCAAGTTTTTTGCCATTTGTCTAGTGACTACCGCCTCAATTTCATATTTCTCAGGCGTTCGATAATTATCAAATTCTGGAGAAATATTAAGTCGAGTTTCATCACTAACACCATACCTTGAAGCAACTGAAGCTGTGGCCATCTTCACCGTAGTGAAGACTCCTACAGCCTCATCCACTTCATCTCCTCTGAGTTTCCGAAGTTGATTCACTAAAACTTTGTGGTTTTGGTTAATGACTTCATCTTCAGCAAGAGATTTCACTTCTCCTTTCTGAAAGATAAGCTCCCATTTTGGTGGCAACTTCTCTTTCTGTTCATCCAGTTCCTCCTTCCTGGAGAGAAAATCAGCCATGGCATTTTGTCTGCCAGGCACATACTCCAACTTGTGATTAAACTGGCAAATGAATGGGTACCACCTCTTGAGTTTGTCATTAGTCTGTGTGTTGACCCTCATTGATAATAATGGTTTGTGGTCAGTTTGAATCGTGACCTTTTGACCCAAGAGATAATGTTTATAAATTTTTAGGCCGTATACCACAGCTAAGCATTCCCTTTTGGTGGCGTACCATTTCCTTTCTTCCGCCCGCAATATCCGACTATTGTAGGCTATTAACCAACCTTCGGAGTCAGTCTCTTGACATAACACTGCTCCCAATGCAATTCCACTGGCATCTGTTTGAAGAATGAATCGCGCAGATCCATCCAGAATTGGATGTCGTAAGAAAGGTACTGAGGTCAATGCTACTTTGAGCTTCTCAAAAGTTTGGTAATGTAACTCCGTCACATTCCATGTTCCTTTCTTGCCTGTTAATTTGTACAAAGGTTCAGCTAGTGCTGCTAGGTCTGGTATAAATTTCTTACACCATTGTAGCATACCTAGGAATCTTTGCATTTTCTTAACAGAATCCGGGAATGGAAATTCCGTTATCGCTTTGACCTTCTTAGGATCCGGAGAAATTCCATTCGCATCTCCATGTTGATCCCAAAGTTTTGCCTTCATCAAAACATCTGTTCCATATGGAATGTAGGTTTTCCCACATGCGACAATTGCAACAGTTGTTTTTAGTAGAAAACTTTTGGATAAACAATTTGATTTATGCAATCAGTCGATGCCACACTGACTTTAGTCACTTCTTCCATTACCGTTTGCACAGTAGTTTCAGAAGGAACTTGAACTACGTCAATCTTTTTCTCAATGCCTTGTATCCTCATGGCATTCCTTTTAAAATCAATCACCACACCTAAATCTGGGTGTGCTAAAAAATCTGTGCCCAAGATCAGGTCCTCACTTGCATCTGGCAACACTATAGCATTGACTGGAAAATGTCCGAATTCAGTCTTCATACAAAATGGTACATACCCATAGGCATGCACAATTTTTCCATCAGCTACAGTCACCTTAAGAATAGGAGACACTGTATAATCAACGTCTAATGCCTTTTTCAAGAGCTTAGAAGACATGACCGTACACTGAGCTCCTGTATCAATTAAAGCTCTGGTAGCCATTTCTCCAATAACTACATTTATGTAGAATGGAACCCTCTTCGGATAATTTTCCAACAATCTTTTTTCTATGTCCGTCACTTTCCTTCCATACTTTACATGAGCCAAATCTCTTTCCTTTACCTTCTCTAGAGGTGTCACCTTATCCAGGTGAATAATACTTCCGAGAATCAAGCTTGAAGATTTGTTTCTACTCTGTTCGCTTTCATCATCCACATCCGTACGGCTTGTCACCATTATGTTATGCGAACTAGGTTGTGACTGGTTCAAAACAAATGATCCAGATTGATCCTGGACGGTACTAGCCTGAATAGCTGGTTGACTAGTCGATGCAGGTAGCATCAACTGAGGCTGCCTCTGCAACTGGATGCCTTGTTCTCTGAGTCTGCAGAATTCCCTGTATCTCTCAAATTCTGGGTCATACCCGTACATTTGATCTTCTTCGGGGAATCCTACATAATAGGCACCTCTTCCTTTTCCTCTAAATCCAAATTGAGGTCCACCTCTACCTCTAAAACTTCCTCTAAATGAAGCGTTTCTATCACCACCATAATACTGATTAGGCATGCCACGGTTAAATCCACCGCGTTGCTGTTGCTGATGCTTGTAAGCTAATGTTTTACACTCCTCCGTAGCATGAGTATTATTCTTATGATATATGCAGTAGGGTCTCTGCTGCTTCAACTGCTTCTGCTTTTCAGCAGACGCAGTCTTCACAGTAGTCAACTCCCTTAAAGCTTCATTCTGAGTAACCTGTAATTTATCCACCTTTTGAACCAATTGTAGCCATTCCTTTGAGAGAATAGCTAAAAAAGACTCCTTGGCCTGCTCCTCGTTAGACTTTTTGACATCACGAGGTGACGGGCCAGGTTGCATCTCTTCAGCATTCTCCTCGCTTCTCTCCTCTTCCACTGCCTTTTGCAACTGATTTTGTGGTCTTGACTTCGTCTGGTTATACTTTTTAGTACTTCGATACGGAGCATTCCCTACAAAAGCAATTTCCGGGCACTTCTCTTCCATAGCTACAACTTGATTCACCACAATTGGTTTATCCTTGGCTCCAAAAGTAGTAAACACATTTTTATACTTCTTATCAATCTGAGTTACGGCATATGCAAGGTCTTGCCAAGTTTTCATCGATGGCAATACATCCTCCAACTCCGTCTGATATAATGGACTACTTTTATGAATGAAGGCATTAATAATATTCTCTTGCCTTACTTGATCACTCTGATCTGCATAGACCAGATCCACATGATTACTCAACCTCTTTAAAAACTCTAAGGCTGACTCACCTTCTTCCTGTTTCATATTGAATAGCTCTCTCTTGAGCATCATCAAATCATAAGTGGGTGCGAGATACTTTAAAATATTTCTCTGCGCTTCTGTATAACTTGAGGATGTTCTTGCTATCGTCCTCGCCATATTTTGAGACAACCTTCTCAAACACTCCTTCTTTACCTTATCCACAGTATTCTCCAGAAACTCACCTTCCAGATCAGTAAAAAATTTCAGCGCCTCTGTCGGCTTTATACTATCATGTAAAGGTCTATGTTTCAAGGCCTTTACCACATCTCTCACATCAACTTCTACACTTGAGCTAGAGTTCCACGTAGATGAACTACTATTATCACTATCTGAGTAATGTCTACTCCTAGCTCTAGATCTGTGAGATCTCTTTCTACTCTTCGACCTCCTCTTTTTCCTCCTCTCAGGGCTAAGGTCAGCTCTATTTGCGGTATCTCTCCAAGGAGTAGGATGAGAAAATCTGTCCTCTCCCTGGGACGATTCATCGCAGATAGTCACCTTCCTTTCCCTAGACCTCCTATTCTCTGAGTAACCGTAGGCATTTGATTGTGCTTGTTCAGCATTCCTCGAACTCTGCGGCTCCTCAGTCCAACCTCTATCTCTACCCGAATATTTGTCTCTATCATCTTGAGACCTTATATAAACCACTGAATGAACCTCTCTTTTGGGTTCACTTACTCTTTCCACTCTACTCTCAATGTAAGAAGACTCACCTATCTTCTTCTGTTGATCTTCCTCCTTTTCCTTTTCTTTAACTTGCGCACTTTCAATAACTTTGATCAATAATTCGACTTTCTTCTCCAGCGCGTTAATTCCTAAATCCTTGGGATCGACTCGATCCCTTTGCTACTCTCGTTGGATCCAATTAGCCATTTCGAGGTCATATCACCTCGAATATTTATGGTCGTATAAACCGGCTGGCGCGTCCTCGTAATATTCGTCCTAATTCATGTCCACCATGTTTGACCTCCACCCCGGTTTCGACTTCCGTCTAATCTCCTCCAGCCTCTCGGCCATCGGATGTACCAACTTCGGGGGTGATGTCGGTCTCTCTCTCTCAAAGGTCTGCTGACCTTTGACACTACCACTTACCCTAGTTTCAATCTCCGCTTGCCTAGCCATCTCAAAACTACTTCTCCTCAACTCTTCTTCAACTCTTGCCACTTCGGCAATTCTACTCTCTCTCCTTCCTTCAGTCTCAGGCGCCTGTGCTTGAATCTGTTCTACCGCTGCATGTTCTTCAGCAGAGTCGAGATTCGAAACACTAGGTTCATGTGACCTAGGAGGAGTCCTCAAAGTTTTTCCTACCAGAATACTCATTTTCTTAATTTTTCCGGTATGTGCCTGTAAATAAAGCCCAGGAGGATTAGTTATTTTTCTGGTGGTTCTCCCGTTATCCGTCCTGAGAGGCATTAAGAGTCCACCACTTGTTAGGCTGCTGTGGGTTAGAGTGTATGTAACTGGCCATTGGGTTTAGACAAAGGAAGTTGCAACAGTTCTGACCACAGGCTAACAAAAACAATAAACTAAGAACTCTCCCAGACGTTTCACCAGATACTCACCAGAACTTTCACCAAACCTCAGGCAGAACACCTTGGCACGTACCTCAGGAGATCCTACCCAAGTCTCCAATCCTAAACTTATAAACCCTTCCACTACACTCACAAAACAATACATTTACAGGTTCAAAGTGTATTGGGTGATGACGAGCGACGCCAATAAATAATAATAAACAAAAATATTATATAAAATAGGCAATGGTGGGGACGCTCCATAAACCAATAATTTTTAACACTGACAAACAAACATAAAAATCGCGAAACAGTGGCAGCATATATCTATGCAAATTTTCTTTTTCTTTTGGCCACTTTTCGCCGCGTCCAACCGCCTGCGCATCTACGCCAGAAGCTGAACAGGTGCACCTGAGGCCACCCCAACAGGTGGGGTGGGAAGGCCAGACCAGTGTCGGAAGCGTTACGGAAGCGGAATTGGTTTAAGATAATGTGGGCGGGAAGCGGACACGTTTTTGAATCCCGCACACACCCCTATTGTAGAGTTAATATTGACCAAAATCAGCATTGTCGTTGAAATCGTTCACACAGACTATAAAAATAGCTTAAGGTTAGTTGAGTATGCTCACAGGTTTTTGGCGCTATGTGACATACGGTTCGGCTGAAAATCTTAAAAGTCTGAAATAGTTCTTGCTTTCCACTCTCATTACTTGAAAGCATTTCAAGAAAAAAAGATTATAATTGACTATTTCTTTTTTTGCACTTAATGCATATGCTTTCTGTAGCATCACTTTTGATACTTTCAGTAGAAAAAATGTCTTCTTCCTTTTCTGCAAGCATTTTTTATTTTTTCAACTCTTTTCCAACCCCTGTTTTTTCTTTCTCTCGTTGGTAGATTTTATTCTTTATATACTCTTTCAGACAACTACTATGACCTTAGAAAGTGACTCAGGAAATAATGCTTGGATATGAATAATATAATTTCAGGCGCCTAAATGGCTGGCACCCGCATGGCTGGCACCGCAATGGCGCCGCCAAAATGTCCTAGACCGTACTGTAGTACATCTTCTAGCTCACTGCAAATAAATTAATGTTACAAGCCGTTTTTCTGCGAACCTTCTTTACACAGAAATTTATGTAAATGTGCAAACAGTAGAAAGTTGGCCTATACTTCATCTAAGAAACCACAAGCGATATAAACATGATATAATCAGCTAATATTATCTCATTTGGCGAAAGGCAGATTTTACACTGCTACAGAGTTATAAAATGCCAAACCTCAAAGAAATTCGTAGCTGCGTATTTCAGAAATTGTGGAGGTCGATTAGTCACATGATCATTATGGCAGTTTTCAAGATGACCTATCGAACGCGTATGGTTTGCAATTAAATACGCTTCGGTGGTTGCTGAGATAAGGTCTATGCAAACCTTCCATTTTGCCACGTTTATGCTAATTTTAGTGTAAAGACCCACGGAATGGCACGTTTAGTGTAACATTAATCGATTTGACGTGGGCTATCTAATACACTTTGGCATGTGCAGTTTCTGAATTTACGTTTGGAAATGTTTTCCTGTCAGCATCTTTTTATCTTTCCCTGTTGCTAAGATCAGATATAGGGATATAGGCGAACTTATTGCTGTAGATCACATTCATGCAAATTCTAGTGTACATAGGTCTGTGGGCAAAAAAGATTATCGTAATATTACTCACATGCCTACATCAAATGCACTGTAACATGTAAATATTACATCAACTTATGCACTAAAGATCGTCCATCATGATAAGTTTCACTTTGTAATCAGCAATTCAATGATATAAATTGTGCAGAATAAACCAAATTTTAAAGAAAGGAAAATTTCAAACTGGAAATTTTGCATAGTATGTTTTTTCGATTTTTTGCATGGTTGTTTATACGCATCTCTCTGGTAAATTTGCATCCACTTCGTTGTAGTACAAGTATATGTGGTCATTTATCAGTGAAACAGTGTGGCGAATAATTTGTGGATAATTTATAGCTGCAAAATTCCGAAGAAATGAACAATTTAAAACAAAAACGGGTGAACTCAAATGGCGATGAAGAAACTGATTATCAAAAGAAAATTAGTAAACTAGAAGAACAAACCCAGGAACTTGGGAGGATGGTTGAACAACGCAAAAGACAAGCAAAATCCAAGGCGTTCTGGATCTTTAACTATCCAGTAAGATATATCTTGAAGAAAGTGTGGGAAAGCATTAAGAGGAGAGGGTATTAATTGGTAGTAGGAATAGTTTTGATCTTTGCAAGAGCAGAAAAAAAATAATCACCTTAATCTCAGCAAGCATGAGAAACAAAAACCATGAAATCGTCCCTAAATATAATTGTGATCTGCAGTTTCCATTTAATGTAATCTAAGTGGATATCCATATGGGTCAAAAAATGTTTGATTGGACAGAAAGCAAGCCAACATTGATGTCAGCACCATCTATTTACATGAAACTTAGCTCATCTTTCACTTGTCTGTCTTTCTTTTATTTTCTTTTCTTTTCTCTTTTCTGCTTGATCTGATACCCATGGATCAAAAGATGAACAACGCAAAGAAGCATGAAAAAATTCACCAATTTTGCCACAAAGTTTTGAATCTACCTGAACATTGGGCGAAAAATCTTGAAATCTAATGGATTGGATATTATGAGTCAAAGAGCCCTAGGAATTGGATCAATATTAAAGTCAATTTGATGCGATTAGAAGACAAAGAAACGATTTTAGCCAATGGAAAAAACTTGGCCGAATGGAACAAATCTCGGAAACCTCCAATTATTGTTGCGCCAGATTTGACCAAACAGCAGAGGACGAGCCAGAAAGAAAAAACGAAAATCGAAGGAAAAAGGAAAAGAAAGTATTGCTTAATTTTTTTTGTTTATTGTTGACCTATGATACTGATTTTTTTCGATTTTTAATTCTTGTGTTGAAGGGCTTCCTGGGTGGTGCCGAAGCTGTCCCACCACTGGCCAATGTCGGGGTAGGTGTGACCATCCCGACCAGGGCTCAACAAAAATGGCCAGGTTCGGAATCCATGGATTGGGAGAAACATCAATCCTACAGGTGGAATATTGTATGTAACCATACAACACTTATTCGTTTTGTTGTTAATTTAAAAAAAGCTGCATGAATTACAATTATCTAGTCTCAAAATGAAAAGGTGCTGAAATAGATGCACCATCATCTTAATTGCCTGCAGTAGTGCAGTTTGGAGTGCAGTAGTGCACATTTCGACCGCAGTAGTGCGGACCTTTAAACTATGGTATAAAAGCAAAAAGACCTTGTAGCCTGAAAAAGAAAATAACAAATAGGAAGAAAATAAACAGAACACAAGTAATATGATAATGATACTACAATAGTGGATTTGTTGTGAATGGCTTATAATGTGAGGATACTATCTTTAAATATTAAAGGAGGAAAAAATGAGATGAAGAGAAGGTCAATATTGAATTATTGTAAGGAAGATAAGACTGACATAATTTTTCTACAAGAGGCACATTTTTCAGTGGAAATAGAAAAAGGGCTAGTCCTCCAGTGGGGGGGAGGGGGCGGGCCTACAGAAGAAACATCTTTTTTTCTCACATGGTGAAACAAATTCATGGGGAGTAGCAATTTTACTCAATAACACATTTAATTTTGAAATAGTTGAAATCAACAAAGATGATGAAGGAAGATTTCTGATGCTCAAACTAAAAATTGAAGGTACTCTCTTTGTTTTAGTGAATGTACCCATAAGAGAAAAAGAACAGATCAAATTTTGGGATGGGATATATAGAAATCTTAAAAACATGAATATTGAAGATTTCCCCATAATAATTGGAGGGGACCTAAATGTAGTGATGGACACCAAAAAAGACAAACTTGGAGGTAACATTTCATATAAGAAAAAGACATCTGTCCATAAGCTCAAAGAATATATGAATTCACTGCATGTATCAGATGCCTACAGATGGAGAAACCCAAATCAAAAAAGATATACCTAGAGTCAAATTAAGCCACATCTGGTTAAATGTAGACTAGATTATTTCCTAGTTTCAGATGCATTAATCAATGAAACTGTTACATGTAATATAATTCCTGGACTTCAGTGGGATCATAGTGCTATTGTTATAAATATTGTTGGTATGCTGTACAAAAAAGCTGGACCAGGATACTGGCACTTCAACAATTCCCTACTTGAAGAAGAAAACTTTAACACAATCATTATGAGAATCATAGAAGAAACAAATATGGCGACCTATATCACTAATGAACTTGGCAAATTGGCGACCTATATCATTAATGTGTAAAGAGCAAAACTTAGATCCTTCAGCAGCATGGGAATACTTAAAGTATAAAATACGATGGAATACAATGAAGTACTCAAAAGAGAGAGCGAAATTGAGGAGAAACCATGAGGCAGAACTTAGACTAAAACTCGAAACATTTGAAACTACATTGGAAAATTCAGTTGATATGTATGATGAGTACCTACAGATCAAGGACAAACTCCAAAAAGGGATGGAGGAAAAAGCAAAATTTATGATTGAAAGAGCAAAAACAAGATGGCATTTGTATGGAGAGAAACCTAACAAATATTTTCTGAACATGGAGAAAAGAAATTATAACAAGAAAACAATTGTTAAACTTAAATCTGATGAAGGCATTGGACCGGATAAATCGGAAGATATATTCCAAGAAATTTTTAACTATTTCAGCAATCTATATAAGGGAAAAGACTTGCCATCAAATCTATCCAACCTTCTAGATGATGAAGATATCCAGACATTACCAAAACTATCAGAAGAACAAAAAAGTGAATTGGAAAAAGAGCTAACTTTGGAAGAATATAAGAAAGCTTTGAATAGCATGTGAAGCAATAAGTCACCTGGAGATGATGGCCTCACAGTCGAGTTTTATAAAAAATATTGGGATGTTTTAGCAAACCAATTGAAAGAGTGCTATGAATTTTCGTTACTTACTGGATCTCAAAGAAGTGTGATAACTTTAATTCCTAAACCAAAAAAAGATTTGGAGAACTTGGCGAATTGGCGACCTATATCACTAATGAATGTGGACTATAAAATATTGGCCAAAACCTTAGCAGAACGACTAAAAAATAACTTAAAACACATTACACACAAAGATCAGAAAGGCTTTGTACCAGGTAGAGACATTGGTGAGACTACAAGGTATTTGCTAGACTTGATTGAATACTATGAGGACAGAGATGATAGTGGATATCTAATATCACTAGATATAGAGAAAGCCTTTAACTCCTTAAATAGGCAGTTTATGTTCAACACACAAGAAGCTTTTAACTTTGGAAAAAATATATAACATGGATGAAAGCTTTGTATGAAAATTCACAAGCTGTAGTTATAAATGCTGGTTTGACAACTAAACGCTTTGAACAACGTTGTGGTGTCAGGCAAGGGTGCTCAACATTGCCTTATCTTTTTATCTGTGCCATGGAAATTATGGTGCATACACTAAGGAACTCCCTGAGATTCTCAGGACTCCTGGTAAATGATCAAGTACATAAAGTTTGCATGTATGCTGATGATACTACAACATTAGCAAGAAACAAAGAAGACTATAGTGAAGCACTAAAATTAATTCAAAAATTCACACCCCCCTCTGGTTTGAGAATCAATGTAAATAAAACACAAGTATTAGGAATAGGGAAAAATAAAACAAAAAAGGAAAATTAAATGACAGTGAAATAGTAAATAGTGTAAAAATACTAGCCATCACATTCTCATATTATAAAGAAGAAATGTACAAGGAAAACTTTCAAGATAAGTTTGAGAAATGCAAGGAACAGTGTAAATTGTGGCAATCAAGACACTTGACCATCTATGGGAATATTGCAGTATGGAACTACATAATTATTCCGAAAATTTTGTACAGTCTGACAAACTTGCCTGTAGACAAAAAAATTTTCACTAAACTAAAAACCCTATTAAAGAATTTTCTGTGGAATGGACATAAACCAAAAATAAAACATGATGTCCTAATACAAGATTATGATGAAGGTGGAATAAAGGCCCCAGATATTGAAATTGTGATACAACAGATGAAAGGGAAATGGCTATTAAGATTGCTGGAACCTGGAAAATGGAACAACTTGGCCCTCCACAACTAATATTAATAATATTAAAACTCCGATGGATGTAATTGCACAAAGAATAAACAATAATAGATTAAGTAACAAAACATCCATATATTTTGACAACCTCAAAGAAACAAAATTCAATTATCTCCTCAACTGGTTCAAGGAGGACTGGACTTTTAAAAGTTGGAAAGATTTAAAAGGGGAACTATGTAACATAAAATGGTTTGACTATGATTTGATTTATTATGAGCTTTCCATGATATGACTGATAGAAGAGACTTTTTCGAAACTTGTGACAGAAATATCAAGTCAATGTTCTTCTATGGGAAACATTTCTTCTAAATGAGCCAGGCGATTAGAGGAACATATCTGAGTAGGTACAAAACTTCATCAGTCCCTTTGAAGTGAGTTGGACCTATAACATCGATAATGTTTGGAAACTCATCAAATGCTCGTTTTCTAAACGAATTTATGCTTCAAAAAATGAATTCCGAGAGTTTTCATCAATGGCTTCGAAAAATACGTAATACAATTGTTTGCTTGATAGTCGGCAAAATCTTCATAATTGAATAGTGTCTAAAATAATTTTGATTATGGGATTCAGATTTTTCTTATGCAAAGCATATATGGATACCAGATGTGGTGTGAACATGAGGTCCGACTTTATTCTACCAAATGCCGAGTTGTTGCCAAACATAATAATTTATCTATTGTAAAAATTTCATTGTTCAAAATTTTATTGCATGTTGTAGTGGAACTAAAAGACAACTGGATTCACCATTTGAAAGCCACATTAAAATACAATCGTTCAAGAGAAATTTCATGAAAAATTGTCGAAAATTGACTGAGACATAAATGATAATTTGAGGTGAAAAAGTGCAACAAATAATATGTAAGGCTGGGGTTCGATTTACATGTGTTAAAATTGGTCAAAGGGTTTTTATCATGTCGTTATGAGTTTTTTCATGCTGTTAGGGACATAGATGTTACATGTTGTGGTGGAGTAGGGTTCGATTTTATGCGACCGATTTGTAAAGTTTAAAGTGAAAATTTGTCAAAAATATAATTTTTTAAATTTCATTACACGTTGAAGTGAAACTAAAAGTCCACAAAACCACTGGAACAACCGCTTGAAAACCACATTAAAATACTGTCGTTCAAAAAACATTCCATTAAACATTGAGAGTTGAACGATAATTTGAAGCAAAAACGTGCTATAAATGATATATAAAAGTGGGGTTTATTTTGCATACGCCAAAATTGGTCACAGGTTCAAATTCTTGTATGAAGTTAGGCACATGGATGGTACAGTTTATGGTGAAAAAGGGTTTGATTTCATTCTACCAGGGATGCGAACGAGTCGTCTCCAGGAATTCGTCCCTCACGGCGGCTCGCCCCTGGATATTTCGCCCTCAACACAATCCGCACCTGAGCAATTTGCCCTCTACAATTCGCCCAGAGTAATTCACTGTTTTCTTAATTTAAGAAATTGAGATTTAAAAATAATTCCACTAGGTTGTTAGCAGTTATGTAACACACATTTCTACTCATCCATACACAAAGATTTGAGCTTTTTCCCAGCCAAAATAGCATGTTTAATATTCATGAATTATAGATGCAGAGTGTAAGTATGAGTCCGTCTCGTTTACCCCACAGCAGTGTTTCCCCCACCGTAACGTTTCCCCACTAAATTATAATTGGCGTCTCGTTTCCCCCAATATTAAAAACATGGCAGTTGTTGCGTTTCCCCCATAGTCTCATTTCCCCCAACTAAATATTTTAATTGTTTACTTGAAGTCGTTTCATATATGAGTGAAGTCAAGTTTGAACAATTTGACAATAACTTTCATTTCCAATTTGTAATTCACAAAAACTTTTTGTAGCCTCGCACTTCAATGTTGGTGCCATACCTGTGTATAAAAAGGAGAGACAGAGGGATTTACAACTATCTAGAATTCTAAATTTCTATTACTATACGCCCATTTTGGAAATTCTCTATTTACTATGTGACAGTTTTAGAAAAATTTTAATTAATATTTGATCATTTCAGGAAATTTTTACTTATTGTGACCATTCGGATAAAATTTAAATTTATTATCAACAAATTGGGGTTATTGATATGGAAATTTGGAATTTTTTCTCTATTTGGTTTTTTCCATGAATTTTTCTTGTTTATAAAAATGAGTTATATTTTTTATTCCACTGATAATCGTTTAACTTGAAATTAAGATTGGGACTAACATTAAAAATGAATCTTGAAAAAAATTCAAATGTAAATACAAGACAAGAATAAAGGGCTTTTTGGTCAAAACCCGTTTTTTCGCTCGCTTTAATACCTGCGAAATTCAGGGTTTGCCTTTAAAACCGCACTATGCACAGCTATGATCGGCACAATTTTGAGTTTCAGATAAAATAGTTTACACTATGGTGATTACGTAGGCGCACAAAGTCAAGGGTAGATTCCAAAAATGGTCGTATAGCAAACTTTCCGTATATCTCAGGAACCCGTCTCAGGCTAACGGCGCGATCTTTGACAAATAATATCAATTTTAAACGCTTGGTCTCCTTGCCCATCAAACCTAAAAGTGACTGACCCCGCCTTGAGGCTGAAAAAATGACTAGACCATCTTAACACAAAAAGCAGTCACGTCATGCAGAGTTGGTCAAAGAAATCAGGATCTTTTATCGTTAATAACTTTTACTTTAACAGAATTTTTTTCCAAACTTGGGTGACTTGAAAAAGCTTTTTTCGGCTAAAGACATTCACAAGTACTTCTCCTGAGTGTACGGTGTACACAAAAGAAATAAACCGCAGAAAAATTAAAATCTAGCTTAGACTTATTGACAGGTTTGCAAGAGAAGCATATTAAACAATTTAAACCTTTTTTTCGCACTTCCTTGGCTGAAAATTTTGTGACGTTAATTAAACATGAATTTGCGTGTTTGGGTGAACTATAAATTTCAAATAAAGGTTATTGCCAAATTGCTCAACCTTGACTTCACTCATATATAAAACGACTTCAAGTAAATAACAAAAATATTTAGGTGGGGGAAATGAGACAGTGGGGGGAACGCTACAACTGTCGTGTACTTTATTGGTTGGAATATGAGACGCCAAATTTTAATTTGGTGGGGCAATCAAGACAGTGGAGGAAACGCTACGGCGGGGAAAACGCTGTGGTGGTGGAAATGCGGCACAATCGTAAGTATTATACAAGAAAAAGACCTACAGCAATGTTCCAAATAAAGGACCAGAAACTTTTTTTTAATTTTCTCTGAATATAAGATTTTTTACTCGTACAGTCAGTACTAAGTCAGTATAAGCCTTTTTTTATCTGTACAATCAGAAATGCAGGTGTTCGAGCAGGAATTCCCTGAAATTGAAGTGATCGGTTGTTTTTCCCACCTGACATTAAATGTGTTGTGCGTCGACTTCAAAAGGAAGGCTTGCAGGTATCGAAAATTTTTTTCATATTTTTTGTAAGTTTTTAATTATGGTGTCCCAATCCCCAGTAACCATACAAAATTTTAGTCTGATTGCGTGAATACCCTGGAGTTATAATTTTCCGATGGAAAAACAAAAATTTGACAAAAAATCATAAAATCAACATAAAATAAAAAAAGCAAAAAGAATCAGCGCAGAAAAAGCAATCAAAACACAAAAACCTAAAATTTCGTTACAAACTATAATTTTCAAGCCAATACACTAAAAAACTTGACATAAGAAATTAACACAGAATTTTAATGTGTAACACGGATATGTTTTTGTTTGGTTTCTTCATCTATATGATTTTGATTCTTTTTTTACTCATTTTTGTTTTCTTTTTTCTTTTTTCATTTATATGTTTCTTCCGTTCAATCTTTTTAAATTCTTTTTTGCTTTCGATGCACTGCAACGTTGTCATTAAAAATATAGTCAAGAACATGATAGAGTCACACGTAGAATAATTGTCATACTTTGTAATACTCTTAATTGCTCTTTATAGACCCCGATAAAAAAACTACAAGAAATGAAGCTGGAAAAGAAAAATATGTATGAAACCAGAAAGAAGAAAAAAGGCAATGTAAAAAAATAATAAAGAGGAAAACAGACGAGACATGGAGAAGTCAGATTCAAAATCAACGTAAAAAATTATAACGAGAGAAAAACATAATTTTTATTTATCCACATTGTTCTAAATCCAGGTAAGTTTTTAAATTCGGCAGTATTTGTAAAAAACAGACTGCGCCGAGGAAAAGAAGAAATCACTTGAAAACATTCAGCCGAATGAAGTTATCCATTGAATTAGCATGCTAATCAAAATAATAAAATTTATATCTTGAATGTCTCTCTGAGTTGACAGTGTTGGATCCATGCTGCTTTTCTCACAAAATTTGAGTGTGAATAGCCGGCTATCCTAAGTGTAAAAAACCAACAAGGAGCTGATATAGTAGTGCTCCATAGTGCATCTCAATGGTCAACTATAGTCTGTTTTTCTTGAAATGCTTCCAAATAATGAAAGTGGAAAGCAAGTAGTATTTCAGATTTTTGCGATTTTCTGATGAACAGAATATCATGTAGGGCTGGAAATTTCTGAGCATACTGGCCTGACCTTTAGCGATTTTTCGAGTGAAAACTTTTACAGTAAGAACTTTCTGTAAACAATTTCGACGACCGTACTGATTTGTGTCACTTTTGCATCTGGAAGCATTTTATAAAAAACAGACTATAATTCATTATTAAACAGAAAAAGTTTAAATCTTCTATTATTGCCATGAGTTGAAGCTTTATTTCTACGATATTGGGATATAAAAATCCTCAAAACAGTGATCGGATTATCTCTCCTCAAACTGAAGAACTTTCACAGCACTTTTATCACTTTTCACTTGCACCATCATCTCTCTTGATTTGTTAATGATCCACCTTAAAATATGATGGTACTTATAGTCAGAGCTGATATGCCCTTTCGACTTATGGATGTAAAATCTGCACAGTGGTCGAATAACATTTAATGAAAAACATAATTTTTGTAATTTTTAATGTCTCACTCTAAGTAAAACATTTCAAGCGAATGGATATTTTAAGGAAAATATCGGGGCGGTGTCTAATTTTAACTTTAAACTAAAAAAGTTAATGAAATATAGCTATTTTTGTCAACAAGATGTTTGTAAATCAAAAAATTGACACAAATAAGCACTGTTTAGAAAATTCCTTCCTCGAAAGTGACGCTGTAGAATTTTTTACGCCGAAATCATAGAGGGTTAGTTTTTGGCTTAGAACTTTACTGGTCTCCAGAATGCGTAGTTCAACATACAGTTGCAAAAAAATATGAAATAGTACTTCGCATTCATTTCCATTTATCAGAAGGACTGAAGAGACTGTAGTTATTTATAAAGATCTAGTTTAACAGCCAATTTTTCTCTTGACGACATCTTTTGAACTCTAACGACAGCTATAACAAAAGTTTTTTCCAGCTCACTTTTCACAAATTCGGAAGACAAATATTTATCCATGCCAAATACCAAGCTCGGTTCTTGATTGAAAACAACAAGTCCAACTCGAGATTTTGTAAGGCCGACGTCAACGTGATGTACAAGAGTTTTCATGAACTTTTTTGCTTTTTCAAATGATCGGACGGTCATACTGCTGCTGTTGTCCACAAGGAAGAGTAAATCCATGACTGGTAAATCGGCTCTGCCGACCACCAAGTTTACTGTAAAAATAAGGAAGTGGATTGGAAAGCTTACATGCACCCATAAGTTATATTCATCTTCATGTTCACGTCTTGTACTCATGTTCATATCTATATAATGTTAATGTTAATATTAATATGTTATAATACTAATATGTTATAATATTAATTTTAATATATTTATATTTATATTTATATTTATATTTATATTTATATTTATATTTATATTTATATTTATATTTATATTTATATTTATATTTATATTTATATTTATATTTATATTTATATTTATATTTATATTTATATTTATATTTATATTTATATTTATATTTATATTTATATTTATATTTATATTTATATTTATATTTATATTTATATTTATATTTATATTTATATTTATATTTATATTTATATTTATATTTATATTTATATTTATATTTATATTTATATTTATATTTATATTTATATTTATATTTATATTTATATTTATATTTATATTTATATTTATATTTATATTTATATTTATATTTATATTTATATTTATATTTATATTTATATTTATATTTATATTTATATTTATATTTATATTTATATTTATATTTATATTTATATTTATATTTATATTTATATTTATATTTATATTTATATTTATATTTATATTTATATTTATATTTATATTTATATTTATATTTATATTTATATTTATATTTATATTTATATTTATATTTATATTTATATTTATATTTATATTTATATTTATATTTATATTTATATTTATATTTATATTTATATTTATATTTATATTTATATTTATATTTATATTTATATTTATATTTATATTTATATTTATATTTATATTTATATTTATATTATTTATATTTATATTTATATTTATATTTATATTTATATTTATATTTATATTTATATTTATATTTATATTTATATTTATATTTATATTTATATTTAGTTCAGTTTGACTTAGATTTTCTCTTACCCTGAGCTTCTGTATCATTTTTGTTACTGTATTGCGCACCATTGTCAGTCATGACGCCTGCAAGGAATTGAAAATACACAAACTCTGATAAGTTACTCCAATTCACGATAGATATTCTAACCATGCTCTAGAGAAGCATGCACGAATTCTTCATTGGATGATGACAACCCATGTTCTTCTTTGTTTACTAGACTAATTTGCATATTATCATCTAAGCTAGACAACTCGTGCTGAGGATAGGCATGATGCATACGCTGTTGGGCGCTATTAGCTTAAAAATAGCGAACTTTAGTATTTTGCTTCTCCAAGATGCAAATAGCTAAATAGAATGTCTTGTCGTTAAAACAACGAAAAATAACACAATCAAGTTTAATGGAACCAAAAAATCTACACCCAGAAAGAATATCAGAAGAAAATCTGTGCTCACCACTTGTTGACGGCTCAATTTTTTCGTCTATAGCGTTAAGTATTGACGTTGGTTCTCCTGAAGTTTATCATGAGTCAGATCAAAAATAAAAACTAAGAGTTTGTTGTGCAGCCTCAAATGCAAAGAAAATATTTTTTAGGCATGCATTTTTAAAACACGTATTTTGAAGGAGGTTTACAGATGTTTTACAAAGATACTTATGACAGCTCGAAGAATTGCGAAAAACACATTGTACGATCGTCAATATACCTGAATTTTTCACGCCAACAGTTTTCACGTTGTAGGCGGCCATGTCTGTTCCATGGAAATTCGGGTAATAAACCGTCAAATCCATGCCTTGGCTGCCGAATCGATAATTCAACAAGGCTTTGCCCTTGTTCTCCGGGTCGAAATGATGGCCGATTTTATTGCGTTTCTTCTTCATCACTGAAAAAATCGACTCCAAGAAACCTGGCAAAAAAAAGATTACAAATCGGATCTAAATGCAGATTTGACTTTTAACCGATTTTTTCGATTATCCAATCCGAATCTTAGCCTCATTACTGATCCAAATCACTACCGAAAATTTTTATCCTAATCAAAGTATAAATCTGAATTTCACTTGGGTTTCAGCCAACAACATTTTGGATTTTTTCAATTACGTTTTTACTTTTGGAACGACCTTTTTCTTCGCCTTCAGCTTCTTCTCGGCCAGATATTCGGTGTGGATCCAGATAACCAGAATCGTCTAATGTGTGAGCATCATCCACGGTGTTTTCGTCGTGAGAATTTCGACCACCGTGAGTCCTGTTGGTCGTATCGGTTCCGATGTCGTTCAATGGCGTGTCCACGTTACGATCTTGAAAAATTAAAAGTATGGTTTTATGTAACACCGTGATAACGTCAGCGAAAATTCGGAAAGTTTGAAATTTTATTGGAAGTGCGAAATGACATTCGAGCTATTGTGTAGTCTTTTTTCAAATGCTTGTAAATCAAAAAATGACAGAAATTAATGCAGTCGCATATCGTTTGGCAGATCGTAGAAATTTGAAATAGCTTTCCAAAAAACAGATCTTGATCCGACGTAGAAAATCGTATGCATAAGGGTATATTAATACTTCGCCCGAGGAGGCCTGCTCGAGAAGAATAACTGAAAAGCAGCCAATCAAAATGCAGCAGTACTACGCTTCATGGCTTCCTTTGGGTAGAGTGTGAATGCAACTCCTGCGAGCGTACGCTTCAGGATCCTCGAGGATGAATTAAAGGCGTATTACTTCGCTCCTCGAGGAGAATAACTGAAAAGCAACCAATCGGTATGCAGGAGTACTACGCGTCGTGGCTTCTTTTCTCGAGCAGAGTGTGAATGCAACACTGGCGAGCATGCGTTTCGGGACCCCCGAGGGTGAATTAAGTAACGTACTCTTTCGGCAAGCCTGTAGGCTTCTCGAGGGTAGAAGAGTACAACGGAGTATCAGATCTTGGTATCTAGTATTCAGTGACGAAATAATACAATAATGTAATCAGATGGCGCGATAGCGTCAACCTATAATATATTTGGTCTCCAAAATTCACGTCCCCCACCCTAGAGCCAAAACGGTAAGAGCTAGAACCTTGGGGTTTTTTGATTATTTCGGACATAGGGGCGAACCACGGGGCGCCTGTTGTCATTTCGCCTCTAGCTGCAAGAGGTGCCAGGTGGGACCCCAAAAAACGCACTTTTTAAGGGCTCCTTGTTTTTTGCAGCATAATGATGCACTACGTCGCCAGAATTTTTTGCAGTTTCAATTGAACCAATAGAGTTATTGGGATTTTTGGGCCGTAAGGGTTTTTGATCATGGGGATCTCAATGGACGCGGTTGCTTTACACAAAAAATTATCCTGAGTGTAAACACACTTATTTTCGTGATTTTTTGGTGAAAGGGGTTTTCCACAGCAGCAAATTCAATGGACGGTGTCACTGACACTTTATACGAAAAATTATCCTGCGTTTTAAACAAACGTATTTCCGCGAATTTTTCGTGGAGGGCTTTTCGACCGCGGGAAATTCAATGGATGCGGTCACTTTACACAAAAAAAATATCCCGGATGGGAACAAGCGTATTTCCGCGATTTTTTGATGGGAGGGGTTTTCAACCACCAGGATTACAGTCGACGCGGTAACTCTACACAAAAAATTATCTTGTGTGTAAAACAAAGGTATTTCCAAGATCTTTTTCGGGAGGGAGTTTTCGACCATTAGAATTTCCATGGATGCGGTCACTCTACACAAAAAGTAATCCCGTGTGTAAACATGCGTGTTTTCGTGATTTTTTGGTAGAAGGGGTTTTCTATTGCTGGGAGTTCAATGCATGTGGTCATTTTTCACTAAAAATTATGCCGGGTGTAAATAAGCGTATTTTTGTGATATTTTGGCGGAAAGGTTTTTCGACCACAGTGAATTCAACAGATGCAATCCCTTTTATGGTCATTTTACACTCTGTTTACAGCGTGTTTCAAGTACTATGCGGTTTACACATTTTTTGCTTTACTGAAAATGAGAATTCGTAGGTTTAAGATTGTTTTTTATTGTTTCCTTGATGTGAAGATGACCAAATTTAAAACTTCAATGTGCTTCTATGAAGGTTTTCATGCATGGTTGGGGCCTACTAAAAAGAGGTGGACTAGTTTAGTAGAAAATTCCCTGATGAGGCAGAAGAAAGTAGAATATACTTGCTTGAATAGTTGCCAAGCTGGAAAAGTAGTAGACTGGATTTTTGAGAACTTGGGTTAAAGTTGGAAAAAATTCACTTTTATAATATTGGATTTTCATTCTTTCTCGTAAAAAAATTTTCCACATGTGTGAAAAAGTGCATTCTACAGCTGAGTGCACCAACACACTTTCCAAGCTTACATGTGCATCTCCCAAGTTTTGAGGAGGGCACTGGGGGTAGACCGCAATTTTTTGGAGTTCTTTGAGACAAAAAATTCAAAAAAAGTTGACCAAAAAATTTTTTCCACAAAAATTTTCCACTTTCAAAACTCTTGGGGTAGTTTGTACCCTTCATGTTACCCCACACATTGTGTGCTTCCAACTGCGTTGAACTTTTTTACTAATTTTAGTGTCAATAAAACATTAATCAACCGTAGGAAGGTGACGCATAAAATGCCACTCAGTTTTTTAGAAAAAAACTACAACACAAAGTCTTCTTAGAACTAAATCGATTGTGCAGGATATATTTAATTCAGTCGTTTTATATGACATATCGTATAGAATTCACTCCGTAAGCTTTACTGATTACAAGCTATAAACAAATTTACGCTCTCGATTTAGATACTCGAAATCAAGTTATCACAAATCTTTTTGAAGCTATTCAACAAAATAGAATCACTTACAGTTCTTGGATTTAAACTGAAATTTGCAGAAAAAAACACTTTTTGTGGGATTGCAAACGATAAGCAATTTCACCCATGCTGATCGCTAACGTCCTGCTTTCGAAAAAATCGTACTATTGAAGTGAGAGTGCGAGTAGAGTGGAGGGGGGGGAGAAGCGGGAACCGGATTTGGAGCACACTCCTAATATAGGTACGGCTAAATCAGAATCTTTTTGTTGGCATTTTTGTCACTGTTGTCCCATATGCAGATGGTGCCCAATGACTGTAACTATAGTCTGTTTTTTATAAAATGCTTTCAAATAGAAAAGTGACATAAATAAGTAGCGTCGTAAAAATCGTTTATATAGAGCTCTTACTGTAAAATTTTTCACCCGAAAAAAATGTTAAAGGTTAGGTTAGTACGCTCATAAATTTTCAGTCCTATATGACATATTGTTTATCAGCAAATCGTGAAAACCTGAAATACTACTAGCTTTCTACTTTCATTATTTAGAAGCATTTCGAGAAAAAAAGACTGTAAGGTCCTGTTGCACTAAAGGGATCTAAGCTCGAGCTCAAGATAATTTCGAACAAAAAGCCGACTTGGTTTGATCTCAAATTTGGTATAATCTCAATGTCATTAGGATTATAACGAGCTCAATGTCGAGATTATCCTCAGCTTGACCTGTCGGGTTTGTTATTTATCTCTAAAGTAAATAAATATAAAAATGTCTGTAATTCTCAAACTCGAACTTAAACCTCAGTATTAGTTAAGCCAGTGAGTATTGTTTGTGCACTGGAAGAAAATAATCTCGGCATTGCAATTAGCTCTAACTGAGGATCAGCAATTTAATCCCGATGTTGAGATTATCCTCATGCTGTGTTAGTGCAATCAACCTCAGGTTTCTTTATAGTTCTGAAAATGTCTATAATATTTATTTTATTATTTTTCAGCTAGAGTCAGAGGCAGGTGTTTTGAATTGGTCGGAAGTTAGAATGCTATTGGCTTACCATTTCTATACATTTGAGTGAAGTCAGCCATTGGCATCATTGCATATAATTTTCATACAGAAAAACTGTAGCATAGTTGATGCCAGGTGAAGGACAAAACGCGAATATATGAAATATGAAAAAAAATTTGCCCAAATTTTTTTGAATTTTTCGTCTCGAAAAACGCAAAAAACTAGGGTCCACCCTCTGTACTCTCCTCAAAATTTTGCAGATGCACATGTACGGTTAGAAAATGTGTTGACGCACTCAGCTGCAGAATATACTTCTTCACACATATGGAAAATTTTTTAATGAGAATGAATGAAAATGCAATATTACAGAAGTGAATCTTTTCCAACTTCAACCCAAGTTCTCAGAAATCTGGTCCACTTCGTTTTCTATAGTCTGTTTTTTTCAAATGCTTGTAACCGAAAAAAGATGAAATAAAGTGTACATTGTTCGTTTAATTACCGAGCGTGCGCCTACTGTACTGAATTACGGTAAAAAACGCGGCAATTGAAATTCGACGGAATTGAAGGCTATTAGTTAGGAAAAAAGTTGGAAATGAAAGAAAAAATTTTGAATATGGTTCTCATTTAATGAAAAACATGTGGGAGTTAAGATCGTGATACAATTGGTGTGCTTTTGGAAGTTGAAATCTCAAAGTCCGGTGCGTCGCGCCTCAGCGCTGGTAATTTGCTGAGCTTTTTCTGCGCAGAGCGAATATTTTTTCAGCCGTGCGAAATTCTTTTTTGACATTCCTCGCACTGGAAGGAAATTATTTTTAAGAGTTATCGAGTTTAGTCACAGTTTACCGCCGCCGGTTAATCGATTCCAAACATACAGTCAACAACGATATTGTCTCGGCACGAAATTCTGCATTGCGTACTTACTTTCAGCATTTTTGCGTTACAAGCATTTTGAAAAAACAGACTATAGCTTCGCAACTATCCAAGCAAGTATATTCTTCCTTTTTCTGCCCCATCGGGGCATTTTATAATAAACTAGTATGTTTGTCAATACGAGGGATAAATGAAGTGGGAGAGCAAGTGCTACTATAATTTTGAACTCTACTAATCTATTCGTCTCATGAGACTAAGAATTGGCGAGCCTACTCAAATAACACTTGACAAATTTTTCGTTGGAAAATTCTACAGCAAAAGCTTTGTGAAAACGATTAATGTATAGTACTTGTTATTGTCAGTTTTTAATCTTCAGACATCGTATAAAAAATAATCTGTAATCATTCACAACAAGTTTGTGTTGTAAAGGATGCCAAGTTGTCGCACGGATTGCCACATTGATTGCTTGATAAGGCACATTTACGCACATTTCCAAATCACAAATTGGCAAAGAAATAATTGTAATACAGAAGCCGCTTTGAGATACAGATGTAGTTTGAAATTTGCAATATTTGAGTTATGGTGGTTCGGGTTACCTTGGTTTCTTGCTATTCAATTTTATACAAACAACAACAGCAACCGTTGAGCTACGCTTATTTCCAGTTAGTTACAGCATATTTTCCATGGCAACCTTATGTAGCGAACAATAGAAGTGCTTTGAAATCAGCAAAAATCTAATGAAGACAATACTATATTTAACATGACACACTTTAGGAATATTCCGCTCTTTTGAGATTCGCTCTTTTGGGTCCGCTCTTATCAGCTTATTCGTGTATGATTAAAATATTTGAAGAAAGTTTGTCCTTTGTATACGATCCTTTTGAAAATTTTTTATTTTTAGATCCTCCAATGCAAATTTATCGAATTTTCTTAACTATCCCGAAATCCTCAACAAACAGTACATAAAAAATTACAAAAAAATTTTAGTTGTCGGCTTGAAACAGATGAATTTCTATCATTAAAAAACGGTACTTTTGGGTTGGATATACCTGTAGACTGTTGAAATGAATGAACATTTTACGTGAATTTGGAATTAATTTTTGCAGAATCGGTGGTTTATTTGCAGCACTATATGCATTTGAATGAAATTACTTAAATCCGGAAAAGTAAATTTGGCATTCCCCATTTGGACTTAGAATGAAGGCTACTTGGGTGTGAGCGACAGATCTCAGAAAGACAGTTGTTGTCTACGGTCCGATATAAACATTTTGAGGTGAACAGTACATTTTCGCTTCTAAATTTAGGAGAGTGGATATCAATCGATAAACATCGTTAAGATATATTCGAATTTATTACTCAAAATCTTGTATCTAAAAACTCTCATCGTCTATCCCTTCTGGGGCCATATGTTACACATATCTTGTGCTTAATCCACCCTAAAAATGTCTATTTTTGTCGAAGTGCTGGCTAGTTGATGTGCTAAAAGTCTAGGTTATGCTACTATGTACGTAAAACTTAAGTGAGGTATGGTAAAACCTAATTCCTGCTCTAGTAGCATGATCTATCTAGTAGCCACTACCTTTTAACAAATGACCCTTTTAACATCTGACTTCTATTTGTTTATTATAAAATGAATCCAAATTTAAACATGATAAAAACTGTCGTCAAAATTGTTTACAGAAAGGTTTTGCAGAAAAATATTTTATTCACGAAAAAAATGTTGAAGCTCGGTTGAGTATGTTCTCAAATTTTCAGTCCTATTTGACTTATGGTTTAACAGAAAATCTTCTAAAACATGAAATATTACTTGGTTACCACCTTTTACAATTGAGAAGCATTTCAAGAAAAAAAAGAGTTCACCTTCACCTTGGTTCATCAAAGATCCGCTTTCGTCCACTTCGCGCCTTTGGACTTTTTCGTTCGGGACGACAGGAGTCATCGTGCCTCGATCGCGCCTCAAATTGGCGTTGAAACTGCGGTCGTCGCCTACGGCTTTGTTCATGTGCGTACTTTTACGGGGTGTATAGACGCCACCGATGGAGGCGGCTCTGGTGTGTTTGTTAGATTGTATTATGTGCCCGTTGTCGGGAAATGAGGCGGCGGCGTCCGTGCCTTTGACGGGACCGTCGACCGCTACGGAACCGTTTGCTGTAGCGGAATGTGTATGATGAAGGTGCTCTTTTTGTGCTGCAGAAAAAAAGTGGAATTCCCAGCGAACGATTAATACGCCAGTTGAAAAAATCAACTATGGAGTTTTCTACACAAAGCCTATCAATGTTTTTTTTTCACCAGAGTTTTGTATTTCATTTATTCTCAAATGATAAATGCAGCAATCCCATGAAATTAAGCTCAACACTGAGAAAATAGTAAGCTTATTACTGCAACTAATTGAAAAAATTTCCTCGCCCACGGGCGACTAGCAAAACAGTTCAACATTTTCTCAAATAACCTTTGACAAGAATGATTCATATTTCTCGCGTAGCATTCAGGTGCCGACAGACACAGCGCTAGCCACATCAAAAGTCGATGAGCATGACGTTTTTTCAACGAGTTTGGTCTACTCTTCGTTATGGAGAAATTGGCGTTTTTATATTGTATGAAGCTGTGAAAATTGCGTGTCAAACTGAACTTCTTTTTTTGTGGCTGTTGCTGTTTCCATCATTTCAAAGTAAATGTACTAATTCACAAGAGTAGTCTGCTGTGAATTTGAACAAAACTAGACCAATAGGATTCGTAACAAAAAATTACAGAAAATTAAACAAATTCTCTTTGATTTGACTCGCGGGTTCAATGAATCTATTTATTCTCTGATTCTTGTATTTTATTCACTATTTGCATTAAAAGTGTTCCGTTTGTTCACCATCTAAATATGGTTTATTTTGATGATTATTTTTATGTTCTTTCGTTATTTACATTTTTACCAATCATTTGTATTCGTTCTTTCAATTTCTCTATTAATTGTTCGCTTTTAATAATTTATTTCTACTTATTTGGATAGCACAATGGGCGCCAAATTAAGACAGATCTCAAAGTAAGATACATAAAAAAGTCGTTTCTAACAATGAGCGCCAAAGTAATACGGATGCCAAGTTAAGACCGGCGCCAAAGTAAGGCAAGCATCGTACCTCGGCGCCTAAAAGATAGGGCGCCGAATTAAGACGGGTGCTGCCCTCTTTTTCTTGTGACGTTATTTTTCCTTTTTATGTCTGTGCCTGCCAGTTTGACAGTCGCTTCAGTGCGAAGAAACACTCATTTCTATAAACTTGGTGACTACAATAATCCGCACCTTGCGACGCCAGTAGCCTATTATGTAGCGTCCTGACATCATGGGTGCTGGCCGTATTCCTATTTTTGGCGTAAATTCCGTCCGGATAGACGGGTATGGATTTAAATTCGCTCTCTTGTCCGTTCACAGAGTTGACCGACAAGTAATTTTTCGTGATGTCTAGCCAGACAGGATCAGTGTCTTCGAAACCGAACGCCTCAAGCAGACTGCCCACGTCGTGGCTGCTGCCCGTTCGCCTATTTTTCACGAAACTACCCGGCGGCATAGCGTCCGCCGTTTGGAGATCGTGGTGGGAACCGGTTTCGACGTTAACGATGTCGTAATCGGCGTACGTTCTGGTTTTGGCTGTTTGGAAAGTAAGAAAAATACTGAATTCAGAAAAAAACGGCATATGCAGAATATAATAAATATGGATCACCTTTGAGATACGCCAATAAGCTCAAGCTCCAAATTATCCTTCATAGCAGAGTGAGCGATTTACAGCCAGACATCAAAATAAATTACGTCTAAGCATGCATATAGAGCAGCCAATATTTTCTGGGGTTCAACATCCATGGGCGGTTTACTTTTTCCGCCTTTGTTCTTTTTTTCATAATACTTTCATACAAATGAAAATGTTTCAAATTTGTTGAGCTGTAAAAAATTTAGTTGAAATGTCTTAAAAAGAAATACATACATAGTCCTCGTGCTCATACAGCACAAGTAGCCTATTATGTAGCGTCATTGTCTTCTATCATACAGTGCATACAGTCAAGATTTTCGAAGAAATAAAGAAACAGAGACAAAAGAGGATTTAACACAGAAACATGGTCCATCCAGCAGTTATCGACTTTAGTATGTTCAAGGTCATCAGTTTTGAACTTTTTTCCAACTCGATTCTCTTCGAATCAGTATAACTATTTCATAGTTCCTAACTGCAGGCATGTCCTAAAATTTTCCTAATGTGCTAGATAAGATAGTACTGAATCCATGAAGTCTTCCATTAAAATGTCCTCTGAATTTCTGCGAACAATTTGCCGTCAAGGGCATAAAGTTGACAATTTTTTTCGAATTCAGATAAAGCAAACCGAGTTTAAAAATAGGTGGACGGTTTAATCAACGACTTAAGCTCCATCTGAGCTGCAGCTTAAAAGCTGTAACTTGGTTATATATGTTATGCCATTGCCGATAAGGTGTAGCTCGGCTGAGCTTATTTCATACGCATAAAACATATCGATAAAGTTAAGCTCCAGTTGAGCGGTAGCTTAACCCTATAAACTATAACGTCGTCGTTAAGGTGCAGCTCAGCTGGAGCTTAAGTCTCTTTGATTAAACCGGCCCCTGCTTCCATTCGAAGTCATACTTGAAAAGATGCTATTTTCAGTTGAGATTAAATTATTATTATAGCGGAAAGCAATTACTTTCCCCACTTTCTCGGGGTTCAAAAAACAAACTCATGGAAAATTACTCATTCTTTGAAGTAATTTGCTTTGTAAGCCTGTCGTGAATCTCAAAAATTTTGAATTAAAAACGATCTTTATGTGAAAATCTTTCAAAACACACTGCGGAAGAGATGTATCGATGATTCTGTTTGAAATACAGTTTTCACCAGTGAATAAAAACAGCTTTTGTAAAATATCTTCACGTGTTCCTCTTCCGAAGAAGATCACTTTCACAATTATTCGATGTTTCAAATTTTCTTCAGTGAATTTTTTTACAAAATTTACCGTTTCCAGGCAATCCTGGTCTGCAAGATATATCGCACACCTTGACCAAAGAATTTAAACTCGTAACTCATCATTTCAAGATACTTATTAGATGACTTTTTAGTTGGTGTAGATGCAGATGTGGATATAAATGAAATCATACGAGTTTTTAGACTGATGAAAAATTGTCCACAAAGAATTTGAACTAACCAACTTGATTAACAGACGTCAGTATTTTTCACGAAAACAATCAAAGTACCCAATTTCGAGGTATGTCCTCCGTATTGATCATTGATCGTCAATTCCGAGTTTTGTCTGCTCCACTGATTATGGTCCACCAGTAGGGCATGCTGCCCCGTTTTTTGCGAATGATTATTCTCCTTAAATTGATCCTTGGCAGGAGGCACTGCCAAAGAGACGTCGACTGTTTTGGCGGCGAAGCCCAGAACCGAATCGGTTTCAGTCAACTGATTTCTATAAATTTGGGGTCGTTTCGAAGATTGGGTGGCGGCGGTGGCGGCTGCGGCGGCAGCGTCGTTTTGTACGACCAACATTTGACGCTCAATTTCTTTGTCTAGAATTGTATGATTATATGATTTGAGCTTTCGACTAAGACTTTGAGTCAAGGGAAATTTTCTCATGCGGTAAATTTCAAAATGTAACCAAGTATGGTACTATAACCCAGTTAATTTAAAATGGTAGACGTAGCGAAAACGAAGAAAACCAAAAAAGTAAGTTCAATTTAATACACAATTTTCCCTCAGTGGGAACTTTATACTGTAGAATAACGCCAAATTTCTGAACGAGAATGGGAAAAGCTCAAATTTTTGAAATCCTGCTTATCCACTATCGATTTAAACAGAACTGCGTCTGGGTGCCACCAGAGAATTTTGAACACTCGACCAAGTTATTTAAGGAAATTTTCAGCTATTATGTTTGCCGCTCATCGACGAAATTTTTTTTCAGTGATACAGTAATAAGCTGACTGGTTTTTCCGTATTCCACTCACTTTCATGGAATCGCCGCATGATCATTTCTAGATGAATGTTTTAAAATCGATAGAGCTCGTCAAGAACTTATTGAAAGTGCAATTTGTATATAGTCTGATTTTTCTTTTTAACTCAGCTATTGCAGTTTCAGCTACTGGTAAGAGCTACAATATGTTTGGTTTGCATCAAACTTACCTCTCCTATTCTTACGCCACAGCACAGCACACATAATGACCAAGAAAAGTAAAGCAAGCGCAAGGAGCACAATCAAAATTGGCAGCAGAGTCGAACTGAAAACATCCGCCTCTTTTAAAATGATGGCCGTTCCATTTAGTGTTACGTTACCGCCACCAGTGTTGTCCGTATGCTGATTGCTTCCGCCCAAATGTCCATCACCCGTAGTTCCTTTGACCGTAGTTCCAACGCCCGCATTTTCACTACCACCATTGTGGCTACGACCACCATCTAAACCGCTGTTAGCATCTGTACTGCTGCCATGATTGCTACCTCCAATATTGCCGCGGCTCGTCGTTATGGAGCCGGTCTTGTCACCAGCTGGTGACTGCCCGACGCCTTCGGTCACGCCCTTGCCGCTATATGTCGTGGTTTTCGGGCCACTTTCTGCAACACCCGTGCTGCGTCCCCCGCCACCCGAGCCGCTTTCCGCGACACCAGTGCCACTTCCTGTGACACCGGCTTCAGCACTTGTGCTGCTCCTACCATGACTCCCATCATGTGCGTCTGTGGTGCCAGCCAGTTGGCCGCCATTCGCCGTTGTGGATACAAGTTCAGATTCGGTGATAGATACAGCCGTAGCACCACCACCATCGTCGGATGTCGTCCCGCGGCCATTAACGCTTACTAATGTGGTCAATGTTACTGTAAGATTACGCCCTCGGGTCAAGTCGATGACCGACGGTGGCGTTCTTATTACTGTAGGAAAAGTGCAGAAAACTGTATTGTTTAGACGTTACGACGACCCTGTTTATCTGACTTTTTTTACCTCCAGGTCGGCCATTCGCTCTATTGACGAAATCGCTCAAATATTGACATAGAGAATCGGAAAGATCGTCCAACAATCGATCGTAGCGGTCGACTTTGATCGTCGTGACGTCCCTGCCAACCCAGGCCGTGTCGCCCGTATCGCCCACCAATATCAATATGATGTAGACCGGCCCCGTTAGAGCCCTATTAACGCTGATAATGTCGCGGTTGGAGGGTTTATTGGCGCTGTTGGCCACGATGATGACTACATCTGGTACGTCTGATCGATCGCCGGTCGAGTTGCTCAAACCCAGAGAGAGGGCTTTGGGGAGCGACCTGCAAAAAAGAACCTGAGTACATTTCAAGAAAGACGGTGAAAATTCTGAAATAAAATATTTTCTATCGTCTGTTTTTCTTGAAACGATTATAAGTAATAAAAACTACCAAGCAAGTACTATTTGACATTTCTAAGATTTTCTGTCAAACTATATTTCATAATATCCTTGAAAGTTGTAAGCGAACTTTTTGGGGTAAAATATTATACACTAAGGGCCGGATGACAGACGGCTGAATAAACTATTCGGCAAATAGCACTATTCAGTGAATAAAATTGCTTATTCGGTGAGTAGCTATTCGGCCGATAAATGAGCAAATAAATTATTCATTGAATAAAATTATCCGTATGACAAAACAGTGAATAAGCATTGCATAGCTATACCATGAATAAAAAAAATATGCACGACACAAATGAATTTCTGTTCAGGTAATTTTGTTCGAAAGTGTTTCTTTTCTTTCCAATTGTACTCTGAACATTAATGTTTACTAATGGCGAGAGTCTGCGTCAGTGTTTTTGGTTTTTGCTTGTTCTTAAATTTTTTTTTCAATTGACCAAGTGACCACAAAAAAGCTTATTATGAGTGATCAAACAAAAAAAATTCATGATCAAGAGTTAAATTTCTCTTCAAATGAAATCAATTTTCTGCTTGAATGTTTGCGTTAAGATTGATTAATACGATACAGAACAAAAAAGACTGATGGTCAATCTGCGAGCCAGAAAAGGGCGATTTCTGCTCCACCTTTCACCGCTGAATGCAAGATTGGCAATACAATGCATGATTTGTATCATTGAGCGTCTTATGGAAACCCCTGAACTTGTTGCCCTGTTATGAGCTGACTTTAGCTTCGTTAGATCCAAATGTATTCAGTGGAAAGTAAAATCTGGTTAACGTACTTGAGTATACACTGATAAACTATTGTGACGTTTGGTTTGACGCTGAAGAAGTACCTGGACAAACCATATCGGTTTATCTGGCACCGATCAGCCCAAAAAATTGATTGGCTGTCGAATCGTTTCGGTGGTTGTCAAGCCAAACCGAGGTTATGTAGATTTATCTTGTACAAAACAGACAGAATGCAATCAAAGTGTATTTTCAGGCCTATTTAAGAGACGACACACTAGGACATGCCAGTATATCTAGCGAACCTAGAAAAGCTGGGAGGTCAGGAGAAAAAATACGTTTGAAATCATAGCAAGTCAGAGAATCTGAAAAAGTGCATTCTGGTGCGTCTTAGAAGGACAAAATCTCAAAATTTTTAGTGCATCAAGTTCATTGATTCCCTGGTTGATGGGTTTATTTCCTGATCCGTTTGTTTATTTCCTGATTGTGGTGTTTATTCCATGGTTGGATTGGATGTTGTCAACGGTTGGTTGGTTGATTCCCAGGTTGCTTTTTTCGTTAATTTCCTGATTAGTGGGTTGATTTCCTGACTCGATGGTTGGTTGACTGATTAATTGGTTGATTACATGGTTAGTGATTGGTTGGTTAATTCCCTGGAGTTGGTTGTTTATCTGATTCTCTGGTTGGATCCTTGGTTTCCTGATTTTCTGGTTGGTTGGTTCATCGATTTTCTAGTTGGTTATTTGGTCCTCTGATTTGGTGGTTGATTGATAACCTAAAGACCCTGCTATGTTTCGTCGGATAGTCTCGATCGACAGTCGGACAGAGCTGCCATACGACACTGGGCGGCGTCGGCCGACACCGGATTGCAATTTCGATCGAGTTGAAATTTTTTGTCCGACACTCAAGAAAATCCTTCAGTTTTCTCCATTTAAGGCCCCGCCATTCTTCGTCGGATTGGTTTATTTCCTAGTTGATTGATTACCTAGTTTTTAGTGGTTGGTGATCTGTCTCCGAGTCCTCTACCTCGCTTTTACTGTTAAAATCGGTTCAAAAACAAAACATGATTTGGTGCTGAAAATTAAGTCATCTGGTACTATACTGGCCTCATCTGATACCGAGTTGCATCAAATTGAACATATTGTCCAGGTATGTTGTAAGATATCACTCAACAAATCAATCAGCTCTCGTAAAATGCTTCTTTTGACCTGGTACTGTAAAAAGAATTCCCGATCATTATAAATTTCAGAAGGATTCAAACGACGAAATAAAGGACGATTAATAATATCAAATTCTTCTTCTTCTCCCACGTCATTAAAAAAATCAAGAAAGTCTGTTTCGTTTATTTTTCGTGAAAGAAAAACTTGAAAAGGAATTTTCTTGTGCTATTTTCCTTTTTATTCGTGCTAAGACCATAAAATCGACGAATAAAAAGGTAGACTTTTATGCATAGAATAAAGGCAGATTCATACTTCGTCCGGCATCCGGCGTCCGGCGCCTATTTTTAGATTTTTCATCCGGCAAATCGTCCGGCAATCCGGCACCGGATGACGTCATTTTTTTCCTTTTCCCACGCTGCCGTCTCATTTTTTTGCCGGAAGACTGGAATTTTGCCGGATGGGAAGAGTAGAAACAGTTTGTACTTTTCCGGATGCCGGAAAGCATATTTTGTATGTAATTTCAATTGAAGCGCGTGTTTGATTGATTTTCGCATACACAATGTATGCGAGAGATATCGATTTTTTTAGTTGAGAAAATTTTTTGTTTTTAATCACAGCGTTCGTTTAATTTTTGATTGCTGATTATTTTGTATGTTTTTTTCGTTCTTGAAAGAATATATATGTGCAGGGTAGTCATATACAGACTTTTTTCTAGGCGTAATTATAGTTTAGTTACGCCTATGGAAGACTGACAAGTTTGACAAATTTCTCTTCAATAAATAGTACAAAATTGCTAGATCAAGCAAGTTTTCTTCGTCTGACATCGTAATAATTACGAGTAGACCTGGAAAATAATATTATATATATTTTCCATACACAATTTCTCCTGAAACAAAATACCTCACAGATTTCAAAGTATTTTAACATAGTAAAAGCAAGAATAAATTGTCATCCAGCATTTCCGGCGCCGGAAGAAGTATGAATTGCCATCCCATTCGGCAACTTGCCGGAAGCCAGTTTGCCGGATGCCGCAAACCAAATTGCCAGATGCCGGACACTGAATGCCGGAAGCTAAAAATAGCTTGCCGGACGCCGGATGCCGGATGCCGGATGAAGTATGAATCCGCCTTAAGCTATGCAGCCGTCTGTCATACCGCATAAATTTATGTGACGATTTTATTCAGTGGATATCTGTATTTTCTGGCCGCTATTCACTGAATAACACTATTCAGCCTTCTGTCATCCGGCCCTAAAAGTTTTATATAAACGTGTTTGACTGCTGTACCAACTTTCGCCACTTTTCCGTTCACAGGCATAAAAAACAGTATTTGCAGCACTATTATTTTCAGCATTTGACTTTTTGCGCACGGACGAGAGAGGGTCTCCAAGCGTAAATTCTGAAATCACATGTTAGTGCATTTGACCAAACTGAATAATGCTATTGCTAGTCCATTGGCCTACTTCACACGCACAATGTGCTAAACAAAAACAGTTCAGCTATATTTACTTTGATAGATACAGGGAAGTAGAAAATCGCATTCAATAAAACTAAATAGTATTAGAAAAGTTTCTCGATGGAAGACAATGTGATCTCGCACTATTACGGATCTGCGAGCATTTCAACTTCTCCAAAGGTCAGAACTATGTATCCCATAGGGTACTGGAGATAAACACTTCTTTTTTAACGAACATGGTACTTACAATTATTTGCATGAAGCTTTTTTTGGTATCTCATATAATCTTCTCCCTAGCTAGGTGAACTTACCACCCACACTTACCACCGTAGTCTTTCCTCGTAAATTTTGCACTATATTTAGAATCATGAAAAAATGCCTGAAGTGTTGAAAGAAACTTACTGATATCAAAAAATTTCTTTGTGGGCTGACAAACTGATTTTTTCTAACTAAAGTTTCCACAGCCTGACAGAACATAAATTTGTTAGAGTACGCGGACAAAAACTGCATAAAAGTGCACGGAGATAGTTATAGTGGTAGAAAAACATTGCAACATCACTCTGGCTTCTATGGGCTATCAAATGTACTGTTCATGTATCTTATCAGGGTTTTTTATAGTGCAGACTTCCCCTCGTCAGGATATTAAGGTGAAGGTCTATCAGTAGTCAGAATGTACGAGTATTAACCAATAATTGGCTATTTAGATGTTTTTGAGGCGTTTCAGGCGTGAGAGAATCCGATGTACCGAGTTTTTGGCGGTTGAAGTTTGATCAAAATCCTTCCCACATACCTCAGATCTGCCTTGCTGCCGACGACGCACACGTTTAATGTTTCGGCGACCAAGTTTGAGGCATACATGAGATATTCAGTTAATCCATTCCAAAATATTATTTCTTTTGTTACATTATCGATTTTTAGCAGTGTTACAGAGGTTTAAAAATTAGGTTTATCTTAATCAAAATTAATCTGCAGCCTACGTCAATAGAGATCCCGGTCCGAATAGCTCTGTCAAAGAGGCTCATAGGGATTTGTTGCTTTGTCTCTGAAATAGTCTATTTATTGAAGTTTTCTTTATTCGTGGAGGCTTCGCAGATAACACATCATTGTACATCTGATTCTTCAGTGTTATCTATGGGCAGTGTATTTTGAGTTAGTCTGTTTTTCCCTAAATGATTCAAAATAATAAAGCTGCAGGGCAATTACTATTTTACAGTCTTACGATTGTTTGCTAAACCACTTGCCACAGAGAACTGAAAATTTGTGAACATGCTATATTAATCAGCGCTAAAGTTGTAAGACATTGTTTTGCAATGCACTTTTATTTCCGTTACTAAAATATTTTCTCTTGCAAGAAATTTTTTGTAAAATCATGCATTAAGCGCTCTAATATGGTTTATCCATGAAACAATGTGACGAAAAACAATTTTTTCGATATTCTGAATTCGATTATTTTCAATAAAACATATTGTTGCAATATGTAATTCAATATAGAGCAAAAGGTTTTTGACAAAAATCGTGATCAGAATTCAACCCAAACTTTGGATCTGTAAAATTCAGGATAAAGACCTAAGAATGCTGTGGATTAACGAAAGTGTGATTCATAAAAAGGTGCTCTGTAATTATGGTCTGCTATTGAAATGCTTCTAAATTATAAAAAGGAACGCAAGTACAGTATAATTTTCCTAAAATTTTTCGCTAAACCTTGAGTCACGTATAGAACCGGAAAACAAAGAGGCATTTTATAAAAAACAACCTATGTGTGCTCTCGATCAAAACGTTTTCCAAAATTGTGTTGGAGCACCATACTCAGAATGCACGATTAAAAATCCAGTATAGCATTGAACAAAATAGTTACAGGAATGACAACAGAAACATGCATTTTGAAGATATTAAAGTTTCCAAAAGTGAAAGGAAAAATGAATGGTATGATCGAGGTTCGAATATTTTATTATTTAATTGCGGAGGTACTGTAACTTTGATTTACCAGCATCAAATGCGTCTCACTTGTTCACAGCAATTTGGCCGCTGCACGTCATTTCGTTGACACAGGGAACGAAGTTGGCGTAAACGATGGATCTTTTGATACTGTTCAAATCGAAATAGTTGCCGAAATAGAATTCCGGTCGCAGCATAGGCGTAAATTGGCAAAAAGCAACTCGACTCAACGTATAGCCGATTGTTAAATGGTCGACGAAATGCGACAAAAACTGTTTGGCTACGGCGAAATTTAGAGATCCTGGAGAGAAGAATTGGTGTAGAAAATTCAGTCTGAAAGTGGATTACTGTAGCCAAAAAAGAACATTTTCGAGCGTCAGCAAGACGAAATGTGAAATAACAGATAGTATATCAACGTCTTGTAACTGTAGTGTTTTCGTGATAAAGCCATAATTTTCCAATCACGAGTTTTCATGTCTTGAAGATGAATACAGCATATTTATTTCAACTGCTAAATATTATTTGTTCGCTTCCTTAAATGACACATGTAGAAATTGGTATTCAAAGATGAACCTTAGACAACACGAAACTATGAAACTATTGACCCTTTAAAAACCCCACTGCTTTTTGTTGTTGACTATGAATAACGAGAAAGGTTATAGTATCTCAATTTGGTTAAAATACTTAAATCTTTCGCAGACACAGTCTGTCACTCAGAGTCAGGTTCAGACTGAAAATGTTTGACGTAGTGTCTGTACGTTATTCGACACTCCGTCAATCCAACAGAATTTAAATATCATGTGACAACTGTAGAATATTCAAAACTTCGTTAAACCATTTTTTGTTGGAGTTTCACGAACCACTAGCAAGGAAAAACGCTCAACAACGCCGAAAGGTTTCCGCAGCAACAACTGAAAATTTTGAATTCTATGAAAAATAATGAAATTAAAAAATAATGCAGGATCAGACTTGTGCTGTTAAATCTGGGGCATCCGAAATAGACTACTTTCGATTTACTTTGTTGCACTACCAAAATGATACAAATAGTTTATCAGTATGTAGATAACAAGTCTGCTTGTGGTATAATAGAATGGGATTACATTTTTGACACTATAGTATTTTATATCCGATGAACAGCTCATAAAATGGATCAAGATAATTTATAACTCAGAATTCTTTCGATCATCTCTACTTGTCAATAGATACGAAACTTTCCCATGTCAACTTAGTAGAGAAATGGAGCAGGGGTGCACACTGCTCCTGCCTGCTCGATGTATTAGTTTCAGAAACTATTTGTGGATAGAAATTTTGAGAAAAGAGTACAAAGTAAATTTTTATCCAGACGACACAAATCCTTTCTTGAATGACTTTAGCTCTCACTGAAAAATTGGAAAACATAAGACACGGTTTCTGAGAGATTCGATCTTCCTTAACATTGACCTATGATAAGTCGAAAATTATTATATCTCAAAATGAAACATTTTGGGTAGTTTCGAGCGCTGAGTTTCATAGTACCATTGATTTTGGTTGAAAACAAAAATTCACGCCGCTACAGTATGCCAAATTTTGAAAATAAATTTATTTTTAGCATTTTCAGTGGTATTGCAAGCCAAGTGATATTTCAAGATTGGGGTAACCTTGAATATACATTTCATACAGAAGAGAGTAGGCTACCTTTTGATCTAACATTTACAGTAAATTTTTGTATATTACACTTTTTCAGAGAATTTAAAGTCGAAAATAAGCTGTCAAAATAGAAAAAATGTTGTTTATAAGTAATCCCGAGCTTTTTCCCGTCGGATGCTGCAGAATTTAATTTTCTTATTGTATAGCTCATGCATTCTTACTGTATTGATAAAGTTTTCATCAAGATTTTTGTACGTTTGGGGAGCTGCACAGCTCTAAAGAGGGCACACCCATGTAAATCCCTCAGAAGTCACTGCGTTTTCCAGGTGGCCCTTGGCTACCCTTGTGATGCATTCATTATCTGTACTATAAAATTGTTAAATAACCAACAGACTATAGTTTAATGTACTAGTTGTTTCACAAATGAACATTTCTGTACTAGTTTTTAATGTACTAGTTGTTTCACAAATGAACACAGTTGTTTCACAAATGAACAATTTTCACAAATGAACATTTCCAACAAGAAGGTTTAAACTGTCAAAAATGACAAGCAAAAATAATGAAAAATTCTGTTTTGAGGCACTCCCGAGCACATCACTTGTGATGCCGCAGAATTTTATTTTTTTATTCTTCGGTTCATACATTCCTACTTTAGCTGTGAAAGCAGCGTTACGATTCGATTACTTCTTGAAAAGCTAGACAAATCCAAAGAAAGCAATAACTTCCGAAAATTTCAGTGATACGGGCGCCCCATCTCACTTTGGCGCACGCCTCACTTTGGTGTCCGTCTCACTTTGGCGCCCGTCTTACTTTAGCGCACGTCTCACTTTGGCGCCCAATGTTATGGGCGCCAAAGTAAGATTGTCGTCTTAACTTGGCGCTCGTCTTTTGACGCCCCATCCTAGTCTGCTTTTCAGCATTCATGCTGATCATTTATTTAAGTAGGAGGCGATCACCAAATTTGCAAGATCATCGATCGATATGAGTCGCTTTGCAGTGGCCCTGAAATACCCTGTGTCTTTGCTATAGCTCGTAATGTAACATAAAGATTTGGAATAAGTTGAAAATGGCTCAGAGATTAGCAGACCATGAGCACACATGTAACGCAAGCCCCGATTGTGCTAGTTTTTGAAAACAAGGAAAAGAGGAAAGAAGACAGAGAAGGAAAGGAAACTATATAGAATGGAAACATGCAAAACACATACTGAAATGCAAATAAACGGAAAGTGAAAACTAAAACGTAAAGAGAAAGTGGAAACAAGGAATGGAAACATGAAACAAATATTTTTCAAGAATGGAAATAATTAACAGAGCGGAAAATGAGGGAGTAAAAGAAAATCAAAAGACAAAACAGAAAAAACAAAACAAAACGAAACAAAACAAAACGAAACGAAACAAAATGAAACGAAACGAAACAAAATGAAACGAAACGAAACAGAGGTAAGAGGAGAAAAGAATAGAGAATGAGAAAAGAAAAAAGAGGTTGTGTGTCGATTGGCCGAACGTACTGTTTGGCCGAATGTACCTGTTGACTGAACGTACCTGTTGGCCGAACATAACATTTGGCCGAATAGCGATATATAAATTTTTATAAATTTCCCAGTAAGCCGAACATACCGGTTGGCCGAAAGGTGTTAAAAAATTTGTTGTTACTGATTGGCCGAACGTACTGTTTGGCCGAACTGTTGGACGAAATGCCTTGAAATTTTCTTTTCCCACAGTATTTTACACAGTTTCGTTATTTCCCATGGTATTTTACACAGTGTCAATCGATTTTTAATTTATACAATGCAAAGTATCTGAGGATAGGAGATTCGTTTGTTTTTTGCTTGATGAAGTATATTTTTATCTTTAAAATGGAAGATTTTGGTGAAGCTAAATTTATTTTTACGAAATTTAGAGCATCTACGTTATTAGTTTGTGAAAGTCAGGCTATTACGAATCATTTTTTCTTATTCAAAAAAATAAAAGTGTTTGCTTGCACAATGGCTCAATTTGTGATTATTTTAAATGCAATAATTGTGCAAAACTTGGAGGTGAAACTGCTCGTGTTACAGTCAAAAATAATAGAATTTTAAAGAATCCAGATGCCGGCCATAATCAACTTTGTGCTCCTATGGATGCTTTGTCCGTCGAAACTGTAACTTTGAAGAGAAATATGCTAAAAATTGCCGAAAATGGTACAAAAGCAATTTGAGCATACAGGGAAGGATTGGCCAGTATTCCTCGCAGATTTGAGAATCAGGATTTTGCTAAACAATCACGTCTGGCTTTTCCAACTTTTGATTCGATGCGATCGATGTTATACCGGTAAAACTACAATATGCATAAATTTTTTAATTTTAGTTTGGTGAAGTGGTGATCCCGACCCGATTCAAAATGTGGCATGTAGGGTGATTTTTTAGGCAGTTTACGATATAAATGGCATAAAACTAACAATTTTAAAAGCAGAAAGCAATGTTCGACTAAGGAAGAATTTATATCATTCAGTCAAGCGGTACATTCGCCCAAACGGTACTTTTTTATCATTACGAGAAATATACCATAGATTCGGTCAAACGGGAATTAATATCACTGTTCAGCCAAATGATATGTTCGGCCAACAGGTACGTTGGGCCAACAGATACGGTCGGCCAAACGGTACTTTTTTATCATTACGAAAAATATACCATGGGTTCGGCCAAACGGGAATTTACATCATTATTTGGCCAAACGGCACGTTCGGCCAACAGGTACGTTCGGCCAACAGGTACATTCGGCCAAACGGTACGTTCGGCCAACCGGCACACAATCAAAAAAGAATATAAGAACAGACAAATGGAAAAAGAAATGAGAATTGAAATACGAGTATAATGTAATAAGAGAAATGGTGGATAAGATCAAACGGAAAAGAAATGCATGGAAACAAAAATGAAGAAACAAACAGAAACAACAATGAAAATAAAACGGAAAAGCAGTGAGACGTAGAATTGCGTGAGTCAAAATGATGAGAATAGAAGGGAAGAAACTGAAACAGAGGGAAGAATGAAAGCGAAACAGTGAATAAATGTTATACAGAAAACAAAAAAATAAAGGAAAAGAATGAACTAAATGATCTTTCACCGTCCACGTCGTCCCTCTAATGTAAGGTTTGGCTACTGCTATCACGCCCTGTTGATTTTATGATTTAAATTAATGTAATGATAATTAGGACAAAAACGGCTGTTTACTAAAAGGTAGTGATTCCAGCAAAGTATATAATTTTCGTACAGGAAAGTCTAGTAGATTTTTTTAGCGTATTGCAAACTAGATCGATTTTCAAACTGTGCTATACTGTAGCGGCGAGAATTTTTGTTCTCAAGCAAAACCGATGATCCAATGAACCTCAAGGCACGAAACTACCGAAATTGTTCCATTTTGAGATATTATTAATTTTCAACTTATCATAGGGAAGGTCGAACTTCACAGAAATCGTGTCTTAAAATTAGTGTATCAGAGACATGAGAATGATTATGAGAAAATTGATAGAGGATTAAAATTCTAGACTGGAGAATTTTATTTTTTGGAGTAAAGCCAAAGTGTGTCAGTAGGAATAAAACAATTGTGGCCAATTTGATTGTCCTTACAGCACAAAAAAGTATAGGTTAGGTCAGTCGAGAACATTATTACGAGAAGAAAAATACCGTGAAAAACAGATAGGAAATGCTAATTTTCTAGTTATGAGATTATTAGAAATTTCAGGTAATAAACTATTTCAGTCATTCTTTTTGAAAAAACAAGATCTGCAAAATAAATATAAGACATTTTCTTTTAACGGACATTCAGCTCGAAGTCCTACACTCCATTCATATTGAAAAGATCGATGCAGCGGTCGGAGTTTCGAGGAGTGATCAACAAGGAATCTGTAACATGAATGAAAAATGTATTGAATAGAGTCAACGAGCTTTCCATAATGTTAAATAAAAGTTTGGCAATGACCTCGTTGCATCGATTATTTCAGAATGAATGGAGTATAGTAATTTTTGTTATTTGTAGTAATATTTCTAAATTAGAGTATGCTGTTTAGTTTCGATGCTTGTGAGTCGTATTTTTGAACACGGAAATCCAAGTACACATAATTTTGTAGAAGAAATGTTCAAGAACGGGTCTCACTGTAATGTGTTCATTTATTTTCTCGTGTTTATTCTCTATTTTCAGGAAGAAGACTATAGGGCCACAAACTCGCGGCCATCCGTCTTTTTGTCACACCTAGCTCAGTGAGTAAGAATAATTTTCAAAAAAATTGACCGTGTTGACATTCCATAATGGTTCTGCTGTAGGACTACTACGTCAAAATTAGGATTTGCAAAAACCTCATCATCCAAGAAACTTCAAGCATTAGAGGCTCAGACGTTGCCTTATGTCATGAGGCTATCTGATTTAATGTATGCTTGATATTCGAGATACCTTTTCATAACTTTTTGTTTGAAATACTTGCTACCAGTGACGATGTTGTCCGAAAGAAATACTCTGAACGATTAAAGTAAAAAGTAATTAATATTTCACATTTTCAATATTTTCTCCTAAGCCGTATATCACATAGGACAGAAAATGTATGAGCATACTCAGCCATAGTCCGTTATGTGACCGAATTAAAAATTCTATTATAGAACTTAAAAAAATCAAAATCATTTACACGAAACATTTACAGTAGAAACTTTGACATGATAATTTTTACGGTTTAGTTGAGTTAAACGCAAATTAACAGTCCTGAATCGCTTGTGGCAGCAGAAATGTACAAAAAATATAGACCAATACTCGCTTTGCAGTTTCATTTTTTAATTTTTCGAAGTAAAAATTCTAGAGCAAGCTTTGTATGAACGACTTAGACTATCATGGTACTAATTTCTGTAATTTTTCAATTTATAGAAGCATTTTTTAAATGTTCGGTTTTAGAATTGGAATTGAGATCGGTTTTTTTACATTTTTCTTACCGGTGGCAGTAGTACCGTCGAGTATCAAAAATAAATCCGTAGTAGGCGCCCGGCAGTCCTGAGAGTAAAATCCTCCGATAGGAAATAGAATCAAAAATACTAATAATCTAATTATGTGCCCAAAGTCATAGCTACTCGAGATCAGTTTCATAATAATTCATTAGTAGTGTCAGTAATCCGGCGTTTTAGCCAACAATGTCTATATTTTGATAAGCATGTACATTATTTCCTAAAAAGCAAAGTTGCAAAAGAATTGAGTGTAGGCACCCAAGCGTGCACAAAGTCGATCGAAAAATCAAAGAAACCTATCATTTCCACAAAGCCTATTATCATCGGAATAAAAAATTTACGATCATTTGGCAAAAAGCTCTATAGCACGCCGCTGGCATCTTTTGTGTATTACTGTACTATAACGCGGGGAAAAAATTGTACCTGCAAAGCTGAAGGTGCACTTTTCCTGTAAGCTATTGTTATGCATGTATATCGCTCACCACAATAGCGCCCATTGTTGTTATGCAGCACACTGGGCAGCCTTTTTTCATCCGAGCGGGCATGAAATTTTCCGATAAATTTTCCAAGGGCGACCATTCATGAATCCAGGGACGACGGTTGGTTGGGGTAACGAGGGTGTTTTGTAAGCCGACGATTGTTTCCATATTTGTCCAAACCTATGATTGTGTACCATAAAGCTCGTATACGTTTAACTACGTATAATGAACTTTTGAAATATGAAAACGTTTTAATGATCTATTGATGCTAAATAGATACTGAATATGATGAGTGAGTTATGCTAACAAAGTTGATTGTGTGAACATACATGGAAATGTTCGGGATTGGATCAAAAAATTGTGGAATTAAACTGCATCTGCAATGTATGAGTAGCGGAATGAGCATACCCAATCACTCACGAGGGAAGGGCTCCATATATGAATTCAGAAATAATACACGTTGGTTTGGTCTATTCGATAGCCGTAGCAAACTGACCAATTCTACACTTGTAGTTTTCCCCCATAGGTTTTGTTTACAACAAAACTTACATAAATGAAGTTAACAATATAAATTCTGCCTAAGCTGCAAAAATTTACATATGACTAATCGTTGACCTCTGGTGGTTTCTGCAACAGGCATTTCTTAATTTCGACGAGTTTGGAAGGTGATAACTTTAAACTATTGTACAGTTTTTCCCCACGAGAGTTACGTCTTTGATATTAGCTGGTTTTATCAAATGCGAATGGTAAAATGTTATATTTCGTTCTTGTTAGATAGTGTAGGCAGTTTCCAACCTTTTTCATATTTATGCAAATTTCTGTGCAAAAAATGTATTATCAACAATTATTCCTGTGCTATCAAATAGACTATTAGCATGTGCAATTTCCGAATTTGTACTTGAAGACCTTTCTCCCAATGGGTTCTTTGGGTAGGAATACTATAGTCTGTGTTTTAATAAAAAGCATCCAAATAGAAAAGTGACATAAATCAGTGCTGTCGTCAAAATGGTCTACATAACGCTCTTATCGTAAAATTTTTCACTCGACAAATTGTTAAAGTTGAGATCAGTATGCTCACAAATTTCCAGTCCTATACGATATTTTGTTTAGCGGAAAATCCTGAAAATTTGAAATACTACTTGCTTTCCACATTCATTATTTCGAAGCATTTCAAGAAAAACAGACTATAGTGGAACAGTTAGGCAACAAAATCAACAGCCATATTGGTTGTTTACGTCCTTATCGATCTTGCAGACATTCAAGTTGACAATAAGGAATAGCCTTAAGGATTCACACCGAATATTACAAGAAGTTGTACGAATAGTGAATTTCCTGGCAAGACTGGTCTTAATATTACGAATGACCGTCTCACCGAAAAATTAAAGTTTATGAGTATGGGCCCACGAGTTATGAGTGTTACGAGCGACGGTTTTTCATAATTTATGACTGTTCAGTTTCACCAAATGAGTTACCCATCACTATGATAATGAAATGACTCGTAAATTTTATGAGATTTTCATGGAGCAAGAGTGGGTCCGTAGGACTCGTAGTTTAGTGGTATTTGTGCATTTTTGTTATTTGTTTTCTTTTGTCAACCCGACAAGGAAACGATAATTTTGATACTTTCCTGAAATTACCGCATTTTGGGCGAAAAACAAGCATTTTTGACATTTTCCTGAAAAACCCAAAAGAATAAAGTTTTTCAGGAAAAACCAATATGTCCATCGGATTGCCCGTGCAAAATAACCCTCAAAATAATTAAAAAATAAACCCTCACCCCTGGTACAAACCAAAGGGGCTCTCCGCCAGCAAGTCGTGACCTCATAAATCCACTTTGCAGGGTTCCTGTATAATATATAAAGGGGTGGAGGAACGCCTTTGATTGGCTAGTTTCGGAAATATGCCACGTATCTTGATTTTTTTCAAGATGTTATCTTATTCTTTTCGAGATGCCATCATGCCATCTTGATGTATTTTTTCTAAGATTATCTTGAGAAAAATGTGATGCATTTCAACAAATTGCGATGCAGTTGAAAAACGGAAAACTCTCACATCTTGATTTTTTAGCAATGCATCTTCAAAATTTTGCGATGCATCTTGAAATTTTTGCGACGCATCTTTAAAAATGTTGTGCATCATGTTCGAAGGTAAAGATCTTTTTCAGGTGGTAACAAATTTTTTCAAATAGTAACACATTTTTTCAAGCATTAACGAGTTTTTTCAAGTGGCCCTTCTTTCATTCCGTACAAATAACTAACAAAAATGAATAATCTGCAAAGATCTAGAAATTTTTTGCATTTTTTGGATGTTTCTAATGAAATTAACTTATCTTCACAATAAATTCAGAAAGTTTCCGTAAAATTGGCGAATTTTCAAAAATGTGATGAAAATGATTTTCTGTGGAGATTGAAAATTTTTTCGACATTGTTATATGTTTCAACAAAATCTAACAAATTTTTACAAGAATTGAGAAAATTTGTTAGAGATTTGATGACACTTCAGGATAACTTAGAAATTAATAATTTTTAGAACAAATTGAAAAGCTCTTGGTATTTTTGTAAAATCATTCACACAATAGTTTGGCATGAAGATTATAGCCTGTTTCGGAAGAGCTGTCAGTAAAGTTACAGTAATTTCGCTTCGCGAAAGCTGTTATTAGGCTCAAGATGCATATTCATATTGAGAGAGAATGATTAGAGAGTGATCAGAGAATATGCAAAATTAATTTTTCATGCAAATCTGTACTCAACTGTTTAAATAGTACTGTCAAATCAATTAGGTATTATTGCTGTAGCTATAATGCCAGCTTTTGGGAAACTTGGCCACCTATGCGAGGCAGTCAATCTAGCCTCAAGCAACATCTTTGAGCAGAATCGATGCAAAATTTAAAAAACCGAACGAATTCAAAAGAAATTCCAACGTCATGACAGAATAATCAAATCAAACAAACCAAATATTTCCCGATCCAATTACAACATCCGATCATAAAAGGATTACGAATTCCCGTATAACGAGTGCCAAAAAGCACCCATAAAATGATCCTTTTACGAGTACTATGAAAAACATGGTGGAACACTTTTACTACGGACTCGTAACTCAAAGCACGTCACCCGTTAGCACAAATTGTGTCACTCCTAACTTGTTGTCTGTCGCCCGTAAGTTGTAGCTCGTCACCCGTAGCACCAGTGAAGCTGGTGAAACTCATTTACCCCTAGAATTCTTCACTCGTAGTACTCGTAAGACTCGTAAAATTGTGGTGAAACCGAGCCCAGAGGACAACGTTGTATTTTCAGTGTCATTCTCACGAACCAATAAGAGCCCATCCGTACTTTTTACGCCAAAAAGTAGACGTTAACGACTTTCAGTGTATTCAATTAAAATAATTTTGATATATAATAACTCACAAGGTAGGTCTCAAAGAAAGATATCCACCATGTTATACAAATATCTACTGTACGCTTTTGAAAAACAGCTGATGTCTGCAATTATTAAAATTTTTCTGGTGAAAGAGTTCACTGAATGGGACTCGTCAAGATCTTTCTTGCGCACAGCAAAAATAAGCGATTCGTTCGATTTGGAGTCTTGCGATCGTTTGCGTCTGATTTCTATAAAAATTATAGATAGGCATTAAAATATACGATGCTTGTAGCTTACTTCATTTCGCAAAAACGAAACTAACAGCATTGACCGATTACACGAAGAACTCAACAGTTTTTTTCAGCGTTCTTTGACTGAAAATCGACGTTTGTCTAATTTTTCATGCATTGCTGGCTAATTTGCATAACTGTAAATTGACTATGGCCCAATCAGAGCGTGAAGTCCGTTCTTTGTACGTTAGCAAGATTGATGCCAATATTTTCATGGCATTAGACTCTACTGAAGAATTTATACATGTGGGTGCTGAAAATTCGAATCGTTTCGACCATATAAGAATTCTATTGAGGATTCTTAAGCGTCGCTAGGTCTATAGACGAGCGTTTAGTTCGGCTTATTCCACGACCATATTTTCTCAAAAACATATCGGTAAGGTTGATCGGGTTCCGATTTTTATCAAACTATAATCTATGCTTGGTGTCAGTTCAAATCTGAAATCTCCACCCGTGTCATTAATCAATTAACTTTTGCGCAACAGAGATGACGTCATGGAGCACTTTTTTAACACTACTTGTACAATTTTCAAAAAATACTGTGAACAAAATTCAAAACTAAATCCTTTTTTCCGCACTTCGCCCGCCAATAGTAGTTGAACAATTTTTATTGAAGTTGATTTCACACAACAACTGAAACAAGTGACTAGTATCCTGGGTTTTGCGACTTCGTTTCGTGGCAAATGTGTACGTTGATTTCTTGATAGCAACCTTTAAAAAAATAAACGTTTTAGAAAAGTCCTTTCCTAAACGACTCCACAATTCAGAATAAATTAAAATAAGTTCACTTTGACGTTTGGGCAAAATTAGTTGATTAAAAATTCATTACAAATTAGTTGATTAAAAATTCATTACAAAAATTGAAAAGATATCCCTGTCTTACGAAGAATTTATTCATTGATGTGATATTCAGATGTATAAAATGAGAATGCTTGACCGAATGTCGACAACTCACTTGTTGAAGTTGTGAGGAATTCTCATTTATAAGCCAAACAATTTACAATCCTTACTGTTAATTCAATGCTGATAATGTAATGCATTTTTATGACTAATAATGAAATAGTATTTTTCATATCCTCGCGACTGCATTTTGTGAATGACTGCAGGATCATACCTGGTGCGAATTGAGTTCAATGTAATTTTGCACACTCTTTGTAAACATACGTGAAAAATGTCGTATGCCAGTCAAAATTATATTTTATGATAGATCTCAATGAAAACTATGGATTGGCGTCCAACTTGTTGCGTTTCTGAACCAAAAAAAATTTCCTGCCCGCTCCAACATTTACAAATGATCATATCGTATATCATAACAGACTCTCTCACAAGCATCAAATTTTAACAGTATTATATTCTTTTTTTCTTGAAGTGCTTGTAAATAATAACGGTGGAAAGCGGGTACTATTTTAAATTTGTATGACTTACTGCTAAACCATATGTCACGTCACGTAGGACGGAAAATTTGTAGGAATACCACACCAACCCTTAACAAATTTTTGAGAAAAAAATTCTACGGTAAAGCTCTGTGTAGTCGTAGTGTTTGCCATTTTCCTATTTACAAGCATTTTATAAAAAAATTAACTATAGCTCCTTTCGAGCGGATTGATCGTCGAGAGCATATTTTACGAAAATTCCACTTTAGATTTGTCTTAGAAATCAGTGTGGATACTCATTTTTTAGAATCATTCTTTGAGACGTGTCTTTCTTCAACATTGTTGCTGACATTTTTCGACTAGAAAAAATACCTTTTAAAAACATTTTAAAACCATGCAGACTAATTTTATTATGATATATTATTCAGTTTAGGATGCTATGAAATTTATACGATCGGACAAAGTATCAAAAAACAAGGCCACCCTGTGCCACGCGTGGATAAATATTTCAATTGTAATATAGATCAATGAACATTTGACGTCATTTATGTGTATCAATCATTATCCGCATAAATAGCTCGTCAAGTCACAATATAATAAAACTCTTTGACAAGTGCATTATCGTATCAATATTCGATTGTCTTGCAGGAACGACATATTATGGAATTTTCAGTATTTAAGGCGAATTTTCACCACACGATAAAGTTTTTAGTTATAGAAGTGTATTACAGTAATTTCAATAAGGGCGCTTATGATGACAAATAGTATACTGTACTTTGTGCTACGAAGCAGAAATTCTTCAGTAATGAGCAACGTATTGCTCAAAGAGGTAAGGTACTGTAGTGTATTATAGCGAAACTTCATGATATCGCAGTCTCGCTTCTCCGACTGTATCAACATGTTCAAGATAAACAGACGTCTATCAATTTCGTCCTGTAAGAATTCTTCAAGAATTGACATTTGCGGACATGAACTCGAGGCCGTCAAAGACATACCACATGGTGCCAAAGTATTTATAGGAGGTATTCATGCCTCAAATGTGTCATAAGCAATATGATTCAAATTTCTTCGATTTCTTTTTTTAGGTTTCGGATCATGTGGTGTTCCAGAAAGTCTAATCAACGGTTTAATACAAAAAAATTCGAAAAATTTGACAGTTGTCAGCAATAATGCAGGAACTGATACGTATGGAGTTGGACTGTTATTGAAAAATCGTCAAGTACGGTAAGCACTCGAATCTTTCAAGGTTTCTAAATCTACTTTTTCAGATTAGACGTCTGATACTATCTTTTACTGGACCGAATAAGGAATACGACAGACAGTTTGCCAATGGAGAATTGGAAGTTGAATTGATACCACAAGTAAGATCAAAAGATTTATCAAAATGGGGCATGTTCAAGTACAATAGTTGAATGACAGTTTGCGTACTGATCAAATTTTTAAAACAAACATGAAACTGCAGTTTAATTTCAAGTTATTCGGTTCATAAGAACACCATTGCTCATGGCATGCTACAAGTTGTTAATGTCAATTTGCGTATCATGCAAAAAGTTTACGAGTACTAACAGCATTCGACGCTTGTTATTCAGATTTTACTGTAGGGATATTCTGAAACGGAAAATCTACTGAAATGAAGATTGAACCTTTTTCTGAAATCTACCTGTTGTGACTATCCAAAATTTGTTATATTTCTTCTTTGATGCACTGCCTAACAAACTAAAGTCTTTGCGTGTGACTATTTTATCCAGCGATCCCATGAAACTGCAATTTTCAGTGACCCTCAAAATTGTTGGACTCTTCAAATATCCACCAGAGAAAGGTTGAAGAAATTGCAAAAAATCGGCGAGGATCAACTCGATATGATGAGCTTGATAATTCTAAATAGAAAATAAAATTCTCGCATATAATGTTGGACTAATTTTTACATCGAATGCAAAATTTGGAGCGGTTGCTCGAATCTCTTCTGTTTACTGCAACATAAGCGGATTGTTCTTTATGGAACATTGTGTTTTTTAAAATGCTTCTCAAAAAAGAAAGTATGATGCAAGTACGATTTCATATTTTTATATTTTCCGCTAAACCACAAGACATTCAAGGCTGCAAATTTTGAAGCTAACTCAGTCACCCTTAACAATCTTGGCAACATAATTTTACAGTAAAAGGAGTTTCTAATACTCAATTCAGATTCAAACAGAGGAGTTTCTCTCAAAGCTTATTATAAGGTTGATGATGCTGCACATTCACACCACCAAAATTTCGATTTGAATCTAATGATACAGGGGTTGGGGGGGGGACCCCCAGCCCCAACTTGGTCGAACCCTATACCCAAATGTCGGGACCCCCATCCCAACTTGGTCAACCCTATACCCAACCCCACTTCTCAAACTACGAAAAAAGTGGTTTTTTGGCCTTTTTTGGGGAAATTTTCGAAATTTTTTCGACTTTTTTTGGGGTCTATTCGACCCCCTCCCCAAAATTTCGGAAATTTCAAAATTTGCCGTTTACCCCCCCCCCCCCAACTGGTCGGATCTCCTACAGGTATGCTCAGATGGTCATGCTAGGGTGTTCGGGTTTTGTTCTTTAGATATGGCCTATCTACGTTAATATTTCACCACCAATCAAACCTTAGCTGGCTAAACAATTCCAGCTAATCTGTAACTACTCTCGAAAATGCGTGAAATTTTCATATGATGATACTGAAGTCCATTCATTTTCAAATGAGTCCTGGAATACAAAGAAATGCGCCCAAATTCGACTGCAAGTGATTACCATGCATCGTAAGCCAACTTTTCTGTTTTCGAATTGCAGTCCGAACTGCTTTTAGTTCGTCTGTGAAAAAAGCGACCGTGTAATGCATGTTGTTTGATATTCGCTTGAACATCTATTTTTCTTTCCGAAGCTGATTCGGAAAAACGGACCATAGAGTAATGCTCTGATTACTTTAAGGTAGCACCTTAAAGCGCACTGTTTTTCGAACTAGCATTTTTTATTTGAAATATAAATCACTGTATTTGGTCAAGGGAACTTTAATCGAAAAGTTGCGGGCCGGTGGAGCCGGCATACCGGCCTTCTACACCCGAACGGGCTACGGAACCATGGTCCAACACGGCGGTTTGCCCATTAAGTTCGAGAACGATCGAAAAACCGTTTCGTTGATCAGCGAATCGCGCGAACACCGCCGATTCGAAATTGGCGATTGCATTCTGGAAAAATCGATCGTGGGCGATTTTTCTCTCATCAAAGCTTGGAAGGCCGATCGAGATGGTAATTTGACGTTTAGGTGAGAGTTGAAACACTTAGGCTTAAAAGTTCTTCAAACTTTCGATTATTTCGATATCTACATTCAACTAATATTTTGTTTCGGTTCTTTAATAATTCATGAGACCGAAAAAATTGCACAGGAAAACTGCCCGTAATTTCAACGTAGCCATGTGCCACGCCGCCAAGACCACCATCGTCGAAGTGGATGAAATAGTGGACGTAGGCCAACTAGATCCCGAAAGTGTTCACGTACCAGGCATCTATGTCGACCGTATTGTAAAGGCGTCAGGCCACCAACGATGCCTCATCCCAAACCGGCAAATGTCGGTTGGAGGCGATAGTGTGAGAGGTGACGCCGACGTGAAGTTTCAGATAGCTAGAAGGGCAGCAGAGGAGCTGAAAAACGGAATGTACGGTAAGCATTCAGTCAGGAAAGTGATATTTTTGAGCCGAAAATATGATGTTCAAGCAATGATTTAGAAGTCCATACTTGTGTACTTTTCAGTCAACCTTGGAATAGGAATACCATTACTTTGCGCTCAGTTCATTCCCAAAGACGTAAGGGTATTCCTGCATGGAGAAAATGGCCTCGTAGGAGTGGTATACGTAGAATAACTTTCATCTCAGCACTTTACTTCGAAAGATGACTTTTCAGGGACCATATCCCGATATGGATCACGTCGACCCAGACATCGTCAACGCTGGTGGAGAAAGTGTTACCATTGTGCCTGGTGGTGCCTACCAAACCAGTGAAGAGAGTTTTGCCATGATTCGAGGGTATGATATTTTATGAAATTCAACTTGTTGTTCAACCCCTTCGGATTGTTGTTTCATTTGACCCATAAGTTCCTGGCATTCGAAACTCCTATTGGGTCCGGCCATCAATATACCTATAGTCAGTTTTTCATAAAATGCTTGTAAACTGTAAAATAATAAAAGCACGTATAGCTCTCGATTTAGTTTAATTGGTGATCGCTAGTTGAGCAGACTCACAAATGCCTATATATGACCTATATAGTTATACAGGACTGTTAGGGCTTAGCGGCCCTGGGAGACCTCAGTTTTAGCGGCCCTCAATTTTCTTCAATAATTATTATACGCCACGCCATTTTTAACCGATAGACGATTCCCTACTTTACATACATAGGAATATATAAAAACGATGCATAATTCCATTATTACAAGATTTTATTCACTAAAAATAACACATTCATGAACCGGTTAAATGACTACAACAGTTCATCCAACTCTATATATGCTCATACATAACTGACGACATTAATGCAATGTCTGCGCATAACACCTTAATAAAATGTCTGAGAGCAATATGATCTAAAGAACTGGCGCCAAAATTATATTTATTTAAATAAAATTTTTTGCATTCGGCTTATTTAGAGTAACAGTATAAAAAACTTAAGAAACAACTTTACACTATTGTTGTATCAGCTACAGTAAGTTGTAGCACATACGATTTTAAATCTGTCGATGAGTTTGATCAGGCTGCGTAATAAAATTGAGTCTCTCCAATGACTACAGTTGCTGAAATTTCTGAAGCGTCACCATACCCCAAAGTGTACATGTTTTGAAATTGTAAAGAAAGGATTGATTCTCAAGTCTAAGTTTACATGCTAATATTGACGCACGCCCCTAAACCGAATACATGTCGTTTTGCCTGTTGCTTAGGACGACTAAGTTTTCTAGTAGTGCAGGCCCGGCTTCATTAGCACCGCGCTAATAAATATTAGCGGAGGTACCTGACGACTTTTTCGGGCTAGGGGTATTCGGGATCTAAAGTACGGAGATTTACCCCTATTTCCCTCTATGTACATCAGGGAGGAAGTGCCATAGAAACCCTGTCGTGCGTGAGAAATTGAAGAGAGTAGATGACGACGCAAAGCTGTGTAGCTCGACGATTTATCGCACGTTTTGAAGAGACGTACGGAACGTAGAAGAGCGTGCGGAACGCTGTAGACGAAACACTCGGAGTGTTTAACGGAATCAACGCAACGATAGTCGAACGCAGGAGATTGACGGGCTCGTAGAGAGCGCTGTGTCAATTTATCCAGGGATCTTCGCTCAGGTCGCCAAAGGTTTTCGGATGCCGAAACTCGCGTCGTATATTCTTAACCGCTTAGGAGTTTCACTCGCTCACTCAAACTATTTTCCAAATAGTTTGACTCAACTTAGAACACACTTTTCACACAATTTTCTAATGTACAAAGCCGCCACACACTTTTTCAGACAAACGCCAAAAAACACAACCGTTCGGCTACAGTACAACACAAAACTAATGAAAAACACTTTCATAATTTCTTCACGTTATAGCCACGCCTCTTTGGTGGTCTCGTCGCGATCTTTCCAATTCAAACTTGCCGATCTTTTTCGCAAACGACACGAGCTTTACAAATACGTCAAATCGCTCCACAACACTCCTCCCCCTTTCGATCTAAATCGCCTCAAGCGATTTCGACGTGTCGTGGTGAATTGGCGTATTGATCAAATGAGAGCGTTTAGCTCGTTTTGGGCAAGTTTCTTTCGACAGTTTGTCATTTTCGTTTCTCCACTCTGCGGCACATACTACACAAACAAAGAAAATTTAAACAATGTTATCACAAAAAATGTTACAGCACAAAGTGATGAGCAAATGAAAACTAGTATTTAGCACCGAGAAATTTTAAATTTTTAGAGATTTCAAAGAAAAGATTCTAGTGGAAAAAGAATAAACTAGTGAAAGGAAATGAGATGCATTAGCATCGTGATACTTATCTATTTTGACTCATTTCGGCGGAAATCCGCGACCTTTAGGCAAAACTTTGACCGGGGTTTTGCTCGCTTTCAGAATACCCAGCGGGGGCATCTGTATCGATTGACTCGTGGTCGGTGCTCGCGGGGCCAAAGCTCGTTGCGCAGCTCCAAGCGAGGTTCTCACTCCAACCATCGACGGTTGAGTTGTCGCTGTCGTTGCCATAGTGATGATCAGGGCCGGTGTCATTTGGTACTTTGGTGGTACGGCCGCTTTTGCCATGGCTTGGGCGTCTTTCTTTTTCTTTTCTTCGGCTCGCTTGTCCATTTCAATTTGATACTCGCGATGTATATCTCGGATGATACCCTTTCTTTCTTCAGTTGCCGGATAATTCGGGGCTCGCGTGTCGGTGAGGCATTGCAAGATGTAGCGTAGAGCCATCGAATACGAATTATCGGTAGTTTTGTAGTCCTAGGCTTGTCTGGCGTGGAAGAGGAACAGCGTGAGCTGTGTTATCACGATTGCGTTTTCAGCGCCGTAATACTTATAGTAATCACACATCCAACTTAGAAGAACTGCAGTGAGTTCTTCTGTGCAATGCGGATCTCGTCGCAGATATCGCGCTTGAAAATAGTCAGGAAAGTCCTGAGCTATTTGTTGCGAAGCCGCGGTGGCTTGACGTAAAATTACGGGATCGAAATCCAAATGAGCACGATTGAAGTAATTAATGATAATTACGTCATCGGTCGTTCTCGGTTGGATTTGAGCCGTAATAGGTGCTGTAGGTACGCTAGGGTACCGTTCTTCCGGCGGTGTACGCTGTCTACCGTGTCGTCGATGCGCAACTTTGTATTCTCGGACGGTTCGTTGCGACTTTTGTTGTTCGCTAGCCGTTTCCACTTGCTGCGACGTTGTTGGTTGGTCGATCATTGGTTCGGAGCCAGCCGTCGGAGGCTGTTGGCTCTCTAACTGTTCTTTTTGCAATTGATCGCGTTTCAAGGCGCTAGCCCATTCAATTCTTTTTTGTCGATCTTTTGATTGGCTAGGATGTTCTCGTCTATAATCGCGATCTCGGTGAAATTTTCTAGGACGCTCGTTCGACGCGTATTCACCATGCCGATATTTTCGACTGTCATAATCGTCGCTTTCTTTGTGAGCAGTAGACCGCGAGGGTCGTTCTCGTGACCGTGATTCGGTTTCTTTTCATTCTCTACTACGAGTGTCTTCTCGTGATTCGCGATGTTTTTTGGATGGAGGCACGTAATTAGGATCTTCGTGGTGCGTGTCCAGATAATCCTGTATTGTGCGCAGCTGTTTATCGATAGCATTTCGTCTGCGAAACAGTGAAAACTGATACGCTCTGACGTTGCGAATGGGTACGCCGTGTTCATCGCACAATCGGTCGTCTTTCACCTCCAAAACTGGAGTGGCTGTTTCGGTACTGATCGGAGTAGAGGTGTCTTCCTCGTTTTTCTTTTGTATTCGGTATCGCGTAGGTATGATTTTCGGAGGTACCATTTTCGTTTCGTCTTCTTCTACGTCTTCCATACGCGAAACGTCGTACATGGATGAGGTTTTTACCAACGAGGCTACCTCTTGTATGTTTCGTTTCTTTATTTCCTCCGATTCCAATTCGAATGTACTGCTCGACAAGTTTTTGGATAGCGGAGTGAACGAAGAAGTTGCTTTAGTCGTCGTCATAGGTGCAGTAGTATCAGCTGTGGATACGTCTTCTTCTTCGCTTTCGAGTTGTATGACGTCGGATTCGGACGGTAGTTCCGTTTTTACCGTGAACGATTCTTCGGCGGTTTGTTTGAGCAACGAATCGGGTCGTTCTCGTGACCGTGATTCGGTTTCTTTTCGTTCTCTACTACGAGTGTCTTCTCGTGATTCACGACGTTTTTTGGATGGAGGCACGTAATTAGGATCTTCTGGGTGTGTGTCCAGATAATCCTGTATTGTGCGCAGCTGTTTATCGATAGCATTTCGTCTGCGAAACAGTGAAAACTGATACGCTCTGACGTTGCGAATGGGTACGCCGTGTTCATCGCACAATCGGTCGTCTTTCACCTCCAAAACTGGAGTGGCTGTTTTGGTACTGATCGGAGTAGAGGTGTCTTCCTCGTTTTTCTTTTGTATTCGGTATCGCGTAGGTATGATTTTCGGAGGTACCATTTTCGTTTCGTCTTCTTCTACGTCTTCCATACGCGAAACGTCGTACATCGATGAGGTTTTTACCAACGAGGCTACCTCTTGTATGTTTCGTTTCTTTATTTCCTCCGATTCCAATTCGAATGTACTGCTCGACAAGTTTTTGGATAGCGGAGTGAACGAAGAAGTTGTTTTAGTTGTCGTCATAGGTGCAGTAGTATCAGCTGTGGATACGTCTTCTTCTTCGCTTTCGAGTTGTATGATGTCGGATTCGGACGGTAGTTCCGTTTTTACCGTGAACGATTCTTCGGCGGTTTGTTTGAGCAACGAATCGACGGCCATCGCCGTTTCCGCATCGAATTCGGTATCCGCGGTGGATTGTGTAGGAGCCTGTGTAGGCGTTTTTGTGGGACTTTCTCCCGACAATATGGCGGTCGGTATTACGGGCAAATTCGAACTCATTGTTAGAGTATGAATCGGCGGAAAGCAAATGAGTTGCTCGCATTTTCTCGACGTTAAAATCGGCGAATTGTAAGAAAAGTAGTAATAGGGGTTTTCAGTATACTTCTTTTTCGTTACTAGATCCGTTTCGTTGGAGACAGGAAAACTGTCGTTTTTGAATATGATTTGTCGCATAAAATATCGATTCGCGTATATCGGTCGTTTACTGTCGCTGCGATTCTTTTCGTTGTAGGGCAAGCGACTAGTCCATTCCATTAGTTCGAATTCGAACGTGCCGTCTCGTTTCACCCAATTTTGTTCGCAAATAAGATCTATGTCGATACTGTCACTTTTCGATAACAGTTTCGAGATCTCATTTTTGAGGATGGCTCGCAATTCCATTTCCGAATGTGGGGAGCAGACGTGAGCGACTAGCGGCATAGTTCCGCGAACAGCATTCTTCCATTGATGATGGTTCGGAACCGAGTAGAGCGGCGTTAGAGCCGGCTTTTCGGCGATCTGATGGTCGCATTTTATTTCGTAGATAGGCCACGTTTCTGGAGGACCATAGGTGGTGAACGGATCGTTTACGACTAATTCGAAGTTTATTTGTTTCGCATCATCACTTGTCACCATGTTTTGGTCTATTTCGGAAAGAAATAGCAAAGACATAGGTGCGCCGACTTCGTGATGGATGCTAACTACGTCATTGGAGCGTAAAGCTCGCTCAATAACTCTCGCGCATTCAGCGGCGTCATCATACGGTTCAGTTTTTCCGTCGTCGGTCAACGAAGACGTGTTGTTCTTGCTACCTTTTATCGTCGGTAGTTTTGTCGGATGCATTTTCAATCCGAGCGGTTTAGTGGAGTGCTCCACGTTTACGTGATTATACGTACAGTATCGCATGTTCGGGACGTTATAGTCGTAGTATATGATTCGATTTAACGCCAGGATTTCGTCGCGCATGATCGCATGCAGCATACTTTTCGAGAGCGTCGGATCTACGACACCGAAAGCGCCCTTTTCGTCGCCTTCGCGATCGACGTTTGCGTTATCATACAAATTTTGCGTAGCGATGTGTATGTATTCGGGCGGCAAGAAATCGTGCGGGAAGATTTGTATACTATCGTAGACGCTGTCTACGAAGCCGTAGCGCCCGTACGCTAAAAACATTAGTATCGGATAGTACGCGTCTAGAATCGAATACGTCAACACTTGATCATCGGGTTTGCCTGCTTGGGCGATGCGATCATTCGCTTGCGGAAAATACAACGTGTAGCGTTCTACGTCTAGCGCGAACGCGTCGGCAACGATTCCTTTCAATTTTTTATTTTCGGGGCACAAGCCGATCAGACGAGCTCTCTCCCACTTTTCGGATGAGCGTTCAATATTTTCTAGTATAATCTGGACGTCGACCAGTATACTAGGCGCGAGCACGTTAGAGTGCGTTTTTCGAGCATCGGATGAGTAAAACTCTCGTCCGTGCATGTCTTTGAGACATTTCCAATCGTCGGCTTGATCGAATCCGATTACGATCGTTTTAGGGGCCGACACGAACTCGTAGAAGGCCGTCCAGTCCTCGAGTGTCGCCGCTAAGGCGTCGAACATTATAGTGTATCCAGTGGGAAAACCCAGCTGGACGAACCGAGCGACGTGGGTCGCGTTCTGGTTCACTATATTCATCTTTGTTTTCTTGTGTATGTATAGCTGAGTAGTCGAGATCTTTTCGACGTCGAATTCGACTAGCACGTGGCCGCGGAAGTTCGGTTTTGCGTATGCCGATAGGGCGCCTTTCAAATCTCCGCTCTCAACATATTGAGGATCGCGTAGCACGTTGAGCGGTCTTGCATATACCGTCTCGAACCAACGTTCGAATTCTGTGATTCGGATCATTCTTTTGATATTGTATTCTAAAAAATATCATAAAATTTCGATTAATTTCTGTGAGATTTAGTTTCGCATGGAAACGTCACTCATTCGAATCGCGGCGTGCAAATCTTCTAGCGAAGTTACCGCGACTCCCATTTTCTTATCGACGGATCGATACTTTACTCTTCCCAGGGGAAGTGAAACCCGGAGTTTCTTTTTAGAGACTTTAGTCTATATGGCAGTGCAGAACTTACCATCAGCAAAGAAAAATCTGTCGTCTTGACGGTACTGCTTTTTCTGATACGCCACGTATCGGTCTTGATTGTTAAAAGCTTTTCGAAATATCGGCGGCGGATTTATTAGCGACGTTGATATCGCCGATTCTTGCGACATCGTCGCCTCCGATTCACTCGCCATCGCTTTTATCTATCAACTTTGATTTTGAAGAATTTCAAATTCGATGCGACCGTTCTCTATCGTTTCAATTTTGCGAAATGAAAAATATAAGCCAAACTATCTTGCTAAAAGTTGAAGGTGTAAAGTGGAAAGTTGTTAAACCACGAATTTAAATTTTCATGCACATGGCGAAAAATGTAAAGTTCAGATTGGGTGGGACCAGAGGAAGATTTTCCTACAGCGCGCGCTTTCTATTCATTCTCTCTTCTGCGCAACTACTTATGGAAGGTCAATTTATTCGAAATGGACGTGAATAAGTACAAAATCACATAATAATATCACACGCATTCCTTTCATTCATTCCACATAGAATCTGTATGAGCGCGTTTTGCGCATTTTTAAATATTCGAAAATTTGTACTCATCGCTTTGCTCAAAATTATTAAATAGTTAGACTTTATTTATCAAAATTAAAAATTAGTGTTAGTTGAAATATATCAAAATTATTAATTTTAATGTTTACAAATTTTTGGAGGACCGTTGTCTTCCGTTTCTAAGATTGCCGATGCCGTGCGAGGCATGTATGGCTTTACGCGAGAAAGTGAGACTTTCTGAGATTGTCCGGGACAATCTAAACTGTCGATCGTTATGACGTTTTTCAAAATTTCGGAGTTTCCGACCACTACGAAGGGTCCGATATAGTCTTTATCGATTTTAGTTGCTTTTTTGTTGTTAAGCAACAGTATGAGATCGTTTAGATCATATTTTTGGTCTTTCGCCTTCTTATCGAAGTATCGTTTATACGATTCAGACGCGTTTTTTAAGTTTTCGGAAACTTCGTTATATAGCGTTAGTTGCGCTTGCGTGAAGAGGTACTGATACGCATCATAGTTTAGCGGTAACGTTAGACTTTTCGCGCAGTCGACATCTATAGCGATTCTGGGTTCGTACCCTCGCAAAAGTCGAAACGGAGAAAAGTGAGTAGCTGTGTGAGGAACAGCGTTATAGGCGAATGTCGCGAAAGGTAAATACCGTTCCCAATTATCGGGGTCTTCCGCGGTGAATTTCTTGAGTTGTGAAATCAACGTTTGATTGAATCTTTCTACCATTCCATTACATTGCGGATGATACGCAGTGGTATTGATTTTCTGAACTTTTAGAAGCTTCGCGATGTCTTTCATTAAGTTTGAAGTGAATCCTGAACCCTGATCTGATAGTAGATGTTTCGGGCTGCCATGAACCAATACTACATTGTTTACGAAACTTTCAACTATAGTGGCTGTGTTTTGATCCGGAATCAAATGAGCGCTTACCCATTTAGTGAAGTAGTCTTGAAATACGATGACGTATGATCTTTTCTCACCCAGAGGGGATATGTTTACTATGTCGGTTGCGACGATTTCAAATGGATATTTTGGTTGTATCGGCATCAACGGAGGAGGTTTCGGCAACTGAGAAGTTGTTTGTTGACATGTTTTACACGTTTTGATCCATTTTATTATCGATTCTTCCATTTTTGGCCACCAGAAATGCTGACGAATCATCGCTGTAGTGCGTCTATGACCTTGATGGCTTAAAATCTTCGCGCCGTGAAATTGATATAAAACACTTTCAATCAGAGTAGTCGGAACTACTATCGCGGAAGCTGTGTTAGCTTGTTTTGATGTTCGGTACACTATTTCGTTTTCAGTGTGAAAAGCAGATGAAATCGTAGAGATTTGGTTTTGTTCTAGAACTTTTATCAACTTCGCGATGTACGGATCTTTTCTTTGAGCTTCTTTGATTTCTTCCGGTGATTCTATAGTTACTAGCCGTTTTTCAGGCTGTTGGAAATCTTCTTGGAACTTCGGCACTTTATTTCTTTCTTCTTTTTGCGTCATTGACCTTGTTATGGCCGCTGCGACAGTCTTTTTACCTTCGCGAAATGATGGTCTGAATATTTCATACGTTACTTCTTCGCTAATCTTTGACTTCACTTTAGCGCGAGGTTCATTTCGTGATAGAAAATCAGCACAAGCATTTTCTTTTCCTTTCACATATTCAACACGATAGTCATAGTCTTGAAGCTTTATTGCGAAGTTCTGAAGTCGCGAATTTCGATGTTTTTCTTCTTTGATCCATTGCAAAGGTTTATGGTCAGTTCTGACCGTTACTTTTTGACCATAGACATAGTGTCTGTACCAACGAAAAGCTTCTACAATTGCGAGACATTCGCGCTCAGTCATACTGTAGCGGGTTTCTACGTCAGACAGAACTCTACTATTATACGCGATGACCCATTGATCAGTTTCATTTTCTTGATACAAAATCGCACCAATAGCAGTTGTGCTAGCATCAGTTTGGATGATAAATCTCGATTTTTCGTCGTTATAGACAGGATATCGCAAGAAAGGAGTCGAGGTTAGAGATGTTTTAATCTCGTTAAAAGCTGTACGATGTTCTTCGCTTATCTCATATTTCGCGTTTTTTCGTAGAAGTTGATAGAGCGGTCGCGAAAGAGTGGCAAGATTCGGTATGAATCGTCTACACCATTGGACAAGGCCCAAAAAACTTTGAAGATCTTTTACCGTTTTTGGCATTTCATAGTTTACGATCGCGGAGACCTTTTCGGGATCAGGCGAGATTCCATTTTCGCTTAGCAAGTGACCAAGAAATTTTACTTGTTTCGGTACGAAATCGCATTTATCAGGTCTTAGCGTTAGATTCGCATCACGGAGAGCATCAAAGATCAGTTGGATATGTGCTAGATGATTGTTATACGTTTGCGAAAAGACTATGATATCGTCGATGTAGACCAAACAGATTTTCCAGATATATGGATGCAGGATCCGTTCCATTAGTCTTTGAAATTCAGCGGGAGCATTTTTCAAACCAAAAGGTAGAACTTTGAAACGAAACAAGCCTTCTTGACTGACGAAAGAAGTTTTATCGCGTGAAGCGTTGTCTAAAGGGATTTGCCAATACCCTGCTTTCAAGTTTAGAGTTGTGAAAAATCGTGCATTGCCTAAAGCATCTAGATAGTCATCGATTCTCGGGATCGGAAACTTATCGCTAGGAGTAACTTCATTTATACCTCTATAATCGACTACGGGTCTCCAACTTCCATCTTTTTTCGTTACCAGAAACATAGGCGCTGCCCACAGTGATCGCGAAGGTTCAATGAGGCCTTTTTCCAGCATTTCTTGGATTTTCTGACGAACCATTGGTCTTTGCTCAATCGGCGCACGATAGTAGTGTTTCGCGACTGGTTTTGCATCACCGGTGTCTATAGAGACCGTTAACTCGTGAGTGAGAGTAGGTTGATCTCCAGGGAGACTGAAAACATCACGATACTGCTTGAAGACTTCGATAGCGATTTTTCTATCTTCATTGTCGATATTCGACTTTTCGGTCATTTTTTCGAGAGCGATTTGAAGTTTTTCTTCTTCCGACATAGTTGACTGATCTTTAATCAACGTTGCTGGCTCATAGTCTTCTTCATGATCGCTTAGCGACGCGACGGTCATTTTCGATTCTTCGAGTTTGAATTTAACCTCAGCGATGAGCTGGTTAGGTTCTAGATGGATACCGTTCGCACTATTATTGACGAATAATAGTGGACATTTGCCTTCGGTTATGTTGATTATTGCAAGTTCGATCGGATATTCGCAGTTTTCTTTTCCGAAGTTCACGGGTTGAACTATGACGCTTTTGAAGCTTTCGTTTGTGAAAGGAAAGATTTTTCCGTTTACCCAAGTCTGACAATTCGGTTCTACGTAGCATGACGAGATGTTCAAAATCGGTAGCAATCTGTCGATTTTTACGATTTGCATTTGACTTTGTCCCGTGGAAGTATTTGAGAATACTTCATCATAGGGCGCTTTTTCGATCGGTTTCAAAACTAGGTTTAGTTCTTGTTGAACGTCTCTGATTCTGATGAAATTTTCGCGAAAGTTTATTACGGCTCGAACGCTCGGATGCACTAGGAAATCGGTTCCTAGGAGGCATTGCTCTCCTGTAGTAGGTAGTATCCAGCATCGTACTAGATGCGTTCCGAAAGATGAACTGATTTTGAAGATTATCGGACCTCTGGCATCGACGATAGCACCGTCGGCTACTTTTATCTGCGCGGATGTTTCCAAAGTATCATAGTCAATCCCCAAAGAGCGTTGAGCTAGACATGAGGAAATGACTGAACACTGAGCACCGGTATCGATTAACGCTTTCGTTTTGGTTTTTCCGATTTCGGCATCGATATGAAAAGCACGAGTAGGAGCGTATAAGCTCAGAAGTTTGATGTCTTTTTGCGAACATTCTTCGATTCGACACACGCTAGATCTCGCGATCCACGGTTCAGTAGGTTTTTCGATTGTGAAATCAGTGATTCCGGGAGCGACGAAGAAGTTTGTAGCTTTAGAAGCTTCTGTCGGTTCAAGCATGTTAGCTGTACTAGTCGTCGGTTTCATCGGAACGAAAGGTTTAGGTGAGTTGGACACCGTTTTGGTTTCTGATGACAAAACTTGTTGCGAAGATTTCGGAGAAGTTAGCTGAGTCTGTATAGACTGTGAGTTATTCATCGGATAGTAGTAGTGCTTTTCGATTATCTTTTCTTGTCGGGATTCGGAATCGCAGAGAGAAATGTTAGCAACATCTCTCTGGTAGTTTCGATTATCGCGATTGAAAAATCGGTTATTTCGATCGAAATTTTGATTCTGATTGAGCGTGTAGTTACGCGTAGTTTGTTGAAAACGAGGACGCCAATTATGGTTTTGCCATTGATGATTCAGTTGCTGTTGCCGAGGCTGAGAAGCCTGTGGTTTCAATTGATAGCATTCAGAGCTGTCGTGTTTACATTGACCATGATAGGTGCAATATTTTACCGATCGTTCACGTGACTGATTTCGTTGGAAATTTCGATTCTGAGAGAAATCCCGTATAGGAATGTTTTCTCTATTCCGAAAGTTCGGACTTGTCCTGCGATCGAATCGCGATCTTCGATTTTCGAAATTATTAGCGTTTTGCGAATTTTCTCGGATTCCGAACTTTTCTAGGACTCGTTTTATGCTTTCTTCCAATTCTTTCGTTTTCGTTAGAGTCGAATTTTCTTGAAATCTCACGCTATTTCGCTGTCTAGAGTCATCTCTATTTCGGGATTGAGAGTTATCTCTGAAACGAGGTTTCGAATCATTTCTGAAGTGCGACTGAGCTGGTTGCTCTTCCGACCGATTTTCGAGTGTATTAACCAGTATAGGTTGTTCTACTCTGACAGTCGACTGTTTATTCGCTCGCTGGATTTTCTGAACTTTCGCGACGGCTATAGCTAAGTCAGTGATTGTTTCTAGAGTACTCGCGTCAATCGAGACTCTGTAAATTTCCGGCATTTTCCAAAGAAAAGTTGTGATAACTTTTCTATGGCGATACTGAGCGCTTCTGTCATAGTACAGTAGATGTACGTAGGTACTGATTCGATTTAAAAAAGCTGACGGATCTTCGGTTTCAAACGGAGCGATAGACTGGAGCTCGCATTGGAGCGTATCTTGGTCGCAATTCGGTGCATTCATACACATCAAAATCTGTTTCGCTTCATTGTAGGATCAGACATCTCGTTGTGTTCAGGGCACCATCGCAAGTCAAGCGACGCAATGTAACTCGCGTCGTATATTCTTAACCGAAACTTGCGTCGTATATTCTTAACCGCTTAGGAGTTTCACTCGCTCACTCAAACTATTTTCCAAATAGTTTGACTCAACTTAGAACACACTTTTCACACAATTTTCTAATGTACAAAGCCGCCACACACTTTTTCAGACAAACGCCAAAAAACACAACCGTTCGGCTACAGTACAACACAAAACTAATGAAAAACACTTTCATAATTTCTTCACGTTATAGCCACGCCTCTTCGGTGGTCTCGTCGCGATCTTTCCAATTCAAACATGCCGATCTTTTTCGCAAACGACACGAGCTTTACAAATACGTCAAATTGCTCCACAACAACCCTCCTCATGGCTGATTCGTATGTACCAGGGGCCAGTTTGACTAACTGAAACTGAGGATTATTTCGACGTCGGTATTTTGTGCTTGAAACTGGGTTTCAGCTGAGCGCGACGTCGGTTTCATCTTTTTTTGGGTTTCACAAAAAAGTTCGAGCTCGGGATTAGCCGAACCTGAGATTTAAGCCTGAGCCACGGATAATGTCGACCATAACAATAAAAAAGCGTAAAATGGGGCGTGTCATTCATGTTATATGTAGAACATGTTACAAAAACTGCAAAAATTTAGAAAATACTGTCAAAAATGTAAAAAATGAATGCATATACTCGTACTGCAAAAAAAAGTAACGGCCGGACGGGGCAAAATAAAATGTGCTGAAAATGAGATCATAAATTTGAAACGTTCTTTGTACTTTTCCGTTTACTTTTATTGATTCTTTCATCATTTATACCTTGGAATTAAGTTTAACGAAGTGAGGATCTTATAGTTCGACATTTTGCATAAAATTTAAGTGATCCGTCATATCCTGAAAATTTCGTTCACGTTTTATATGTCGATTTATCAATTGATAATGCAAAAAATTCACTTTAACAATCAACGGTAACAAAAACAAAACAAAAAAGTTCGGACATAAACCTGCTCGTTAGGAAGATTAACTTTTGAATGTGGCTGAAATGACGTCAGGATCAGGATTATATGAAAAATGTTAGTGAAACCAAACATCTCGAGCTCGGGTTTAAACTCGAGCTCGAGATGAGATAATCTAGTGGTCGAGCTTAAACCACTTTAGTGAGACCGGCCCCTGAAATTACGAGTTTCAAATCGTCCAAAATCGGCGATTTTTCCAAGTTTTAGTTCGTAATATAGTCGTTCATCTTTCCAAGTCTTCAAGTAATAGAAAATCGGTGTTTTTTCAATTTCATCGACTTACAAGACTTTGAAATTTCAAGTGATTTCATCCAGCAAACTCGATTTTTCCAATTATTGATTCGCATGCTCTGAAAGTTTTCAACCTGGATGGCAAGATTTAGAAGATTAACGCGCACGCAAACACCCACTAACAAAGTGTTTGCTGACTAATCACAGATTTCAACATGTTTGCTGATGAATCTATCAACGCATATTTTTAGCATTATACGAGTATATCGAATATTGATTTTGACAGTTCACGTGGTGACACGAATGCTTCTCATTGGGAATAGAGTCATGAAAGAATATCGAAATTCTGCGTGAGATAGTCAATTTTAGTGAAGGAGTCCACTTTGGGTTACATGCACAATATTAGATTGTAAAATGCACAAATTTAAAAAAGACTGCAATATCGGAAAATCCGATTACGAAACAATATCAGCTGAATTTCGTATTTAGCCAAAAACAACCTTAAAAAAGGAATTTTTCATCAAATCGGAGTATGACAACAAGCATTTCCCATGTAATTGTGACAATCGCGAATTTGAAATTATGTTGCTTCATTTTGGAGTCGTGTTTCATTCAAAAGTATTTTTTTCGGAGTATTTGAGTTACTGCTAAATATTTACAACAAATCGTTCTAGCAGTCTTTTAGTGCAAAACTATAAACTAAGCGAGGATAGTGCAGGGAAGCTTCAGCCCATTCAATTTAAAATGATAACCAAAAGTCAATAAAGTAGGTTCGATTTGACACACAAATTTTACTTGTTTAGACTGTAAAAAACGCCCAATTTCTTTTTGGTAAGGCGAAAAACCAAAATCATAAAAAAAACATCATACATGTCGACTGTCCATTTGGACAGAACTGAGCCGATACCCAAGTGCTTACTCGAGAAATTTTTATCACTTATCACTTATCAATCGAAGGAAATTTTCAGCTGTTCGGTTTGCGGATCACTCAAGTAAAAATTCTTTCGTTTTCTGCAATAAAAAACTTGCTGGTTTTCGTGTTTTGAACCTACTTTAATAGGATTGTTGCATTGATCATTTCAAAACATACCCCTATACAGTGATCGTGGGACATATGACTAGCTATATGTTGATTCTCCACAAAATTTGCGAATCACATGGCTAGCAACATGGTAGCCACAGGGACGTCCAAAATTCAACAATTTCGTTACATAGAGTTAATATGGCTTAAAAAAATAATCACTTGCATACAGACATGCACGGCAAGAATTTTCCAGGGGGAAGGGTCTGCGGACTTTTCATCGAGGGGGGATGGGGGTGGGTGACCAAAAAAAAAACAACAAAAAAAAGTTCCACAAGTATGCTTTTCATACAAAATATACATCAAAAATATCAAAAACTGTCCTTAAAAAAGTTCAGGGAGGGGGTCTGAGGCAGGAGGGTTTACCTCCCCCTGACCCCCTATGTGCATGTATGTTTGCATAACATTTTTTGGTATATGTTTTTCTAAGCATGATGCATTCATGTCCACATGTCTACATGCATAAAGTCATTGATGGCCTATCTAAGCTCGGTAGTTAGCCCTGCCACCCTGACCAGTAATCTTTAAGGATGGGCAATGATTAAAGATAGGCGGAAAAAGTTATCCACGACTACGTGATAACATGAACACGAGGGCGTTCGGGTCGATGGCGCGTCAGCCGACGTGTCCGAGCATGTGTGGCGCAGGGCTACGGGCCATTTCAGTCACCGAGCCACTTCCGCAACCAGGTACTTTCTGCAGCCGAGTCATTTCTGTCACTGAGTCACTTCCATTACCGGGTCATTTCCGCCATCGGATCATTTCAGCCACTGGGTTATTTCAATTACAGGATTATTTCTACTACTGGATCACTTCCACCATTGGGTCACTTCTGCCACTGGATCATTTCAGCCACTGTGCTACCTTACCGTATCCGCTTTTAACCTGAAATAAAAATCATAGATGGCGCGGTTGTTCATAAGCCTAGTCGGACGTCGGAATTATTTTGCTTTTGTATAATTTGATAAATTTCACAAAAGTAATTCCTGATATAGAAAATATGAGCTTTAAAATATTTGTGGTCTGTTGGTGTGTTGGAAGTAGAAAAATAATGAACTTGTCCATACGTGCACAACATATAGAAATTCTGCTGGGGGTCAGCCGTGACAGGGGGTAGGATGGAATATTTGTTTCTTGATAACAAAAAGATGGGTCTTCTAACATCCAAGTATCATTTTCTTCCATCTATGTTAGTAAAATATGAAAAAGTATTCGCTTTGATCAAAAATTTTTAGAGTTTTAATGTTACACCTTCGTATCAAGTAAGATTTGTTTTGAAAAATCGTCATCATTGTCATTTTTATATCATTCCATTTTTTTCATTTTGCTTCATCCTCTTCCTTATCAATGCTGGGGGGTTGAATCTGCTGGGGGTCAGCAAAAATCTGTTAAAGGTCAGTCAAATCTACTTGGGGTCCAGAGACTCCTCCTATGTGCATGTATGTTTACTAATATTCATTTTGAACAACATCACAATGTTGTGCATAATGGAGTGATGTTCTCTGAAGCACTATCGCTCAATAAGCGGTCGTTTTATATTTGGCCCATTGAAGGTCATATGATTGCTCTTTACGCTGACAAAATTTGGAGTTCGCCCCCTATTTACTTGGGTTACTGTAGGCCAAAATGTACAAAATTTTGGCAGGTAAATCTTTAACTTTCTGCATTCTTTTGTTCATAGAAAAGTTAACAAACAATTTTTTATCGTGAATATGACATATAAATGCAACACCTGCTCTATCATTTCAAGAAAAATCGAACAAAATTTTAACAAATTGATAGAACTGTAAATGAAAATAGAACATCAACCATTTTTGTAGTTTTATGCGTTTTCGCAACTTTACATGCCCATAAAATCGTGAAAAATTATTTTTGTGTAAAATGATTGTCATCACGATAACCAGCGCGTCAAAAACTGAACAACATTTTAGGTTATCGAAGCTCGCGGTGATCCTTACAGAAAGTGATTCTTAGCCCAGTGAAGCCTCTGACTTGAGTTTTATTTGGGTACAACTGATCGATGGAATCCGCATTCGGACGTGATCTAAAGGCGAATGCGGATATGGATGGCAGATGCGGAATCCGCCTTTTTCCCGTCTAAATGGTGGATGGTGGATTGAAATGGCGGAATCCGCATATCTGCGTGGATATTTTGATCTAAACGGTGGATGCGGAATCTGCTTTTTTCAAGTCGATTCCGTCTTGGTGGATATTTTTTCCCAAATTTTTCAGTGGTTTTCCCCAAATCCAAAATTTTTTGGCAGATATGTACGTCTAAAAGGCGTATTTGACAAGAAACGGCGGATCTGCATCCATCATATCCGTCATATGATTTTATTCACCTAAAAATGCTGGAAAAATTTTGCGGATGTAGCGAATTATATGTGAAAGGATTGAATTTTTGATTTTGTGACGGGATTATAATTTTAAAATTAAATTTTAAATCAATTTCTGCATTAATCTTTGAATTAAATTTTATTTTAAATTTTATTTTAAATTTTAAATTAAATTTTAAATTAAATTTTGAACTAAATTTCAAATTGTTTTTTGTGAATTCCGCATCTGTATTCATCTCTTAGACCATATCCGCCATCCGCATCCACATGCGGATTTTGCCGAATTAGTTTTACCCGTTTGATTTAATTCGAATCAGCACATATGGGATTTACGTGTTATGAAGGCCACCTCGTAAAATCTTTCGCTAAGCTGATGTGTCAAAGAAGATGACAATCAGTTCACTTTGAATTCAGCCGGATCTTTTTCCAGTTAATTTTTGTTTGCAAAACAGGGTGGTAGTTGCTAACAAGCCAGCTCCATGGTTGACAGAGTGTGCTTCTTGGTCAAACTCGTTCATTGAAAAATCGTCCTCTTGTTCTTGAATTCCTGTTTGGTCCATTTGCTATCATTGGGTACTAGAATGAGAAGAGGAATGACCCATCGACAAAGTTTAAAAGGAACATCATTATCGTTTGTGGTGGAGGGTGAATAATGACAAATGTGAATAATGACTTATTGATAATGAGCGACTAAATGAATCAACAAGAAAAATTGGCACGAAACCAAAGCTACTGGACAACGAAAGACGCGAAAAGGCATGCTGACTAAACACATAATTTTACACCAAATATTAACTTCTTAATCTATGCAAACAGTAGAACAACAGGAATAGGCGCGACAAGCTATTTTACATATGACTACTTAGATGCAGAAAAAGGAAAGAAAAAGGGAAAACAGGAAATGCAAAAACCTAGAAACTACCAACTGAAGTTACAGTAAAATCGAAAGTCTAAATTTTGACCTCATGTTCTAAAGAAAACTTGCCCATACCATACATGTCAAAATACATCGAAATACGCCTATTTGTGATTGCGTGATTAGCTCTATTCTGAAGATCATATACCAGTGTACCTATTACTCCTCACCCCTTACGTGCCAATTTCAGTTTTGCTACAGTAAGCCACTTCCTGATACGCCATTCTATTCCAGGGGTCACTTGCACTTAACGATTCTGGGTGCATACCAAGTTTCACAATTCGGGGATTTGGCTAGTTGGATGATACCCGTAAGTTTCCGCAAAATGCATTCAATGCCCACCAAAAGAATCACTGATCGCTTCGTTAGGGCAAAGTTATGAGAGGCATGGGCGGCGCCATGGACCTGGTCGGCGCACCAGGCACCCGTGTCATCGTAACCATGGAGCACACATCTAAAGGCGCCCATAAAATTTTGCCGCGATGCACGCTTCCTTTGACGGGCAAATCCGTGATTGATACGATCATAACAGAGAAGTGCGTTTTCAACGTGGACAGCCGCGAAGGCTTGATTTTAAAAGAGTTGGCCGAAGGGGTTTCTCTAGAAGACGTGGCAAATAGCACTGGCTGTCCATTCCAAGTGAGTGATGTGGAAAAGTTTAATAAGAGATCATTTTCACGGGACCATTTGGAGGGACCCAAAATTGTGCATAGGACTGAGCATCTTATGTTTTATTTTATATCTGTTTTCAGATTCAAGAGGACGTCAGAAGAAAGAATCCAGCCATGTGAAAAATACAATTAATCAAGTGATCTGTCATAAATGTTTGAGAGTACTGTTTCTAAAGGGAGGGGGCACTAATGTTTCCACACGGACTATAAAAACCTGGGATGCTATTTGATTCAGCATCCAGAAGAGAAATGTGATTCTTATGATATTGAACTTCGGGAATTTCAACATCAGACTATCCCTCCAATAGAAAATTCTTTATAATAAATTTTTTTTCACTTTTTTCAATTTTTGTATGTTCTCCATGTTATGGAAAACATGTATACTTTCAACTGATAGAATGTAGTAATTCGCTAAATCTACGGTTAGATTTTGCAGACGATATAGAATGACGAACTTAGTTTTTACGAAAAACGACGACCATTCATGTTGCGGTTACGGTGAGAAAGAAAGAAAATCTGTTCTCAACCTACAAAAGATGGAAAACCCAATGGCTTGGCAGGGTGCCATGGCGTTGGTTTGCGGCGCTTTCATGTACTTTTCGCCGCAAAATGTTTTGAAAACATTTATGGTGAGGATGATTCCAAAAATACTGGTGATCTACAGAAAAATCGCCAGCCTAGCAGATGTGTGACTCAGCCAGTCGAGCTAGAGTGCTTAAATTTGACTCGCTGTTAAAATTCTATGTCTATAACTACGGTAAACCATGAACAGTATTCGTTCATAGTGTTCCACCGCTTTTTGATGTCAATTTAAACTTCAGAGTTCTATAAAAATGCTTAATCACGAAAAATCTGAATGGGGCTGAACAGAGGAAGGTGAATTTTATGGGCAACAATCGTTAATTTCGATAATCATTAGCAAAAGTACTATTTGCAGGAAAATTATATTTTTTTAAAACTTTCAATACTTCTTTGTTTGAGCATTGCAGAAGGAAATAAAACGTATTTTTAATTGAAATTGAATTTTTTCGTTCTAGCACAAAAATGAGAAATTAGCAGCAATATCAACCAGTCTATGAATTTAAAAAACACAAATTCTGACACCGAATGCAAAAGACTGGAATCTCATATCTATTATGGTTACTGTAAAGTTACTGGCTTTTTCTGATGGGGTATTCCTTAGATGACGTTAAACTATGTTTTCATAAAATTCTTGCAACCTGAAAAATGATTAAAGATTAGTACGGCCGTCAAAATCACCTACGCAAAGTTTTTACTGTAAATGCTTCTACACAGAAAATCGTTTCAATTTTACCTAAAATGCTGAAAAATTTCGAATCAACAATCTATTTTTAATGAAATGCTCGTAAATGAAAGAATGACGAAAATTAGAACTGCCGTCGACATCGTTTACACAAAGCTTTTGTGCTTGCACGATGCAATTACTCACTGGAAAAATTGCTGAAGATTATTTGAGTATGCTCCAAATTTTCAATTGATGTACTTTCCACACTTGAGATTTCCTCGGGACTCATTCGCATAAATTGCGTGAAAAGATACAGTACAGTACTTGTGTGGTATGATGTAGGAGCTACTGAGAAAAGTCTTTCCATCAGGTGATCATATTATTGACATCAAATTCAAATCTCTTCCTCCACATTCTCAAGTGACTAAAGATTTATTGTATAGAACATTGTCAGACTTTTCCTGATTAAGCGATCTGTATGAAAAAATTCTTTAGTCTGTTCATTTTGAAATTCTTCCAAATTGCAAAAGTAGAAAAAAGTGCTATTTCATATTTTTAAAATTTTCTGCTGAGACATATGCCACATGAAATCGGAAATTTGTGCACATACAAAGTTAGGTTTTAACGATTTTTATAGTAGAAAAATCTAGCGCATAAAAATTTTCTCTAAAAGACTTTGTTTTTTTCTAAATAAGCCTCGGCCCTCAGAAAGATGATCATGTAAATAATGAACAATCTGCACATATGGACACTTTTCTCTCGGATTGACTGTAACAGCTGAACGAACAGATTGGGAAATAAATATTTTTGCCTACGATGCAGGTTTATTGCCTGCTCACCGATTTCTACGGATCTACGGATACGGATACTAAAATTTTTGCCGTTATTCAATTTAGTAGCATTTTATATAAATAACGGTTGAAAATCATTTGAATCCTGATTTGACATAGTGATGAGCATTTCCTATCCAGATACTTTTACCCAGAATGACCAAAGCGACGGCGTACATTGGCACATGTGCCGCTGCCTCGCGGCCATTATAATAGCTATAGGATTTACTCTATGGCGGTGGAGTTCCTCGAGGCAACGAGTTAATTATGAGTCTCTCGCGTCCATGGCATTCACTCTGGTGAACATATTACAATCAGAGAAAGCATCAGTGGTATATTCTTTATTCTTCTAGGCTGGAATCTTGAGTGTCGCGTCTTATATGTTGAATGAAACTTTATCGGTCAACGGAAATATCGTGATGAAGGTAAAATTTCAGACAAAAGACATGGTATATGTTCTGTTCCCTCAATCCTGCACTGCAAAATGGAAGAACTGCTTTCAGTTTTTACCATTAATGTTCTTCGTGATTAAAAAACCAAATCAAGGCGAAAGTGTAACAAAAAAATTTCGATATCGCGAAGCGACTTTTTGTTGCTGGTTGATGAAAATTCAACGAAAGATTATGCCGCATATAGTCTTTCATAAAATTACAGTGTTAGTTGAGTCCGAAAATTACGGTTGCTCATGTGCCAACCATGGTGCAGCACATTGCATGCGAACTTAATATCAATGACTGAAATGCGTTCATGGGCAGTCAACGTATTTTTTACTGTACTGCTAGGTGCGCGGACCCTCTTTGTTGCTTATATCGCGAATGTAATGGCCCCTATTTGCTACCCAGACATAAATTCGTTTAGTGAACACCAAAAACTTCGGCTTATAAAATTTTGGTTGATCTCTCGCAGTAGATGCTTGGGCCACGCGCGCATCCATCCTTTTTTTCCAAGCATGACAACAGACAGGTGCATTTGCAAAGCATTTCCTCGCGTTCTGATTAAGTGGACAATAAAAACATTGAACTAATGTAATTTTTATCATAAATACTCTTTTAGCTTATGAGATATTTCGCCCTAGCTGTCGATATCTGGATAGCTTTTTGGACATTTTCTCGTTGTCTGCACGAGATAATATGCTGGCCCCAACGGAAAACAGGGTCTTCGTTCAATAAGTGGCTGCTAGTCGACTCCATATTTTGCGCCTGTTATTGCTTAACTTGGATTGCTTCGCCGAACATGCTTTTGAAGCGACAGGTACCTGAATTCCACTCCTGAACATGCGGGGCAAACATTTTGGTTTTATATAGGTCAAAGTGACTTTAAATCCGAGTCACGTGCTCATTTCGAGATTCACGGTATCGTTGATGTTTTGCACGCACTTGTTCTCATTGAAAGCAACGATGTTTGAGGACGACGAGGATCGGAAGACGTGGATTTTAGGGCGCGCTTTAGTAAGAGAATCTGCAATAACCATATAGTTTAAAGCAAGCATATAGAATGCATGCAACAGCCTTTGCTCGTAGATCAAAATTTATTGATCATTCAGACAGCAGAGTAAACTAAGGAATACGTGTTATCTTTCGATAGGCAATTGCGGACGTTATAATGTAACATTGTCTTTTTACTTCAAAATTAGCATAAATGTGATTAATAACAATGAATTTCAAATATCTCATCTCAGGAAAGTATTATGAAGGTCAAAATATGGCCTTGACACTCTTCTAAATACTACAACAGTGCAGTTGTTCATCTTTAACAAATATAAGATCAAATCATGTGAAACTTCATTAATATCAGCGAAATCTATCGAATATAATTTTTATATGCTTATAAAAATTATTTTATATTATTCCTGGTATAACATTATATTTTAACTTTCATGTTTTAGCAGTTACGCAAATCTCAATTTGAACACACCTTCTTGGCAAACGAGAGCAGTCTAATCTTATTCAGGGCGCCATGGAAAATTGAATGCAGAATAATAATGCACTAGTTTATTAGAAAATGCACCGATGGGACAGAAAAAAGAATATACTTGCAAGTCACTTCACTTCAGCAGTTGCACTAACAAGTCAATGATATCAAGTTCTTGCTGTAATCTTGATGTCTTCAGAATTATCCCCATCTCCAGCTGTTGGGTTAAGCCCCTGCCATACTTTGTCGACGCCAGAAAGCAATTTCGATTGAGTTTAAATTTGTTGTCCGACGCTGTCCGACACTCAAAAAAATCCTTCAGTTTTCTGCGTTTAAGCCCCACTCCCGTTAATCAACACATATAATGAAGCCGGATAGTGTCAGATGCCCTGCTATACTTTGTCGGACAGCATCAGCCGGTATCCGCCGACACTATCCGATGAAGTATGGCAGGGCCTTTACACTATTTTCTTAAGTTTTTTTATTTCTAAACTGTAATTCCTGAACCTGGGCTTACACCTTAGTATTAGCTAATCTTAAGCCTGGTGTGAGGATTGTTAGTTGCAAGAAAAATGCAGGAAAATAATCTTGACATTCAGATTAGCTGAAACTGAGAATTAATGCTTAACACTGGGTACCCAATCTTCACAGTACCCATGTTACCCAGATATTTAGCATACCCAACCTGAGTACTATAGTCTGTTTTTTTCATATGCTTGTAATGCAAAAATGCTGAAAGTAAGTACGCATGCAGAATTTCGTGCCGAGATAATATCCCTGTTGACTGAATGTTAGGAATCGATTAACCGGCAGCGGTAAACTGTGACTAAACGCTTAACTAAACTCGATAACTCGTTCAAATATAATGTCCAGCCGGTGCGAGAAATGTCCGAAAAAAAATCGCACGGCTAAAAAAAATATTCGCTCTGCGCAGAAAAAGCTAAACAAATGACCAGCGCTGCGGCGCGATGCATCGAATTTTGAGATTTCAACTTTCCAAGGCACACCAATTGTATCACGATCTTAACTCCCAATTTTTTCCATTAAATGAAGACCGTGTGCAAAATTTGTTTTCTGATTTCCAACTTTTTTCCTGACAAATGGCCTTCAATTCGGTCAAATTTCAATTGCTGCGGTTTTTTCCGTGATACAGTATAGTGCGGGCACGCGCGGTAATTTGACAAGCAATGTATACTTTATTTCATCTTTTTTCGGTTACAAGCATTTCAGAAAAAACAGACTATATATCTAAGTACCTGAACATTGGAATATATACGTGTTTTACCCATACAATATCTTGTTAGAAATTCGGGTAAACAGGTCACCCGAATACCTAGGTAGCACCCAGGTTTCATTTTTGACATTGACCTGGTTAGATATCCCCAGGTACCCAAAATACATGGGTACGCAGTATGAAGCACGACTGAGGATCAGCAATTTAATCCAGACGTTCAAATTATTCGAAGGTTGGATTATAGTGCAACTATTCATAGGTTTTTTATAGTGCTTATGACGCCTTCTCAATCCCACGCATAAGTTGAAAAAAACAAAATAACTATAATATGCCAGTCACTCACTATTTTTCAGCTAGAAGAGGCATGTATTCGGATCAGTTCGGGCTTACAATGCTATATTGCTATTGGTTTAACATGTCTCCACATTTGAATGAAGTCAACCATTTGCTCGCATATAATTTTCATCCGGAAAAATTTTTCTGTGGTTGATACAATGCTATAGGAGGACAAAACGCACGAAGCTGCAGGATATACTTTTCCACGGACATGAAAAATTTTTAATGAGAAAAAATAAAAATCCAAAATCACAAAAGTGGATTTTTCAAACTTTAACTCAAATTCTCAAAAATGTAGTCCAATTTTTTTCTAGCTTGGCTAGTATCCAAGCAAGTATATTCTTCTTTTTTCTGCCCCATCGGGGCATTTTCTAATCAACTAGTTGAATATAATTGGCGCGCGTGTCTTATGACCCTGATTTGAGGCGTATTTTACATAAATTGTATTCACCTTCATCTTTGATACGAAAATTTGTATGAATGCTTCAAAGCAATTAAAATTTATTTTTGAGCTGACATCAACAGTACTATGCTGTGACGGTACTCACCTAAATATGAAGCGAAACACCTATAGTCTGTTTTTCTTGAAAGGCATATTTCATATCGTCACTATATCCCGATAAATTATATGCCGTATGGGACTGAAAATTTGTGAGCTTACTCAACTAACCTCGACCATTTTTTTGAACAAAAAATCGAACAGTCGGAGCTAAGTGTGAAAGACTTCGAGAGGGTACTAAATTTTTGTCATTTATCAATTTACAAGCATGTCTGTCATATTGACGTGGCAAATTACAATTTTATCCTGTGTTAGATACCCTAGTCTTTCTTTGAATCATGCTCGACAACACAACATTCTTACTGTGGTAAACATGCAATTTGAAATTCTTTTACCAGATGTGTTGTTTGATAACTGCGGCACAGGTACATTCGCTTATTATGTACACCAATTGGTGGACCCATTACCACTATGCCGGGTCAGGATTTTTCGCCTTGTGGACATTTTCGGCAGTTTGGACAGCCATCCATGGTCTGCCGAACAAGTCTCGTAAAGATTGACAATATGACACTTTCCCATATTTGACTTTTGCTGCAATGCTTCAAGTTTACTGGTGGTGCATTTTATTGGTCGAAAGAATATGACATTACAGAATTATAATTATTGTGGTGTTATTTCAACAGCCCCAAAATAAAATCTTTTTGGAAATAGTTTTCAGAATAACTGACAGTAAATAAGTTTTTATTTTGACTGAAAATATTCATACAAAACCGACTTTTGTGATATGTAAGCCTGACGAGATTCGTACCACAGTCCAATCCCCGAACACACTGAACTACGCACAACCGAGGATGGCCAGCCTGGAGTAAGGTCAACTGTCACTCAAGAAAGTGCAAGCCGTACTCGTCTAGTAAAGTAATAACTATTGCAATGCCAGACTGTTACTGACGTCAAACATTCGTGCGTCAAAAACAAACTTTATCAAAAATAATAGACGCAATTGACAAATGGCTCAAAACCCAAAAAAACAAAACAGCTGCTTCTCCACAAGCACAGTGCTTTTTTTTCAGGCACCAGACCAAAAACAAAGCAAAGAAAAACACACAAAATCGGCCAGATACTGACAATTTATGACTTTTGCATAGAAAAAAGAAAGGACAGTTTTATTTATATTTATTACACCAGGAAAGAAAGGAAAAAGGAAATATAAAGAACACAAAATGAAAAACAAAGCCTGCACACAAGATTATGATGAAAAGTTTAGAGATCACCAGGTAACAGCACTACATTCCCGCCCCAAAGCGCAAAAGACTCGTGTGCAGCAGGAGGCGTACACAACTGATAATGGACTTACTTGCTGACGTTGGCTTCCATGGTCACAACCCCGTGCGTCAGCAGGAAAAAGTACGAAATGTCATCGACGTAAAATGATTTTCTTTGGACTTGGCCGCAGGTTTATTTGAAAAATGTCCAACGATCGAAATAGATGCAGCGTCTAATGTGGAGGTGCTGGCTCAGGAATGGATAACTTTCACGGAAACTAGTCTAGTGCTTGGGGTAGAATTACATGTGTTTGTAGAAAGATATGTGACCGTGACCTTGGTAGTACAAGAATGTTTTTGCATAATACATAAAATTGTGCGTTTTACAACTTACATAAAATTTAACAAAGACTTTTGAGGCAATTATACACATATTTCAGAGATCCAAAAATTTTTTTTACAAAAGTAGCACAAAAAAATCTTTCTGTTACACGAGTTTCCAAAAACTAGAATTTTTTTATTAACAAAGATGCAAAGCAAAATTTACTGAATTGGTTTCTTTTACGTCAAAAATTAAATGAAATGTCAAGTATAGAGTACAAAATATTTACAATGTGTTCACTGCTCTTTAAACATTCACTTCCTAAAGCAATTTAGTGCCTCTGGAGTTTGGCACCATTTCTTGCTTGGCGGGAAATCACAACTGTGGCTGTAACTGTGACCGTAACCCTAACCAACACGTCTTTTTGTACTAGTCGATGACTGTACCAGCATCGACTGGCTCTCTATATTTTTGTGTCCCTCGATCCACCTTAGATCTTGTTCATGTTCTCTGATGCACCAGGTAGGGCCTGAATTTAAGCCCGAAAGCCCAGCCCGGCTCGAAATATGAGCTTCGGGCTGTCTGAACAAATTATCGAGGCGGGCCGTGCCGACCCATTTTTCAAAAGTCCGAAAAATCCCGAGAAAATTTTGATGTGCAGGGTATAGTTTTTGATCATGTTTGTTGAGATTAATGTATCGAATAAATTTTGTTTGTGACAATTTTTTTCAGTGTACCTGAAGAAAATCAGGAGATTTTCGATTTTTCAATTTTTTTAAACAAATTGAGGGCCGCTAAACCTGAGTTCGCCCGGACCACTAAAACCCTAAGAACGGCCCTGGTGCAACATCTTTATCATTTCAAAAACCGAATAAAATATAATGTAAACTGACAGAACGGTATGTAAAAATGCAACATCAACCCTTTTTACAGTTTTATGAAAATTTTTGCAAATTTACATGCCCACAACATCGTGAAAAATGATTTTTGTGTAAAATGATTGTTATCATGGTAATCATTGTCGAAAACTGAACAACATATGGAAAAATCTGGACAACTTTTTTTAAACTTATCACCCTTGATAATGGTGCTTGAGTGATTCTTACAGACATTGACACTGTGACCAGGAGTCGAAAAATGATAAGCTTGTATATTTTAGTGAATTTTGTACTGCAAATTACTGTAGGTATTTTTCCATGTAAATTTGCATATATTTTTGTAGGTACCTCAGTTTCAGACAGTTCGTTTTTTCCAGACATATGCATCATTAATTCTGACTGAGCTGTTGAATAATTCTTGTGTGCGCTCATTGTTTTCAATATTTCTGTAAGTACTTATCTTCCGTTTTTCGTGTACTCGTCATTCGTTTTGTCTGAGACTCTAACGGGACAGGACAGGTGCCGATCATCCAACAATTCAGCATAAAAATATAAAACAAAAGACGCATGTTGGTCATGGTCCGACTGTAGCAGGACCCGGAACAGAAAAACAGAAGACAATGAAAGGCTGGAAAGTACATACATAAAAAACCACTGCGTATTAAAGAACACACAGAGGTCAAACAATGACCACAGAAAAATTTCCAACCAGGATCAGTCTGAAAGGCGGAGTCTCCGTTTTCCGACTCGATCAGAATTTGTTGAAGAAGGTCGGTCAGTCTTCTCTCAGTTCTCAGCTCAGCTCGGCTCTCAGTTTTGCAGCACTCGATTCTCAGTTCAGCTGTTTGTAAACAGCTGCGGTTCTGTCAATAATTTTCGCAGAGCAGTTTAGAGCAGCCATTCTGTAACAACTTTCGGAATCTTACCAGAGTTTTATCATAATTTCGGCAGCTGTCCCATCGCCCGTTTTTGTCCAAAAATCGTATATCATCAAATAAATAATATAGTTTTCAACCGAAAAAAAGAAATTGACATTGGGAAACCCCATCCCACTTTTACTTACAGTATCTGACGTCATTTTCAGTACAGTTGACGTCACAACACTTAAATGTCGACAAAGTTTTATCTAAATCAAAAATGACTACGCATGATTTTGTTCATCCGATTTCGGTCGTCTTTATGATGATGAAATTCATCTTTTATCTACAGTATAAAACTTTCCATTCTAAGAATGTTCGCCGATTGTAGGCGACAATAATTCTCGGATTTTTTTCACTGCTGAATTCGGCTTTACAATAACCATATTTTGCCTATAGGCTCTCTTTACTCTAGAATTTTGATTGATGTGCTGAACAATTTAAGCTGTATCTCTAACTAGTTTATTGGAAAATGCCCCGATGGGGCAGAAAAAGAATATACTGCTTGGATTTTTGAGAACTTGGGTGAGAGTTTAAAAAATACAGTTTTGTAATATTGGATTTTCATTCTTTCTCATTAAAAAATTTTCCATGTGTGTGAAAGACTATATCCTACAGTTTTGTGCATTTTGTCCTTCCCATAGCATTCTATCAACTACAGTAAAATTTTTCTGAATGAAAATCGTATGCAATGATGCTGATGGATGAACTCTCAAATGTATACAAATAGTAAAGCAATAGCATTATAATTTCTGACCGATTCGAAACTGTGCCTCTCACTCTAGCTGAAAAATAGCGAGAGATGAGCATATAATGATTTTTAGCACTATAAAAAGCCTGGGGTTTCACTAATACAACCTGGGGATTATTACAGCATCGGGATTAAATTGCCGATCCTCAGTTTCATCTAAACGCAATGTGGAGATTATTTTCTTCCAGTGCACCAACAATCCTCTCTTCAGAATTAACTATAGTCTGTTTTTTACAAAATGCTTCCAAATAGAAAAGTGACACAAGGTAGTACTGTCGTCAAAATCGTTTAGATAGAGCTTCTGCCATACGATTGTACACTCAAAAAATTGTTAAAGACGCAGTCAGTATGCTCAGAAATTTCCAGACCTATATGATATATTGTTTATCTGAGAATCGTCGAAAACTGAAATGCTACTTGCTTTCCACTTTCATTATTTAGCAGCATTTCAAGATAAACAGACTATAGTACTGCAGTCGGTTCCAAGAAAGTGCCTCTTGCGCGAAAATTTGCTGTCTCTCGATTTTTGCTCTGTTTTAGCTCTCCGAGAGACAAAAGGGAGAAAAAAGATTCCAATAAATTTTCTCTGACAGAGATCTTGAGCGGGAGAGCCGGCTCTGTTAGAGAGCGGCTCTGCAAAATGACCTGCAAGAGACAGTTTAGAGCCAAATGGGTTCCTTAAATCAAAAAAGGTGCTCCCGCAAGCAAGAGCAGAGCTAAAATTTGTAAGTCTGCTAGGGGCTGGCTTACGACTGTCTTTGTTTTGTTTCTTATATTTTTACTACGTATTAGGTCGTAAATTAAGACAGCGTTATAAAAAATTACTTTTTTTTATTTAGCTTTTCAGATCCAAAAATTGACATTTTTGTTAAAAACGGAGCGCCGAGGACACAGTAAAACGACATTTTCTTTGGATGGGGTCATCGATGGCCAAAAATTATTTCAGGGGCGGACATTTAAAAAAAAATCGATTTTTTTCGGCTAAAAAGTTCGCAAATCACTTCAAAAAGTAGTTTTCATCTACAAAACGATGAAAAACGACGACCCAAAAATTGATGTTTTTGTCCGGTTGCTTCAGAAAACACAATTATTCAACAAATTGTCAACATTTTTGACAGTTTTTTCTCGACTGTCAAAGAATTGACATTTTAGTTGATTTTTTCTTCAAAAATTAACATTTCTAACAGGAAATTGATCTTTGATCGCGTACCTGTGGTATACGATGAAACCCATTTTAGGGGGAGGGAGTAGACAACTTTCTGAAGTCCACCAGCCATTGCTCGTTTTTCAAAGCGAAAAGTGGACAAATCACGCCCCTGATCAATGAATTTTTACTTTAAACATGATACTGAGCATCATTTCGGCGCTTGGCGCCGAAAAAGTTTTTTCTCTAACCGGTTTTTGGTCGAAAATGACTCGAAAAAGTCATTTTCAATGAAAATATGTATTTTTCGTCGATTTTCGGCCGGCTGAAGGGTTAGCTGTCTGAACTAGAAGTTGGAGGGGGAGTCGTCAACTGCCAATACGATTTAAAATTCCCCCCCCACTACAGGTATGTTTGATCGATTTTTGTTAAAAGATCAAAATTGACTTTCAGACAAACGACATTTTCAACCACTTTATGTTCAAACCTACCATTTTCCACTAAAAAATTGACATTTCTAACCATTTTTGTTGAGAAATTACTTTTGAGTGCCAGAAAAATTAATTTTCTGACTTGGTCGTTCAAAAATCACAATTTTCGACCAGAAAATTGACATTTTTGACCATTTTATGTTGGAGAAATGACCACTTTCTACCAAAGAGCTGACATTATTGATCCTTTTTTATACAAAAATTTCCACTTTACATACAAAAATTGACGTTTTCGAGGGTTTTTTGTTCAAAATGGCCTATTTTCTACCGAAAGTTGAAGTTTTCGACCGTTTTTTTCTTACAAAAAAGAATTTTGTGCCGAAATTCCTTAACGTTTTTTTTAGAAATTACCACCTCCTGGCAAAAAATTGATAATTTTAACCGTTTTTTTCTTGTTCAAAAATATCCCTATTCCACGAAAAATTATCACTTTCAACCAAAGCTGACTATTCCTAGCAAGGATTGACAATCGTCACTATTTTTCGTTGGAAAGACACCATTTTCTAGCAAAAGATCATATTTTCAATTGTCCTTCGTTCAAAAATCATTATATTCTAGCAAAAAATTTCACATTTTTAATCGTTTTTTGTTCAAAAATGAGAATTTTCTACTAAAAATCAAGAGTTTCCACAGCTTTTTGTTAAAAACCCACCGTTTTCAATTAGAAGTTGACATTTTAACCATTTTCTGCTCAAAAATCAATACATTCCACTGAAAAATTAAACTACTTATTTTATGGTCAGCCATAGAAAATTAGCAAAAAAATTAACAATTGAGGAGATAAAAAATTAATGAGGGAAGCGCTAAAGCGTCAAAAAAGACGTAAATTTTTGTCACAGAGCTGTCTCTCCTTTTACGCTCTCTTTTTGGCTCTCGTGAGAAAGTTCGCGAGCACTTGTGGAACGGATTTCCAGAGCCAACTCAGATCCGTCTCACGAGAAACTGTTCCAGCTGAGCCAAAGAACTGGCTCTGTCTCTACTTTAAACTGGGAGAGCAATATTAGTGGAACCGGCTGCTGATGTTTGAGCTTGAGTTCCGGAGTAGCGGGCATTTTTATATTTATTTGCTTCACACATAATGTTAGTGCAACCCGACTGCTCGAGCTGGGGATGATCTTGACATCAAGCTTGGGCTAATCATGATGACTTTGAGATTATGTCATACTTGAGTGCCATTTTGTTAGAGTTCGAGCAGGTTAGACCCTTTAGCGCAACTGGACCTTGGTTACAGTGATTGGGCACCATCTTCAAATGGGATAGCAGGGTAAAGCGTACAAAAATTCCTTTAAAAAGTTCCTGATTCAGCCATGCCTATATTAGGAGTGTGCATCCCGTTCCTGATTTCCACGCGCATTGCTCACACTCCCATGGTGGAATATTGGCGCGTACCTGGACAATAGGTTCAACTGGATGCAACTCGGTACCAGACAGCACCAGCTCGTGCTCTTTGTGAGAACCGATTCTAACTGAGAGAAAATGAGATCGAGAATTCAAAGACTAACCAAGCAAACAGGGAATCAGCTAATCGACCAGAGAATCAACTAACCAACCAATCAGTCATGGAATTAGTGAACCAATGAGTCGGGGAATCAGTGAACCATCTAATCACTAAATCAATCAACCGGAGAATAAACCAACCAACCAACCAAGGCATCAGCTAACCAACCAGAGAATCAATAATTATACCAACTAACTAATCGAGGTATCAATCAACTAGCCAATCGAGAACCAAGCAACTTTTTGATCTGGCCGCTGCCAGATGAATTGATAGGGTTTGTCCAGGTAAGTGTGGGTGGGAATGGAACGAAATTTTTTAAAAGCGGAACAGGAGCGGGAGGGATGGGTGAAATTGCTTCCCGTCCGCAATTGCCCCAAAAAGACATTTTTCTGGAAAATTCAGTTTAAATCCAAAAACTGTGAAACTATTTGTTGAATACTGTCAAGGAACAGTTGTGATAGCTTGATTCCGAGTACCTAGATTGAGAGAATAAACTTGTTTATAGCTTGCAATTGGTCAAACTTACGAAGTGAATTCTATAAAATGTGTAATATAAAAAGGCTGGTAAATATTATCCCGTGGAACGGGAGGACCAGGTCAGCGGCAGGAGGGGGATGGGAGTGGGATTGATCTGAGGTAATGCATATGGGAAGTAGGCAAGGTTTTCAATACCGCGCACACCCTTAACCTGTATTACTTTGACACAATTGCAGAATTTTCCTCATCCACACAATTTCAATGCTTGGAATTGGTTCACACAAATGATTTAGTTCAAAGAAGACTTTCTGCTGTAGCTTTTTCTCTTAAAAAACTGAATTGGATTTTAAGTGTCAGCTTACCACAATTGATTCCTGCTTTATCGACACTAAATCTAGAAAAGCGTTCAATGCAGTAGGAAGCACAGGTATGTGAGGGTGGATATGGGGTACATACACCCATAGTTTTGAAACTCGGAAATTTTTCATGTAAAAAATTTTTTTGGTCAACTTTTTTGGATTTTTGTATCAAAAAACGCAAAAAAAACAAGGCTCCGCTCCCTGTGCCCTCCTCAAAATTTCAGAGCTGTACATGTATGGTTGGAAGGTGTAATACTAATAATTCACCTGCACAATATGCTTTTTCACTGACATGAAAAATTTTTGATGAGAAAGGATGAAAATCTAATATTACAAAATTGGATTTTTTAACTCTCACGCATGGACTCAAAAAATATTATTTTTCTATAGCCTGTTTTTCTTGAAATGCTTCTAAATAATAAAAGTTAGAAAGCAAGTAGTATTTTAGATTTCCACGATATTCTGATAAACAATATATCATATAGACCTCTAAATTTCTGAGCCTACGGACTTCACCTTTAACAATTTTTCGGGCGAAAATTTTACGGTGAGAAATTTATGTAAACGATTTTGATGACGTTACTGATTTGTGGCGCTTTTCTATTTGGAAGCATTTTATAAAAAACAGATTATAGCTTGGCAACTATCCAATCAAGTCCTATTGCTGCCCATCGGGGATTTTCCAATAAACTAGTTGAAAATATTCAACGTAAATTTACAAAGATATTTCCTATAGTCTGTTTCTTTTGAAATGCCTCCAAATTATGAATGTGGAAAGCAAGTAGTATTTCAGATTTTTACGATTTTCTGATAAACCGTATATAATAGAGCAATAGAAATTTGCGAGCATACTGAACTAACCTTTAACAATTTTTCGAGTGAAAAATTTTACAGTAAGAGCTCTATGTAAGCGATTTTGACGACGATACTGATTTGTGTCACTTTTCCATTTGGTAGCATTTTATAAAAAACAGACTATAATAAAATTTTGTCTTATCGTGAGGGATTAAATCGCTTTAAATTAGATAGATTGGAAGTTCACTGATTGAAATTTGATACCATCACCAAATATAAGATTTCTTTTGCATGCCACCCTCATCAAGTACTCAATCTAGCCAACACAATTTTCTTTACATTACCAAGCAAAATCCTGATTGTATAAAAATGATTTACAATTCGGAGCGCCAGAATATACAATTATCCTTCACGTTGTAAGTTTCAAAAGGATTTTAACGGAAAGCGAAAAAAAAATATTTTTTCGATTATTTTTACAAAATCCTTTTGTGGTTCCCAAAAGTTTCGAATTTTGTGAACCTAATCTGTTTTGCATTTGGCCCATGATTAAAACAGCTTGGAACAGTGACAGAGTTCTTGATGGTTGAAGAATTTAAACTTGTAGTTGCCGGTCTGATTTTTTGAATTTTAATTGCACGCTTTCAATATGATTTTTATATTTAGTCTCCTGGTATGGAAAATGATTAAATTGACTGCATAATTAGACCATCAACTCATCATTTTTGCTTTCGCCCAAATTCATTAAAAATGACTTTAAGCTGATTTTCTAGCTGGTTAGCTGATTAAAAACGTCATCTCATTGCTTTAGTCTGAAAATCGTTCTAGACAGAAAAATAAAACTTGAAATCATTTAATATGTCTTGAAAAAATTCATTTCCAGTGTTCTAGAGTAGGACCTGAATCGGGCTTGGAATTTCCAGCCCGGCCTAAAATCGTGCTTTAATCTTGAGGCCCGGCCCGGCCCGATTAAAAAAACAAGGCCCGAAGTACGAATGTAATTTCATTTGGTATTATACTATTGTTTCACATTGCACTTATAGTTAAACATGATACAACAATCAAGGAATAGTCACATTAAATCGATATTACCATACATGCACGAGGGGGGTTTGACCCCCAGCAATGATTGAGTAGACGAGGAAGGAAAATGAGCAAGAGAGAAGAGAAAGTCGTCATAAAAATAGAAATGATGCTGTAGTTTACCAATTTTTTTAAACAAACCATACTTGATTCCAAAAAAGTAACATTAAAACTTTAAAAAGTGCCATCTAAGGCAATAATTTGGCGTATCCCCAATAAAGCGAAACTCAAAATAGCGAGACTCAAAACAGCGTTTCTCATTACAGCGGAATCTCAATACAGCGATTCTCATTACAGCGAAGGCCCAATACGGCGATCCTCAATACAGCGATTCTCAAAACAGCGAAGTATCAAAACAGATTCTCAAACTAACGAATTTTCAAAACAGTTATCTTTAAGATGAAAAATTGAGATTTGGTGGGGTCGACGTTTTTGCACATGGCCCATTTGGTCCTCCTTTTCGGTCTGGTGGATGCTGATTGTCACACATTTTGGCACCAATCGCCAGATTTCTGACACAGCTTTATAGCCTCATGTGTTTTCACGATACGGCTACTCTCAAAAGAGTGAATCTCAATACAGCGAATACTAAAGATTTCTATGCATTAGAGTAAACACCCACATCCTTTTTGTGATAAATATGCAAATCAAGTAAATTAAAATCGTTTTTGTTAGTTGAGTCTACTTTTAGTTGCATTTGGCCATCTAAATTTCACATGTTTTTGTGCTACAGGTGCGGTAGGTATGCACAAATGCCAAAATCACAAAAAAATTTCTGTGAGAAAAACATTCCTTCGAAACGTTTGAAAAAACAAAAGCAAAAAATTATCATAAGGATTCACCATTAAAGTTGTTTTGTAGGTGGTTTAATTGCATTGCAAAAAAATTAAATTGACGGAATAAATAAAATAAAATGAAATAACTAAATAAGATGAAATGAATAAAATAATTAAGCAGTAAAGGCAAAACAAAAAATGAATGATAAAGAGATGAGAAGTTAAATAATGTGGTAAAAAGTGGAACAAAAGTACACAACCTGAAAAAATTATACAAAAAGTAGCACAAAATAAGAATATTCAAAGCAATAAATCGATAGAAGAAAAAAGAAACAAGAAAGGTGCACGTGGTTATGTTATTAATAAACAAGCCAGAATAAAAACTGTAATGTCGTGAAAACACATGAAGCTATAAGGCCATGTCAGAAATCTGGCGATTGGTGCCAAAATGTGTGACAACCAGCATCCACCGGATCGAAAAGGAGAACCAAATGGGCCATGTGCCAAAACGTCTACCCCGTCCAATCTCAATTTTTCCATCCTAAAGTTTGTTTTGAAAATTCGTTAGCATGAAAATCTGTTCTGATACTTTGCTGTTTTGAGAATCGCTGTATTGAGACTTCCCTGAATTGAGAATCGCTGTTTTGAGACTTCGCTGTTTTGAGAATCGCTGTATTGAGACTTCGATGAATTGAGAATCGCTGTTTTGAGACATCGCTGTTCCGAGAATCGCTGTATTGAGTCTCGCTGTTGTGTGTTTCACTGAATAGGGGTGAAACCAATAATTTCACATATCTGACTTATACAGGTTGAAGAAATTGCCGATTGGATGCTAGAAGACTTTTCTAAGACCTTTCTTTTCATTATTAAGAACGAAAAAATGTCTATTCCACACCCCTGTCTTGGCTGACCGCCAGTAGAATTTCTATGCGGTGTGTCACGTGCTGATCCATCAGTGCCGCTACCCTTGCGGACAACTTGATTAGTATCACGGACCGAGTGCATCTCAGGTTGAGTGAGTATGTCTACTGATGTTTCCCAGGCACCAGTGGCACACAGACACAACCCTCAAACAAGAGCCGTAGGTGAGAAGGTAATACTCCAGTCATCACCTAGGACTCAAGTGGCATCTTGGAAACCCACAGTAACCCAGTGCTGACATCAAAAGAAGTGATATACACTACCACACACTCGGTGCTGACCTCAGGTAACTGGGATGTAGGTGCCATAGTCTCATATTGCAGTATGTACGCCAAAAAGTAAGAGCCTACGGCTACAGACTTCTTACGGCAATACGGGGCATGGCCGTTGCTGACGCCAGAATAAGACTGTAAAGTCTTAATTCCGATACCTGAATAGAGACTTATCATTGTGGACATCAGTAGATAGGGCCCTAAGGCCAGCAACCCTGCTACGACAACACGGAGCATCGCCGTTGCTGACGTCATAAGGTAATAGCTGAGTCTCAGTTATCCTACAACAATGATATGAGATGCAGTTGTTGCAGACGCCAGATGTGCGGTTTGTAAGGCCTCACATCTCCGAACAACAATAGGGTGCATTGTTGTTGCTGACGTCAAAGACTGAAGTCAGAATAGCTGACCGGTCGTAGTGCAACAACAGGAGCCTCTGCTGTTGCAGACGTCAGAAAGCTGGAGGGCCACCCACCCCTTAAAGCAACAGCAAGGGATGCAGCTGTTGCCAACGCAGGGGGAGGACACAGAGAACCATTAACCCCTTAATGGCCACATGCTATGCGGCCATTGCTGACGTCAGAGGCATAATCTAGCTAGGTATGCCTCAGTGCAACAGCAGCATGTGAGGTAGTTGCGGACGTCAGAGGTAGGGTCGCCCAAGACACATCACCTCATAATAACAACACAATAAGTTGTTGTTGCAAACGTCAGTGGTCACGATCGGTAAGATCGTCACCACGTGCAACCACCTAGAGAGAGAGAAGAGAGAAGACCATACAGTAGTGGAAAAAATAATAAAATGACCTACTGAAGGGTTGCCAACTATGACGTATGTGTGACCGGTGAAGAAAATGTTTTTTTTTTGATAAATTTGAATAGAAGTGAAAAGAGAATGTTTTATTTGTTTTTGGTAGGAAAAAGGATAAATTTTAATTTGTTTATTTAGAAAAGGGGAGAAAAAAAATGGGTTATTAGTTTTTATTTGAGTTGATTTTTGAGATAAGAAAATTTATTGGGTGAAAAAGTTATTATAATTGGGTCACATGCTACGCATAGAAGACCAAAAAAATAAAAAGTAAAGCAAATAAAATAAAATTTGAGGCCCAAGAGATAAGCAATGTGATCTGCTAAGTACGGTGTTATATGTGTCAACAGTATAATTTTTTGGCTTGTGTGGCCGGAAAAATGAGCAACTTGGCTAGTGCTCAGTGAAGATAAGAAAAATTTTGAAAAAGTGTGTTGACACACATACCGGACACAAGTAACAAATCACGACCACACTTGTCGTCCAGAATCAAGAGTGGAAGGTGTACTGTATCTCGTGATTGGAGATCCTGAAACCCTCAGGGGCAGTGAAAACCTCATGGGCTGTGATACTCAAGTACCCGTACCCAGGTATACTGTAGTTAGAGTACGTGCAAATCGCAGTTGTACTGTAACCAACAGGCTATACGGCGCTACAGTAACCTATCTGATCACATGCAGTGGATGGAGGCCCAAATTAAGGAGAAAAATGGAAATGAAAAGAAAAAGAAAGCTCAGAGGAGATTTAGGCAGAATACTCTATTTACTCGACTCTGGGAATATATGACTCTTGGGGATTCACTCTGGGGAAAAAAATCGGACACCAGGGGATTAATTAAAGCTTACGGGTGTTACTGTACTCATAAGGCATTAAGTTACTCACATGAATCATTAATTTAATCACACGTGGGGCAAATCCTGACCTACAGTAATTAAATTCTACTCAAATGCGGTGCTATCTGAGGTGGTGTTAAACTCGAACATAAGGGCCTATTCCGACCTAAGGGGTAGTGTACCTGCTTACGGGCATATCCGACTTACATGAGGGCAAAAAGTTCATCCATAGGGTCAGTAATCCACTTTGAATGCGAATTAGCGGACCTGATAGAGGTTACCCCACTCAAGTGGCGATTCTCATGATCTGAGAGGGGTTTCCCCACTCAAACCGAAAATTTACCTAATTGAAAGAGGTATCTCACTCAAAAGAGTAAAAGGTTCATTCCTAAGGACTGTAAAGTCAGACTTAAAGGTCGATTTTCCAGCCTCGCCATGTCACATTAAGTAGAAATTGGGAGCCATGTCACATTAAACGAAGTGGTGATCAGTAACATTGATGGGAAACCCATACCATATCCCATAGGCAATATGGCCATGTCACTGGAAGTGGCATGCTGTGACCCCGTTGGGTGGCTCCGTTTGGTTTATCTACTTCGGGAACCTAACCCAGCTGGTACTACCACAGGTAAACCTATCGTGTACCTCGGCCTTGTCCTAGGGTTCGGCTGTAGAATAATGGACAACGCGGCCGGGTCAGGGGTGCCAATCCCTAGTCCTCATTCACTGAGAATGAGGGACGGTGCCATTCCCAGAATGGCGTACTGTAGGGGACCCAATTGTTAACCTAAATCCCCTTTATTGGCCCTGACCTTGAGGGTCTGAGGGCTTGCTCAACTGAGGATACTTCCGGGGGAAAACTAGCTTAGGGGAGACTCCCACAAATATACCCTCAAAAATAATAACCCCTGAGAAGACTTAGTAATCCTCTTCTCAAACTACTCAGCGCTGGGCGACGGGTTCTGGGGTCAAAGCGTGGGTCCTACGGACGGGGACGAGCGGGTACAGGAATCCGAGCCATTCGGTGTGGGGTAATGCGGCTGCGGATCGGCAGGCAGCAGTATCAAACGTTTCCTCAGTGAGGGCGACGGGGTTCTTGATTAACGGCAACGGGGATGAGTTCCTACGGTCGGGTTACTGTAGTGGTAATGTATATGAAGGAGGCTGGAGGTGAGAATATGCAAATTTTATTCGACGAGCGGCAAACGCAGTTGAAATATAACAAATATAATAATAAGGGGATGAACGGCAAAACGCAAGGGGCAAGGCTGAAAGGCAACAACCGATTAGAGTCGAAGACAAGACCCAAAAATGACAAAACATGCCCTTTTAAAGGGCTTCATAAACTACAGTATGCCTTGGGCGGAGTTAACACTCCCCCAAGCTAACTTCTGCAGCGGAAATCGTTGCAGAAGATGCCTATGGTCACATAGACATTTTCCAGTTCACAACGTTAAGCATTGGGGCGAGTTTCCACTCTCCATGCTTAACATAGTGAGAATTTCAAACTAGTCGTTTCAGGTTGTGAAACGTCGCTAGTTTTTACTGATAAGAGGTGCATGTTGTGCTCCAATTACAGCGATGAGCTCGGAGAGCTTATCTCTAACAGAAATTCTTGACTAGCGGGTACATACCGTAGTCTACGTGTGCGATAGAAAATAATAAATCGAAAAGGAAATAAAATGTGCACAAATGAAACAGAAACGAAACATAAGAGGGTACACACATAAATTGCATGTAAAAATTATAAAAACGAAATGCAAAATTGATGCAAATTACTGTAACACAAAATGTAATGAAAAACATAACAGAAAATTGTGATGTGAATCACGTGACGTTCGACCAAATTCGTCGGCACGTGACAGGTGCATGCATGGATACTACTAGTAGCATAGCCCGGAACTCTGGGGGACAATGGTTAAGCATAGGCGAAAAAAATTATCGTGAACTATGGATTTTTGGGGCGCCCCCTGGGGGGCAATGGTTAAGCATAGGCGAAAAAAAGTTCTCGTAGACTATGGGTTTTGGGGGGGGCAATGGTTAAGCATAGGCAATGGATAAGCATAGGCGAAAAATAGTTGTCGTAGATTATGGGTTTTTGGAGCAGGTCTGGGCACCCCCTCCCCTCTGATGTCATGTGACCAGAGTTGTCCTCAACTACGGTTTAGGGTCATACCCAGGAGTCAGGGAGGGGTAGGTTCAAGGAGTTGTCCTCAACTATGGTTCCACTGGGAGTCCAGGTGGTGTCTGGCGGACCCCAGCAGTAGTAGGCGTGTCCCGCAGTGTCTGAGACGTCCGGCGGCATACCCTAGTGATGGGTAGGGTGCGTCCTGTTCTGCCATCTGGATCGGCAGGGTCCCGGGCATACCTAGGAGTTATCCTCAATGGTTCTAGAACAAAAGTTCTAGAACTTCCATAACATGTTTCTTTACCTGCGGAGCAGGTGAAAGAGTATTCTGTAGTATCAGTGAACGCCAACAACCATGATATTTAGTTAAAACAGTTCTGCAGAAAGATGGTGACCTCATCGCAGTCTGCAGGTGTAACTTCACCGGCCCGACTTGTCTATCAGACAAGTTGTCACCTAGCTGACGTTGACGTTGACTACTCTGAGGTGGCTATTCATCCAACAGGGCATGTTAAACCATTGAAGAGCTCTTGGCCTTGTTGGATAGACATGCCTGAGCTGTGAAACAGGGTGTTGGACTACTTTTTTCATAAATACAGGGTGTCACTTTTGAAATCATAACTTGAGGGTCATCTTAGTATACTATAACAATCTTTCAAAGCAAACATGCCAGGGCTTGCCCTGAAGACTCATCCCTGTTCCTGTATTGCTGATTTTAATTCATATTTTTTATTTTTGAAACATGCAGATTGTTAATCTGACGGCTAGTCTGAACCTTCATACATGCTTAAATTTAAAAAAATTGGCCGAAAAATGGCCCCCAGAACTTATCAAGCATAAGCCAAGATGTTTCTCAGGATTAATCCTGCGGGTCGAGATCCCCAGAGCCACGATTCTGACTTTTTCCTCTGGAAAATTAGTCTGTACAGGCGTCAAAAGCAATTTGGACGCAGAAGAAGCATTAAAAAAAGTTTTAGACATCTTGAACATGAAAATCGAAAATTTTACAATAAAATTTCATAATTACGCAGGCACAACCAGAGTAGATTTTTGCGTAAATTTAGGAAACTGTATAATTTGGACCATAAAAATTCGTATTTTAACCTGGAAATCTTTCCTGGTCTTACCTAAAAACTTCGCGAAATACTGTAACTGTATTTACATCAGGAAAATTTGCTGTCACTAGTTCGAAAAAGTGTTCAGACTTGTTTAAAACTGATATAATTTTTAGAGCTGTTTTGGAAAATTGTCAATAAATAACTAAACAAGTGTCTTACCTTTAAAAAATAACTTACTAAACATCTATCTCCTTGCATTCAGCCTTTCGTCCAGATCAAATAAAAATTCGAATTCTTCACCAATATCTTCTAATTGAAGCTGAAACAAAAGAAGGATTAAAGGGGGTAAACTTCACCACATTTTCATCCAAAACATGCAAACGTCTTAACAACAGAACAAATGCTGAACTATTAAAAGCATTCTATTTAGACAGGTTCATACAATTAACTGAAGGCAGAGCAGCACAACACGGAATTTGAAATTCCAATAGTAGTAACAACCGACTGTATAGGTCCTACGGTTAAGCATATCCCTATCTTTTGTGTACGACCTATAATTTGTAATTTTTGGCCGATTTATAGGTCATATGGTAAGCATATACGGTGGACTTTTTGTCCATTTATAGGTCGTATGGTTGAGCATGCAGGTTCTGGAGTTACTGTAAGAGTGGAATTATGATAATTTTTGGATTATGGTAATAGTGGTGTTAGGGTAATAGTCGTCTTACTGTAGGTGGAAAAGGAAAATTAATGATGAACAAAAACTGGGAAAAGGAAAATTAAAATGAACAAAAAATGGGAAAGAAATAAAAGGAAAGCATGTATAAAAAACTACTTCCTCCATGGGCAGAGGAAGTCTTTCAAAAATTTGCACCTCCCGACCCCCTTTGACAAAAGGGCGCCACCTGCAGGCATAAATTTGTTCAGAGGTCCCATTCCTGAATGATCGTTCCAGTCAGTAAATGTCAGATTGGTCAGTAATGGTCTGTTCTATAAGTAAAATCTCGAAAAAGTCTATATGCGATAAATCATTACTACAGGTGCATGTGTATAAAGTTGGTTACCTGCCAAAAACAACCAAAAAGCTTTTTTATAGAAAAAATGACCAGAATGAGCCAGGTGTAGAAAGCCTGTAGAAAATTTGGAGAGTTCAAAAATCTTTACATAACAAAAGAAAAACTTCTGAATCAATGTCTCATTTTTGTTTTATTTTAAAATAAGCATTTAGGTCAACTACAAAAAATGGAAAAAGGAAAACTAAAAAAGTAAGCAAAACTGGAGAAACAAAAAGAAAAAATGTATAAAAAACGACTCCCTCCACCCACTGAGGAAGTCTCCCAAAAAAATCACAAAAAAAGCACACTCTCTTATGAAAAATGACCAGAAAAAGCTTGGTATAAAAATGTGTAGAAAATTGGATACACTTTAGATGAAAAAAAGAACTGTCCTCAGTGTAGAAACCATAATTGATACTACAAAAATAGATGAGGGAAAGAAAGAAAGAAAGAGAACACAGCATGCATATACACAAAAATTGTACCATAGGTTAAAGGTCTACTAAATCATTGAGGCTAGACATACATATACAATAATCTCTGTATAGAAATTGATACATCTTATAACGTATAATGATTTACACAGGTAAATGTGTGATTTTGTATACCAACTGTTTTCCAGAACAAACATAAAAAGGTTAGGCAGCTGAAGCCCATTTAGATCACAAAACCAATTAGAAATGCTAGAAAAGGTCAATGGTTCTATAAGAGATGGTAGCAAGAGACACTTTACCAAAACAATTAAGGCCCTGCTTATTTTTGATGGTTTTCTGGTATAACCTAGAATCTTCAAAGAAAAACCGAAAAGATTCAACCAAAAAAAGCAGAGAAAACCAGAAAAGGTTTAATGAGGAAAAAGAGGTATAAATAGGAAAATAGAAGAGGAAAAATCATTTTTTTTATTCTTGTGTGATGACGACGACAACAACTACGACGAAAACAGAGCCAATATTCCTAGCATTCATTGCTGTGCTGAGGGCTGCTTATGTGGCGTACAGTAGGTTAATATTATGAATATATTTTAATTTTCAAAATTAATATGAATACATTTTAAATATTTAAAAAATATTATTATTAATTTAGCACCATTTTTAAGGACGATCGACATCGATGCATTGGCATCCGTATTTTGGGAGGAGGCGTTGCTCAAGTTCAAAAACTGGTGGAAAAGCCAGCGTGGGGAGCAGTATTTGACTAGGACGAAACCCTCTTGGGGTTTCATGAAACACCTATGCTGGATGTTTGAAAACCCTATGCTGGATGACAAACAATTAGTCTTGCACATGTGGAATATCCTCCCGCCCTGTGCGAGGGCTCAGTGGATGAATGCCAACCAGAAATATGTCGACCACCACCTAGGTTTAGCGCTGCCTCATTTCTAGTAAGCTTTGATGTTATACTTAAAGACATGTCTTACTTCTATAGGGATTCAATAGCTAGCATAATATTATCTGCAACTTCAACTATTTTAATAAATAAGAACATGCTTTTAACTTCAATCTTATAAGCTTCATTGCCAGTAGATATAAATTCCTGCAAACAAAAATCATCTCTATGTCTGTATAAATCAATTTTCAAGGTACATTGATTCAAAAGAAAGCATTCTTGCATAAATAGATCGGCATAATTGGGGGCCAATAATTCAACAATTGTACTGTTTTTGAACATTCACACTCTTTCCAAAACACCTTTGTTTTTCTTTATATCAAGAACATCGTCATTTTCAAAAGTAAAACCAGCAGCTGTGACATGTGTCGATTTAGCATCATGACCATGGTTCAATTCCATTTCCAAATAAGATCTGTAAGCATATCTATCCCCGCTAAAATGTTGAAATGTTAAAATTTAAAAAAACATGTGAACATACATTTAATTATAAAACTTATCTGTCAGATATTAATTTTCCATTTAGATAATTTTTGATCTGTTTAAAAACTGTTTTGCCGATCAAATTAATTGGTACGACAATGTTACTGTTGAGATTGTTGTTGGCATTCAATGTTAAAGTGCAAGCAGCACCATTAGCTTTCATTGTTGTGCAGGTCTTTCCTTAAGGGTTCAAGAAAAGTTTGGTTCTGGTCTGAACTGACCTGTTAGAGCTAATTCCTTGGCTATGCCTCGGAGAATGCACAACAGTCTGGTTCCCCAGACCTGCCAACAACAATTAATAACTTACCTTTAATCGGCTGAAACCATACAAACAGTGTAGTACTGCGCAGTATCATTTCCCAAATGTGTGGCAAGAACCTCATCATCAAGATCCAGAGCGTTTGGCTGTGAGGGCTGGTTCAAACCACTAATGGTATTGTTATACTGATGGGTAGGGCAATCATTGTTTCAGGATCCTGCTGGGGGACCGTATTCATTCCGAGAAAACTGATTTTGGATGAATGGGCGTCTACCCTGAGGATTAGAGTAAATATTCTCACCAGGCTGGCCAGCATGGTAGCAGGGGCAGGCGGCTGTGCGGTGTTGTCCGGCTACTCCACAGTGGCGACATGGACAATCGCAGCAATCTGTGGTGTGGGCGGTGCTGCGGCAGAATTGGCAGCGACTGTCCATGGAGCTGTTGCTGTGCAGGACGCGACATTTGGACTCATAGTGCCCACCATAACCGTGGTGGGAGCACCATTTCCAGTCAGCAGTGCCTCGCGGTGGTCAAGTGGCAGCTGGCAGTGCCGCAGCAGGGGGGGGGGCAGTGTGGGCAGCAGCCATGGGTGGTGGTGGTTGTGGCGAGCGGCGCTGGGTGGCTTGCTGGTTGCAGGTCACTGCCGCGCTAAGTGCGGCTTGCTGTGCTCGCATTTGATTAATGCTGGCAGCCAGTTGTCGTAGTTGGCTGCTCAGAGGTTCCGAAGCGGCAGCTGTGGCAGCATTGCGGAATGGCATGTCTGTGGCAGTGACAGCGCGGTGTCCTGAAGAGGAGAACACAGCATTAGAAGGTGCAGTTATGTGAATTTCTTTCTGAAAAAGTTGTGATTCCACATAACAGGCAGCCTTAGCAGCCTCTGTCAGGGAGGTAAACTCCCAAAACTTTACACTATCTCTGAGGGTAGGTTTGAAACCCCTGAGAAAAATTGGTTTGATGATTGATTCTCGAGTGGCAACCGTTAAGCTGGGATAGGCTACCCGTGACATTTTCTTAAGGTGCTCAAGGTACTCGACTGCTGATTCAGACGGTTTTTGCATTCGATCATGAATGAGCTGCTGATGAATGTCTGAGTCCCGTCCTTCTGGGAATTCCTGCTTAAGGAAAGTGACGAACTCATCATACTGTGTAGGCTGTGGTGTTCGGCTCTTGAACTCCTTAATGGAGGTGAGTGCAGCCCCCGTAAGACAGGATTCCAAAAAGGCAATTTTGAAAGCATTGTCAGTGTCACTAACCCCTTGTAAGGTCAAGAACTGGGTCAGCTTATCCAGGACATCTGGGGTAGAATCGCCAAAAGTTCCCGAAAATGTAGGTCGGGCCCTGAGACCAGCTACATTTGAAAATCGGAGGGGGTTTTGACCCACAGTATCCAATTTCTGCCTAAGAGGGTTGATGGCCCTGTCAAATGCAGTTTGGATTATTTGCTCATAGTCCGGAGGATCGGCGGGCATGAGGACCTTTTTCCTTGAAAGTTTGGTGATTTGCTCAAACTGTTCAGCCAGAGGAAGATCAGTAGGTACTAGTGGAGTACGTCGAGACTGAGACTTATCCGCAATGGTGAGGAAAAAGAGATAAAAGTGTCAAAAAAGTAATAAGAATAAACAATCTACTTTTTGGTGGCCTGTGGGTGGCGGCAGAGCAGCATCTCTTGAGAGAGGGTGGCAGCAGTGGTTGGTTTGAGTCGGGTGGTGGTGTCGGCGTTTGAAGCGACATTGCAGCGACTGTAAAAGACAAAAAATTACACGTGATGACATGTAAATTGTCACTATATACACTGGATCTATATACAACCTTAGATCCTGAAGGGGTGGTCACACCTCATGATCAAGGGGCACTCGCCAGGAGTGACTTGAAGACAGAATGAAAAGGAGGAGGAAATTAAAAGAAAGAAAATAAAGAGAGCTATGAACAGCCGATCAGTGAATAAGAGTGATGTAGCTTCACTGGATGGAAAACCCACCTGGGGTTCTTTATACAGCCAAAAGAGGGTGAACACACAATTTTGGAATGAAATAGAGGAAGCATGGGCGCCTTATGCTTCCAAAAATGGTTGTATGAACCATATTAAATTTTGGTTGTATGAAACCATGAGGAACAGGGAAGTATGATCCCAAATGTCGGGGCAGACTTAACATGCGATTCCAGGTAGGATGGCTATGGGAAGCTGCTTAAGTCGGTATTGAACAATATCACAGTAAGTGGTGTGTAGGTGATTGGTCACACTATGGAAATAGGGAGTGGTGACCTAAGCGTACATAACTGGCCATAGGAATGGCGGCCAGAGGGGTACTGTAGGTAGGGGATAACTGTACGCTTGACCTTTGCACCTACTGTGAGCAAGAGGGGGTGCCTGCGTAGCTGCAGTGGACACCCTGATGGCCAACAGGTTGTCTCATGGAGATAATCCAGACGGACTTTATCATGAGAGATGTGCTTGTTGGTTGGGCCAAGCATTTCCATGCAATAGAAGTTGCTTGGGTTATTGACAAGTCGTCCCAAAGAGGTGACTCTGTTTGAAGGTCAACTTTGGGGAGAACGTGTGGATGATATAGGCGGTCACTCTAAGCTTTTAAGAGGTTGACTTGAGGGGAGGAAGATACTCCTGATTGATGAATACAAAAAAGGTACTTACAAGAAATTGGAAACGACTTTATTCAATATAAAAAGGTGAGGGGTAGTGCAGAATGGCGGAGCACGAAAAACTGGCTTGGGTCTTTAACCACTACGGAGATACGATAGTAAAGATCCTAAAGATCGGGCAATGCCAATATCAAAAAGAATCAAAAAGATAAAAAAAAAGATCCCAACTCAAGAGCATGATAAGTTTATATACTCTGTGAGTTGATGAAGAGATGATGCGCTGACTTCTCTTGATGCGAGCGAGAAGGAGCACATGTTAGAGTGTGTGTGATGCTAGTGACACGTAATGGGTAAATGGGTTGCCATCGTAACCATCACCAAACACTGTTCCAAAAATAATGCTCGACTGGGATTCGAACCCGGGTCTCTGTGACTATAGTGCAGCGTTCTTCCAATTGAACTACCGAGCCAGTGTTGCGATTGTTACGAAGGGGTGATGTACGGCCGTGCGACACGTGACATTCCCCCCTTGAAAGAAGGACGACCTCGTCCGTTGAAGATGCAGGTTTCCTGGGGCCCACCAATGTGGGACCAATCCAAGCCTCGCCATGACACGTATTGGGTAAACGCGTTGCCATCGTAACCATCCCCAAACACTGTTCGAAAAATAATGCTTGACCGGGATTCGAACCCGGGTCTCTGTGACTATAGTGCAGCATTCTTCCGATTGAACTACCGAGCCAGTGCTGCGATAGTTACAAAAGGGTGATGCACGGCCGTGCGACACGTGACACTAGTGTGTGAACGTAGGCATCAGTCACATTGGGCCTGCGGGGCGAGAGACAGCGCCCCAAAAGTGCCGAAAATAAGTGACTGATTAGTCATGCTAGAGGGCACAAAATTGCGATCAGACACTCGATCAAACTGATAAAAATACGATACAAAGTGACAGCAAAGTGCAAAAACAATTTACGTAATCAAAACGTGCACATTGATGTGAGGCACGTGACAAAAGCATAAATCATCAGTGTTGTTGATTTGAACAATGCAGCTCTTGTCTTTCAGGAAATAATTATGTTTTAAATACGAAAAAGTAAAACAAAAATTTCCCACCTTCCCGAACAAGTGCCCAAGAAAAAATACAAAAATTTTTGGTGTTTTTGAAAGCTAAGGACGATTTTGTCTAAAATTTTGTAAAATTCCGTTTTTTATGAACCTGATAAACATAAAACAGTCATCATCATGCTGCAGCAAAAGTGCTATGCAACTTGCATTTTCATTTGAGATAATATTCAAATGATCATTAAATCTTCGATTTGTGTTGCTTATCAAGCATCTTCCTTCAACCTGCAGATCAGGTTTCAAATTTTCGTCTGTTCGCAGACATTTTGGGCAAAATGGCTCAAATTTAAGCTTTTCTAGTTCAGGAAATGTAGCGGTGAAAATTTTCCAGTCAGGAACCTGAAAATCGCAGCTATTTTTCATGAAAATCGATCGGACATTTCTGCTTAGATTTTTCAAATCGCGAACATCATTGCAGACTGCTACTGATTCATCGCAGCTGCAACTGGCATATGCAGACGTCAAAAAACTAATAAAGAACAAGACAATCATATTTGCTTATAGGGATGAAAAAATAGTGTTTATTATAGACCGAAATAAGAAAGAATGACAAAAAAAGTAAAAAAAATAAAGGAAAGGAAAGAAACAAGACAACATGAATAAAGAAGAACAATCTGTCTTTGCATGATCAGATGAGTCATCATTCGACCATTTGGTGAAGTTCAAAAACAGTCAACAAAAGTTCTAAAAAAGAAATGTAAAAAACCAAAAGAAAATAAAAACAAGAAAAAGTAAAAGAAAAACACAGAAAAAAAGAAAAACAAAAAGTAAAAGAAAGAAAAGACATAAAGAAAAAGAATAGAAAATGGAACAAAAAGCATATATCAGGGAATCTATCTAGACAGGATCAGATGAGTCATCATTTTTGATCATTGAAAAAGTTCAGGAACAAAAAGTTGTTCCTAAACAAATGTTCTAGAACAATTGATATAAGCATAAAGTTCCATAACTTTAGGGAGGGGCTAATTTGATAATCAACGAATGAGATTTGAGATGGGTGGAGCTTATAAATATTCAACCAATAAGATTCAAGAATTTCTGAAGTTCTTGAAGTCTTAACATTTATGAACCTGAAACATTATTTTAACTCATTTTATTGAAACTTTCTTACTTAGATGGTCTGCTTTACCAAAATGGCCACACATCTTGAAATTAAATAAATAAACAACATCGCAAAATTTATACAATCACAAATTTGGGTCAATAATCAAACTTTAATCGATCTTTTGGTCCAAAAAATCGTTTTCCACGGCAAAAATCGTCATCCCATTTCTATAACAGATGAATTTTGGGCAACCATTCTTCAAGACGGATCTCCCAAAGTTTTAATAGCACCTAAAATTAACAAAGAAAATTAAGAACTTTTAATAAATAGCAAATTTTGGGAAAATCGACCCAAAATTTTATCCTTTATTTTTAACGAATATATAAAATTACCCAGAGATCAAAAATATAATTTCAATACCCAAGAATTTTGGGAAGCAATTTTCGGCGAAAGTTCAAGCCAGCAAAAAGGAGATGGGTGCCCTATTACTGATTTTTACAAAATTGGTGAACAATACCACTTAAGGGTAAAACTATTCAATTCCAAAGCAATTGGATATAAAATTCGGCTTAATAATACTGAACAAATTACCCAAGTTAAAATTTCCAAAATTTTTGACGATATTATTCGTCGGTTATTAGTTCATAGGGACAGTCAAGATAGAGTAGGGTTCGAAATTACTCACCCTAGTTTAAATCTGACAAAAATTTACGTCCCATTCTCCATGATTGAAGTAACTAATTCCAATCGAATTTTATCAATAATAGAAAACGTCTGTCAATCTAAAAAAATTCTAATTTAACGAACAATTCCACGCCAAAATCATCATAGTAGAAAACCCTACAGGGGCAGGGAAATCCCGATATGAAGGAACCACCACCATAATAGCAAACTGGGACGATTGGTTCAAAAAACACATGGGCTATGGATCCTGTTTCCTCCAGGTAGACAAAAATTAACCTTTTTACTGCATATATGTTAATAACAATGGGATCCTGATCATTTTTGAGATAAAATTAGCTACCTTTCTGAAGCTCTATCACTTCTTAAATCTGTTATTTTAGACTCCTATCTAAAAACACATTCTCTACTCTAAAATATATAAGACAGGGAATACATTTTAAGCTAAGAGTTTTTCCCTAAAAACCACTACTTTTGATTAAAAACTACCATGTTTAGATAAAAAATCAAGACAAGCTCTGTCTAGTAAGAGCTACAGCAAACAAAGCAAGAATAGACAAGGACCCTCGCTGGGATACCATTGAACAAGGGGAATCCAAATGGAAAACTTTACAAGGAAATCTCGCCAAAAAATTACAAAAAGACGTAGGCTTAGAAAATTTTGATCAGGCCTGCGGGTTAGATGAGGTTCAAAAATTCCAGGATTTCTTAGCCCCGAAATACCAAATTAAAATGTATTCCAAGGATCACTACAATGGGCTAATTTATAAATGTAGACCTTTAAAACTTTTATTTTTTGTCCAAAAATCTATATTCTTGATTTTCAGGACGCTGAGCAGGAAAAATTTTACACCATTTCCTTCAGGATTATCATTTCGATGTTATTACCAAAGTTCCTGCTTTTCTTGGCAAATCTTACCACTGCGATCATTGCGATAAGGGGTATAGCAAGACTGAAGACCACCGCTGTTTCAAACAAGGCTGCCTCAGCTGTCAATCAAAAGACCCTTGTCCCCTCCACCAATGGGTCTACTGCAGCGACTGTAATAGGTATCTCCCCAGCCAAGCCTGTTACAAGAATCATAAATTCAGGGCCATCAAAAAGTTCAACAAACTTCAAAAAGTTTACTCAACCTGCGACAGATTAAAATGTTGCAAGATCTGCAACCAATTAATTCAAACCCGGCACACCAAACAACAACCATTTCTTCCATTTCTACTTTTCTTCTGCAAAACCTGCAACCAAATGGTAGTGAAGGAGAAGCACGAATGCTTCATGAAAGTAAGCACCCTGAAAAAGTTTTCTTTTTATGAAAACTTTAATCTTTTTGCTTTTGAAGGTAATAACTGAAGAAAAGAAGCAAAAGAAGCCACCAAAATTTATACTTTTCGATTTTGAAACTTGACAAGATATGGAAATCGAACCCAACAATTTAGGGCCCGTTTATAAACATATCCCAAACCTCTGTATAGCCTATCACTGCTGCGATACCTGAAGAAATGAACCATTAGGCACCTGCAGTTACTGTGGGGTCAATCGACATGAATTTAACGGTGAGGACTGCCTACAAAAATTCAGCCATTAGCTCTTTTCCTAAGAAAATTGAGGTGCCATCCCATAGCACACAACGCTTGCTGCTTCGATGCCCAATTTTTACTAGAATATTTACACGAAAAAAACTATTCCTGCGAAAGTCTTAACCCGAGGCTTAGAAGTCGTCATGCTCGAAGCAGGAGCTGTACAGGTTATTGACACATTAAACTTTCTACCAGAGCACCCCATGGGGGGGTATGGGGGGGGTATTACCCCCGTCTTAGATTTGGAAATTCATTTACTACCCCCATAAAAACAGCTCACTATAGCAAAAAATTTTGGTTGACTTCATCCTCTCCCCAGTAGGTTATACTAATTCAAGAAAAACTGCAGAATGTGTGATTCTGAGGAATTACTCACTGCTGTTTTTGACACATTTACTGAGCAAATGATAATGGGAAAGTATGCAACTTCTGTGCCATATAGCGATTTTTAGGAAAGGATATCAGCACATTAATATATACTACTTGTAGGAAATCATTATATATATAATTGAGAGATGAAATAATGACTTATGTATATGTGATTTATCAAAAAATCGCCCCTTGGGAAGAAAAACATTATGTTCTTAAAATTCTGCCTCTTCATGCTCTCCTTTCCTTTTCCCCGCTTCTGCCTTGGGCCTTCTGTGCGCATATGGTTACCCAAGCTGTGGCATACTTTCCTGCTATGACTTGAGACATGCGAGGTCTGTTGACGTGGATCAGGAGTGGTACTTGGTTTCAAACTCGTAGTTCACAGTCTAATGGGATTAATAATACTAAAGCCACATTCAGCATCAGGACTTTCAATTGGTAGCACTGTTCCAAGCCTAATCAGTGATGGGATAAGCCCATACTGCTGAAGATGCTGGTTGAAACAATGTTTCCAAACGTATGTTGTGCCCGATTCTTGAAATGTGCAGGAATCAGATGGCACAACAGTCTTCAAAGTGTGACTATTCTGTACGTATAATTAGTGGATTAAAAATGGAGTTGAAGTAGTAAATGTTTTTTGAGTGTAAAAAGCATAAAGTAGGGGCATTATCCATTTTTGTAAGTTGTATGTGGTTAGAGTACTACAACCCCCCTCCTTCGCAAAGAGTTGGGAGCAAAAAAAAAAGGTCACGGCATATTTCAAGTACTACCCTTAAAGTTTACGATTTTACCCCTACCTAAATTTTTGACCTTGGGGACCTCTGCTTTCTACCCATGCTGTTATCGGCATTTCCTAAAACATTTGGCTTTACCAAACTTAAAAACGGACATTTTCCTCATTTTTTTAATTGAAAAGAAAACTGGGATTAAAAAGACCCCCTTCCCGTCAAGGAATTATTCAGACCTGACACCATAAAGGAAGAAGCAAGGGCCAAATTTTAAAGCTGATATGTTTTCTATCAAAATTATTCTAAAAATTTACATATCAAACATTTTCCATTTTTACTTTTTCAAATTGAATTTTTAGGTACAAAAAAGAAAAAGCAGCGCGAAAAATTTTCAAATTCAAAGAGAAGCTCATTGCTTACTGCGAGTCTGATGTAGACATCCTCACCCGCTGCACCTTAAATTTCGGGACATTTTCTTAGAAGAAAAAGGCGTAGATCCATTTTTTACCAGCCTTACCATAGCCTCAGCCTGTAATCACATTTACAGGGAAAAATATTTACTCGAAGACACGATTGGCCTCATTCCACATGGTGGTTACTCAAGAGCAGAAAATCAATCAGTCATAGGCATCAAATGGCTGAAATATACCGCTGAAACAAGAAAAATCAAAATCCGCCACAAATTAAATGGAGGCGAAGTCAAGATCGGACCCTACAAAGTTGATGGCATCCACAACAGAGAAATATTCGAACTTTATGGATGCCAGTAAGTTTCCAAAAAATCTTTTTTACAAGTCTCTAAACATTTCTATTTTCTAGCTGGCATGGTTGCCCAACCTGCATCCCTAAAAGATTCCATACTATCATGGATGGTTGCAAAGCAGCGGAGACGTTCCAAGCCACAGTCAAATGCAAAAAATTTCTTGAAGGAAAGGGATACACCCTTACCGAGAAATGGGAATGCGAGCTTCGCAAAGAATTAAAAGTAAAAATTTTCAATTATTTAATTTTGAAGACAGGGGGTAAAAATACATTTTCTAAAGAGGGAATACAAATTAAATTATTCTAAAAATGTATGTTTTGTAGGAAAAGAAGCAATTGGCTAAATTTTTTGCAAAAGCAGAAATTCCCGAACCATTAGGACCTCAGGAAGCATTTTATGGGGGCAGGATGAATGCCATAAAATTATATCACAACTGCGAAGTCGGCAAAAAAATCAAATACGATGTCTAACCCCTTTATCCCTGGGTCTGAAAGACAGGCCAATTCGCAACCGGTCACCGACAAATTATTATGGAAAATTTCCAAGACTTAACCACAAAACCTTACAATGGGATTATCAAAGCGACAGTTTTACCACCTCGCAAGTTATTCCATCCCATCTAACCATACTGCCACTCCGGCAAACTCTTATTTTCACTCTGCTGAAGCTGCGCAGACACCCAATCCGAGTGTGATCATAGCAACTCAGAGCGAGATATTACCGGCACCTGGGTCTCACTAGAGCTCTACAAAGTGATAGATATGGGTTATAAGGTAAGACCAATAACAGAAATTTTACAAAACACTGACATTTTCTGAAACCTTGAGATTTTTGAGATCATAAAAGTCCAGGAAGTCTGGCATTATGAAAATACAACTAGATATGATCCCAAAAGGAAGGAAGGCGGCCTTTTCACCGAACATATCAATAACTTCCTTCGGGCACAAACAACAAGCTGACACCTGGCCTTCCTGGGTCGAAACTGAATAAGACAAAAAAATACATACACAAGTATGAAGAAAAAGAAGGGATCAAACTAACCAAACAAAATCGAGAAAAATCCAGGCATGTGAGCCCTTGCCAAGTTCATGCTCAATTCATTCTGGGGGAAAGTAAGCTACATAAAAAAGATTTGTTCTGTTAAAGAGTCTAAAATCTTGTATTTTTCAGTTTAGTCAGGGAGACAAGCTTTTCCAAACACAATACTTCAACAAATCAGACGAATTTTTCAAACTCGTATATGACAGTAACACCGTCATTAATTCGATATGATTCTTCAGCGAGGCACTTGCCAGCATAACTTACAAAATGGAGGACAAGTACCAACAGAACCTCCAGAACATAAACTCTGTAATCGCTAGCTACGTCACGGCTCAAGCGAGACTCAAACTCTACTCTTACCCCGAGAAACTCCAGGAATGGGTCCTCTATTTTGACACTGGAAAGCACCAAAAATTTTTACTTTTGACTATGACTAAAACTAAAATTTTTACAGACTCAATAATCTATCTATCAAACGAAGGTGATAGCTACGAAGTCCCAACCGACTTTTTTCTCAGTCAGATGACTGACGAGTTGAAGGGTTTTGGTGAGGGAGCATCTAAGAGTTCGTAGCAGGCAGGCCCAAAAATTATGAGTACTGAGTCACCAACAATACCGGCAAAACCATAGGCGAGACAAACAAAATCTGAAGCTTCAGCCTCAATTTCCAAAACAAACAATCCCTAACCTTCGACAACCTCAAGAGGATGGTACAGGCATTCGCCCTGGACCATATCAGCTCAGTTCAAACAATCCAAGAGAAAAGAATTTTATGGGACTACGAAGAAACGTAGTTACAAAAATGGCAAAGAATGATTAGGGCATCATTTACAAAAAAAAATATTTAACAGACAATTTCGAAACTTTACCCCATGGATTTTAACTTATTTTTAGTGATGCATCCGGTACCGGCCCGGTACCATTGTGGTACTGGTGCCGGTACCTAAAATTGTACAACAATATTAATACAATCATTGAGATTCATATTCATGACTATATTCAATCAAAAAGTCTGAATCATAAGATAAACTTTATTAATCAGACTAATGTATTCTAATTTGTAATTAAAATCAAACTAATGTATTCTAAATTTCTCATTCCGGCGTGAACCGGAAAATTTTTTTGAATTTTATATTCTAAAACACTAGAAAATAAATATTTGCTACTGCTATTCCTGAGCCTAAATCACTTTTCAATGCACAAGTTCATGTTCAGAACGTTTGAAATACTTAAACCCACTGAGAGAAAAAATGAGCGGAATATTTTTTGGGTGCTCATTTCAAAAACTCAAGAGGACACATATTTTTCGGCAGCTCCTGAAATGATTAACAGACACGACAAGAAAGTGCAGAAACCAACTAGAGGCTAGATTATGCCAAGTTTGTAGTAAGGGAAAAATGTATTTTTTCGCATTTTCACCAAAATCATCTCCTCTTGCTCTTAAAGCAACCTAAGCTTAAACTTGAAACTAAGCGTCAGCCTGAACCAAAGCCCAAGCCTGAGTGTGTACGCCTAAACCTGAGTTTCAGCCTAAGCCTAAACTTCAGCACAGTGCATCTAAATCTTGTCGATTTCTTTTTCTACATCGAATTCCCTGAAAATTTTGTCAAAATTATCTAATTTTCGCCAGCATTGTGTGCCTTGAGGAATCGGTGCTGCTCACTGCACAACTAAGCATTGCCGAGCGAGAGCTGTCATTAGGTTGATTGGTTAGAAAAATTTCCATCAATTTGATTGGTTGGAAAAATATAGTTCACTGCTTCCTAACCGTAAGTCTAAGCCTAAACCTAAGCCTTAGTTCAAGACTATGCCAAAAAATTTGCCAAAAAAACGGCAAAACTCGATAAATTTTCTGATTGTTTGTACCAGAACAAATGGGTCGAGTACAAAAAAACAATGATTGAAAGCTAATTTTAAAAATAAAAGCACAACTTTTAAAATTTAAAAATGTTATTTTTTAAAACCAAGAAGTACAGTATTTTTCAATAATAATAATAATAATATTTTGTTTGTGTTGTTTAGGTATGCAAAATTTTTTTATTTTGTTGTTTATGTATGCAAAATTGTTAAACTCTTTTTTTTTCTTTTGAATCTTTCGAATAATTTGAATTTATTACTTTTCAAAAGGTTCATGATATAAACTCAATCTATAATGGCTTTTTGAGTTTCGATGTAAAATATAATAGGTATACAGATTCGCTTTTCAATGCTAATGTTATGTATAGGTGTAGTGTACTATGTTAAGAATAAAAGTACATGTTTATTTACTCTTTGTTACATGTTATATAAAAGTACCGGTACCGGTGGTACCGGCTGGAAAAGCGGTACCGGAACATCACTACTTTTTTTGTTTGTTTGTCACATATTTTTTGTCATTTTTGTATTTTCATTGTATTTTTCTAATAAATCATATCATAAAGTGAAGTCTATAAATACTAACTTTTTTCAGCATATAAATCTAAAAATGGAACCTGAGATTACTAAACGTCAGCCATTCACTCAAGAAGAACGCAGGCCATATGGACAGTCTATTAGACCTCCTATGGAGATTTGCGCTAGAAATCTTAAAAAGCCCATGTACCCCCTCATGCTCCACCTCTGAAAGAGAAGTTTTTGAAACAAATTTGGGGAAACTCTTCTTCCATATCCAACTATGCCCTCCTTGCGTAGATTTCAATAGAGCTGTTCAAGAAGCAGGTTCTAGGGTTTTAGAAAAAATATGCAGAGGCAGAGGTAGAACAATAGCCGATCAGAGCTCAGCAGAGTCTATAAATACTATGACAGCTGCGTAGAAAGAGGCAAAATGGAGACTCAAGGAGAAATAGTTTTCAGCGACTTTATTGTCAAAGCCCAACAGAATTTACATGCTTAAACATAGGAAGATTGAAAAAAGTGGGACACGAATGGGACAGAATTTACATGCTTAAGCATAAGAAAAATGAAAAAACCGGACAAGAAATGAAAAAAGTGGGACAAGAAATGAAAAAAGTGAGACAAGAGTGAAAAAAGCGGTACATGAATTTAAAAAAGTGGGGCATGAATTCGAGAAAGCGGGACATGAAGTGGAAAAAGTGGGACAAGAATTGAAAAAAGCGGGACATGAATTTAAAAAAGTGGGACAGAATTTACATGCTTAAACGTAGGAAAAATGATCAAAAAAACGAAAAAAGTGAGACAAGAAGTGAAAAAAGGAGGACATGAGGTGACAAAAGTGAGACAAGAAGTGAAAAAAGGGGGACATGAGGTGAAAAAAAGGGGGAAATGAAGTGAAAAAAGCGGGACATGAATTTTAAAGAGCAAGACATAAATTGGAAAAAGTGGGACAGAAATTACATGCTCAAGCATGGAAAAAATGAAGAAATCTGACAAGAAATGAAAAAAGTGAGACAAGAAGTGAAAAAAGGGGGACATGAGGTGAAAAAAGGGGGACATGAGGTGAAAAAAGCGGGACATGAAGTGAAAAAAGAGGGACATGATTTGAAAAAAGCGGGACATGATTTGAAAAAGGGGGACATTTTTTACCCTCAAAATACTTTTTTGTGTAAAGTCCATTTAATTCCCTGCAGTCGAAAACGTCTTTCACCAAAAAATCACAAAAATACGCTTGTTTACACCCAAGATAATTTTTTGTGTAAAAGCCATTGAATTCCCTGCAGTCGAAAATCCCTAACAAAAAAAAACCACCAACAGAAGTTCTAGAACTTTAGTTCAGCTAGTTGACATCACCCAACCTGACCCGGGCCTCCCCACCCGACTCGACCTCCTGGACCTACCAAAAACTATAGTCAATGATAACTCTTTTCGCCTATGCTTAACCATTGCGCCCTAGACTATATGATGGTTGGCCCTCACTGAGCCTACAGTATACCTCTTTTACCCGATTCACAGGTAAAAAAACATGTTTCTAGAACTTTTGTTCTAGAAGTTGAGGATAACTCCTAGATATGCCTCGGACCCGGCTGATGCGGAAGGCAGAACAGGACGCGCCTCACCCACTGCTAGGGTATGCTGCCGGACGCACCCACCGCTGTTGGGGTCAACCAGACCCTGCCCGGACTCCCAGTGAAACTATAGTTGAGGACAACTCCTTGAATCTAGCACTCCCTGACTCCTGTATATGACCCTGAACCGTAGGAGGACAACTCTGGTCACATGACATCAGAGAACAGGGGGTGCGCGCCCCTCCTGCCCAGATCTGCCACAAAAGCCCATAGTCTGCGACAACTATTTTTGGCCTACACTTAACCATTGCCTCCCAGGGGGCCAGGCTACATACTCGTATCCAGGATTTTCAAACAAGGGGGGGGGGAATTTCCCAAAATATTTTTAGAATTTACTGAATAAGAAGAAAATCAAAATCATTTAAAGACGACTTATTTTCAATTAGCTCATGTGTGCTTGGATTAGTGGCTAAATTCTATGTTTGACGAAAAGTATGTAAATATAATAATTTAATTTGGGAATTGAGATGTATAAGTATACAATGATATTGCAATTAAATTATCAACTGCCTGAAATGAAAATTATAAATAAAACATTAAAATTAAATTATCAACTGCCTGAAATGAAAATTATAAATAAAACAAAAAAATTAAATTATCAACTGCCTGAAATGAAAATTATAAATAAAACATTAAATTGAACTGTTGAAAATTGACTAATAAATAAGTTAGTGAACCATTCAGTAGCATAAAATGCTGAAAGCAGTTGGTCCAAGTCCACGAAAGGGGACAAAAAGAAAAACGGAAGCAGAGAAGAAAGTGCGAGACGCGAGTTGAGAGCACAGTTATTCTGGCCGAGCTGGTTTTAAAAAAATTTTTGGTTTCTTTTAAACCAAAATTTTTTTTGGTTTTAAAAGCCTTGTCTACTTTGTCCATGGTTTTTAGTTTCAAAAAATTGAAAAATCTAAAATCTGATTTTCTTCAGGTACACTGAAAAAATTAGTTGTCACGAACAAAATTTATTTGATACAGTAATCAAAATGAACATAATCAAAAACTATAAGTTGCACATCAAGATTTTTCGGGCTTTCGAAAAACAGGTCGGCCTAGCCTGAGAATTTTTTCAGACAGATCAAACGCGACCCGAAGCCCGTATTTCAGGCCGCGCTTACATTCAGGCCCTATTCTAAAGTATAGAAGTGCAAAAATATTCCGCCCAGGAAACAGGGATAAATCGAATGCGGTCCATAGTACTTTACTTTGGCTGAGAGATATTAGCATTGGAATACCTGGGAAATTTAGGATTTTTTTCTTTAATTTTTTGTTGCGTCTATGCTATTATTAATTTTGCTACATATTGTATTCATTATCTGACCAAAAACTCAAAAATTTTGTTCATCTTCATTTTGGTAAATTAGTGACTACAGAAGCACGTTAATGTTCCAATAAGCTTAAAAAACATTAATTGTTGTGACCTAAAAAATTCGGCTTTTTCCGAAATCGGGGTTTCTCGTAGGCCAAGGTTGGCAACACTGATTAAAATTAATCAGTTATCGTGCTAAACTTCGCTCAATAAGGTCAGCAGTCTTGGAAAAATAAATGACAGATTTTGGGATGGCCCGCTTTATTTTGTTTGGATAGTCAAAAAGCGCAGGTCACGCTGAATAAACTATAAGTCAAAGCCAAAGTCTAAGCCTAAGTCTGAGCCACTTTAGCTAAGATGCTGGTCTACAAAATGTGAAGATTTCGGGGTTCTGTACTTGAGATGTGAAAAGCGAGCCAACGTAAGACATCCAAGAAAGATCATTACTAAACAATGAGCGCCAAAGTGAGACTGTGCCCTTCTATCCAAGTCAAAGTAGATAATGTTTTTCCTATGATTTGGGCCTCCCCGTGTAAAGGAATCAAGCGCTTTTCTGCAGTACAATGTTCACACCGCAAAAATTGCGTATTAAATTGATCCTACTTTCTTGTAGGGCTACATATATCACAACAAAATAGACGGACTATATATCAAAACCCTGAAAAACAGATGATCAAATTACGTACATTTGGCCACAAAAACACATCTGGACATTTTTCGATAATTTATTTCTAATAGATTAATTTGTTGAGGTATACTCCCGCTTCGAATAGACAAATATCGTCGACTGAATAAAAACTGGGTACACGCTCTTCAGAGCCATTTTCTGAAACAGGTGCATTCTCTACTTCAGGATTGATCGCCGTTTCACATCACTCCTAGTTTTGTTCCGACATAGACTTTTTCGAATACTTTAGGAATACGAGTTCGGTGAGAAACATTTTAGAACCATGAGAATCCGATTAAGCCTTGAAAAGCTGTGTATATCCCAATATCCCTAAACCCCCATGTGGACGCATGGTTGTGAATAGTTGAAAGTTGTTCAGGAATGTGGGACAATCCCTTCATGTACTGATGATTTTAGACCTCAAGTCTTTATAAACGGTCAAAAACATGAATAGTCGAAAATTTTTTGAGTGCACGGCTGATTGAGGGCTGAAGTTGCACGACTTCGAGAAAACAGCTTTTCCGTTAAAATGCCTCAATGGCAGTAATCTTTTCATCAAAAGTGAGTGGTTTTCTGGCCTCAACTGTGTATAAAGCGATCGAAGCGAAGTATTGACGCGCGATAAAATACAAATGTAAAGTTATTTATACCACGTATCCAATAAAAATAGGCTCATGTTTAAATTTCCCACCTCAATACCCTTTCAATATTCAGACTTACAAAGCATATATCCACGCGCTAATCTAGCAATGTTTGAAAAATATAAAATACCTAATCTAAAATTTGAAAAGTCTTTTGGCAATTACGCCGCTTTTCGTCACGTGATTAATCATGTCTTTCATAAATCTATTGGCACCGCAGACTAATATCAGGCATTTTTCGGGTCGTTCGATTTTCTTCAATTCTTTTTCGACGACATGATTATCGATCTTATGGAACTTAACGTCTTCGCCATACGGAATTTTTGTTTCACCTTCATCATGCTTAAATATTCATACCAATACTTTGTATAAACGACAAAAATTAGCATTTACTACACTATGAAATAGAGTAAATTTTGTTTTTCTAGTTGATGGGTGGCGAAAAGTTAAGAAAACTCGAATAAAAAATAAAATTCAAAAAAAGATTAGAATCCGAATTTTACACATTATAGGAGCGTTCTTTAAAATTTAGAACTCAACGAGAATAAAAATTAGCAATACAATGTTAAAATAGAAAAAAGGCAAAAATGTATAGGTATCATACATGTAATTGGGGAGAGTGCTATAGGAACCCCCCCCCCCCCAATCGTCGGCCATATGGCTAGCCGTTGGGCGACCCCCATACATGCACGTGGGGGGGGGGGTTGGGGGTTTTGACCCTCAACAGATTTGACTTCCCAGCAATGATTGAGAAGATGACGAAGGAAATTGAGCAAGAGAGAAGAGAAAGTCGTCATAGAATTGGAAATGATGCTGTAGTTTACCAATATTTTAAAACAGAGCATACTTGATTCCAAAGAAGTGACATTAAAACTTCAAAAAGTGCTGTCCAAGCAAACAATTCCACATATCTGACTAATATTGGTTGAAGAATATGCTGCTTGGATGTTAGACCTTTCTTTTTGTTATCAAGAACGAAGAAAAAGTTTCTATACCACCCCCTGTCCTGACTGACCCCCAGCAGAATTTCTATGCTTTCCGCACAGTGCGGACTTTTCTTGGGCTGTGCGGAAAAATTTTTGGGCATTTTCCGCATAGAACGGAAATTTTTTTGGGCGTTTCTACTGCTGGCATTGATGAAAAGGTGCATTTTGGTGCAATTTAGATGGTCAAAATCTCAAATTTTTCCGGCGCTCCGCGCCGGCAAGGAAAATGATTTATAATATTAACTACAATTTAGCTGAAGCGCAGCCAAAAAGAAGTTTACTTTGATTTCTCGGTTGTCCCTGATTGTTTCCATCAATCTTATATGTCTCTGCTAGAGTGAGTAAAACTCGTCACTTTGTAGTGTGAATTGGAATTTTCATACGAATTTGCTGATTTTTCCCACATTTCTCCACACATTTATTTAATACCATCATTTTTCTAGGAAAAACCTAAACCGAAAGTATTACAAATTATCTCTAGAATACATTTTCCAACATTTCAGTAGCTCCTTTGTTCAAAAATTCTCTGGTGTGACGCATCGGAAGTTAAGTGTGCATGGTTTTCATAATTTGAAATTCCTCATCCCATTCATCAATTAGTAATCTTCAGTATTAGGTTCGGATTTTGTTGAAAATTGAGATTTAATATTGATCTTCATGAATTCTTTCTCTCACTTGAATTTTTCTGAACTTTGTGGACGCACATTTTGTCATTGGGAAACTACACGATTTTCGACTGAAAGTGCAAACCTTTTATTTTAGGGATAAAGGTTGAAAATGCTAATTTTCCAGCATTCTAGAATATCAAAATGTAGAAATTGAATCAATTGGAAAATCGATTGAAATCTATAAATCATCGGCTCTAATTACAGAAATGACAGCAGCAACTATAATTTTGTTTAATCAAGCTAAAATATGTTTTTGAGCTAGAAAAACAGATACTTTACATTGTTTTCTTAGCAATCTATAATTTTCGCTCATTTCACACATTTTTCAAATGATCTAAACTTCGAACGGAAAAAATTATGGTGTGCGGAAAAAATTTTAGGGTCATTTCCGCACGGTGCGGATGAAGGTGTGCGGAAAAAAAACCTTGATGGTGACCCCCAGGATTTTCCAATCCTATGGCAAGCCATATGGTAGTCATAGGGACCTCCATACTTTTGGTCGGAAAAATACAGGAAAATTCTACTTTTGAACAAAAAATGGTCAAAAACGTCAATTTTCTAGGCGCTTCGCGCCATGAATACATGTTTTACGGTTTCTTTAAAAAAATTACTAATTTCTGAACCGTTTTCGGACTTTTTCGGTAAAAAATAGGAATGTATCGGGTCCAAATTTTCAGAAATACCGGGTTCGGGTCCAAAATTTCAGGATTATCGGGTCCGGTTACGGGTCGAAAATTGTAAGAATTTCGCGTTCGGATCCACCAAAATAGTCTAGTAATTTTCGGTCCGGGTCGATTATACTTTTCAAAGCGCTTATTCATGCGATATACGTGCATCGTCCAAAATTTTGAAAATATCGTGTCCGGGTCCAAACTTTTAAGAATATCGGATCCGGGTCCAACAAAATGATCGGGCAATTTCGGGTTTCATTTCATGTCCGGGTCCCCGATACATCTCTAGTAAAAAATCCCTTCAGAGACCCCTCCACCCGAAATTTTGGGGAATCACTGACCCCCGACCCCGAAAGGTAAGGTCGCTCGATCCCCCAGACCTCGGGTCCCCGTTACATTTATGATAGGTATAATCTGAAAAAAAATTAACTTGAACATCGAAACTAACGATGAAACGCAAAAAAACTGAAAAATCTCAACATAGCTTGAAATCTAAAAAGATATAATAAAATATTTAACTAACGAGGGTAAAATAAAAACAAAGATGCTGTGCTAAAAACCGTAATAATATTGTGACGAAAGTCAAAAATGGATGAACCAAAGAATCGTTTTTAAAGAATCGATTGAAAATTGACTTTCAAACAAGCTTACGTTCAAAAAGTAACAGGTCGTGAAATTCCAATAACGCCGCCATTCATGGAATTTTTCTCTAAAATGGATTGAACTGTAATTTCGACTACTGAATAACAAACGAAGACGCGTCGCTTCGTCCGGATCGGATAAGACTTTTTGAATTAATTGAAAAATCGGCGCAATACCGGTTCCTGACGCCATAATCAATACGTCTGAATACTGAATCACTAGAGGGAATTTTTACAGCAAATTTTAAATAGCGAGAATTCTTACTTCATTAGACCGGTAGGTAAAAAGTCCGAAAGGACCCCTGACGTCTATTTTCTCACCGCGTTTCAAATTTCGTAGTATAGACGACATTTTACCGTGTTCGTAAAGCTAGTGAAACGAGAGTTTGCAATAAGCGGCAATAGAGTGATCATATGTCATCGGCAAAGCTTTACCTTAATCAACAAGTTAAAACTACCGATTTGTTCAGGGAATACAATTGGCGTAAATTGCCTGGTTATAGTCTCCCCATTTTGCGATACAAGCCTAGAAAAAACTGAAAAATAATTTATCGCCAAAATTCGCATATTTAATGTAATGGATTTTTAGGAATAGCAAAAACGTTTAATTATAGCTAAATTATATAAAATTTCAAAAATCTCAAATACGTTGAAACCAGATATGCCCGGTAAGCAGAGACCCCATGGGGTATGGGGGGGGGGTTTACCCGGTCTTAGATTTGAAAATTCATTTACTACCCCGGCAAAAACAGCTCACTATTGCAAACAATTTTGGAAGAGTTCATCCTCAGTAGGGTATAGTATATAATTCGAGAAAAATTGCATAATGTGTGCTAGAGAGGAATTACTCTCTGGTCTCTCTGACACGTTCACTGAACAGATGATTATGAAGAAGTATGCAACTTCTGTGCCATTTAGCGATTTTTATGAAAGGATATCAGCAAATGTATATTTAATACTTGTAGAATATCATTTTACATATAATTGGGAGAACAAATAATGAGTTATGTTAAGACACGATTTCTGAGAGGATTCAGCTTTGTTGTGATAAGTAAAAAATTCACCCCACCTGAAAATCACATATTTGGCATAACTTGATGCGCTAGGAACGAAAATGATACTCATTTCGTCTGAAAATCAAAACTCGCATAGCTACAGTAAGACGAAAGTAGAAAATTTTTGATTTTTGACATACACTCCTTTTAGCTTTTGCAAGTTTAGGTACGTCAGACATCGTGTTCTGAAAATTTACCCAATATTAGGCAAATGGATGGGCCACAATTTACTGTAGGATTCATTAGTGTAAAGTGCTTATTAGGAATACAGTGGTGCTTGAAACATCAAATTTTGAGAGCGAAAATTGTCATTTTTTCACAAAAATCACATATATACTGCTAAAGCTCAATAGGACCGAAAAATTCCCTATACAATAGATAGCTTACGGTGTCTTCTACCTGCTGACAAAAAATTACTGAAATTCATGTACTCCTAGAGGATCGCACAACCTGAAGTTTGAACACTATCCAATCTCCACTGTGGAACTAGTAGAGCTTGATAAATTTTAAAAATGAGAAAGTAATACAAGTTTCGTATGGTGAATATTAATATAATTCCCAAACTCATAAAAAAATTAAATTTGCGGGGATACAGTATTCCAAAGTTTAGAATTTTCGCATTTTTTAGCATTTTTCTGTCTATTTATGTGACTTGAGATATATCGGCCCAGGCATTTAGTAATTTTATTATTGACTGTGTATTTGATACAGAATACAATGCTCTATAATGTGGTATGAAAATGTTTTTCAAATTATGCATTTAACACTTTTTAGGAATTTTTAAAATGTCAAAAATCATACCGTAAAAATTGTGAAAAGGTCTCCACAAAAATGACTATATGTACTGCTAAAGCTAAAATCACCCAATATTTTCATTACAGTGAATATATTACGATATATGCTAATTGCATACACAAAATTTCCAAAGTTCGTTTACTGCTAGGGTGTTAAATCTAGTTGATAAACTTTAATTTCCAATTTCTGATCAATAAATGTTTACTTTTCTCGGAATTTCATGTTCCAGTTGAGATGATAGGGAATTATTGGAAGTTTGAATGTAAATAGAAAAACAAAGCATCACAAGCTTTCAAAGCATATATGTAACGGAGCCCCGAGGTCTGGGGGGGGGAGGTTGGGCCACATTTTTTGGGCCGGGGGTCAGTAATTCCCAAAATTTTGTGGGGAGGAATCTCTATAGGAAAAAAATTCGATTTTTTCACGAAAGTAATTTTTGTCTAAAAAATGATAAAAAATGTATTTATGGCACGAAGCGCCGAGAAAATTGACGTTTTTGACCATTTTTTTTATTCAGAAATTGACATTTTTCATCAAAAAATTGACTCCGACCAAAAGTATGGGGGTCCCTAGGGCTACCCTATGGCTAGCCATAGGATTGGAAAATCCTGGGGGACGGTCGCCCAATGGCTAGCCATATGGTCAACGATTTCTGGGGGGTTCCCATAGCACCCCCCAATTACATGTATGTTTCAAAGCAATCATTTTGGAGAAATTCACTTTCCAACTGTGAATTCGGGTTATATAGTGCTGGGTCTTTTATAGCTTCAGCTTCATCTTCTTCACACAAACAGTCTGCTTCAGCAGGATCATAGTATGTTCCTTGATCTTCAGGAGGACAACTTGCTTCTAGTGACCAGAAGCTTGAAATTTGTTGGCCTGTTAGAAATTCATCCTTGGAAAACTGTCCATCTTTGCACATCAGCCTGGAAATCATTTCAGCATAAAGCTTTTGTTTGAGACGGATTTCTTCATCAAATTTTCTCAGTAGAAACTGCTTCTGCTTTGCTGTGAGCATTTTACATCTTCTTTGACTTTTGAGTGCCCATCCTTCTTCTACAATATTTGTTCTACCTGAAGCGTAGAAAGATTGTAACGTGCTCATACTTCTGATAATACCGATCCAAATAATGTTTCCAAAAATATGGTGTGTGATTCTTGAAGTTTGCAGGCATAAGTTGACGTGACAATTTTCAACCAAAAGTTCGACCATTCCGAGATGTTTTCTTTTATTTTTTCTCGACAGGCCATTTAGTTCCTTCCTAGGTTCAAAATTTTACAGGCCAATACAAATTTCAACAAGCCAAAACTAAAACCTTTGTAAATAAATGTGGTAGTAAAAAAACAATGTTTTTTCAACAAATTTAGTCAAAAACACTCTTCAAAATTGCAGTAGAAGCACACATAACAGACCAGTCATTTTGAATACATTCTTAATCACACACAGAATAATAAGGCTCACATATCAGATCAATCGTCGTTCGAATCAATCATCAGGGTTTATCGTACAAGCCAGGTTGATCTGTAACTTGGGGAAAAATTTGGTTGCACAGATTAATTTTTAGTTCCTCACTCTAAAATCGACAAATTCGCTTAATTTTGTCAGAAAAATGATTAAAAGTTACTTCTCTTAAAATTCAGGGTTCAGAGCGATTTCCAAAAACAAAATTCCCGGCTTTTTCCCGGTAGGTGAAAACGCTTTTTCCCGATAGGTTTTGACATAGTTTTTCAGTATAACAGGTAAGTGAAAATTTAGGATGCAAAAAAGAATCAAAAAAGAACAGTTCAAAATTTACATACCCATTTAAAATGGCAAAACAGAGATTTAGAGCATAGTAAAAAACAGTCTCGTAACAGTCGTTGCTTTCAATCAATGAAAGCATCTTAGAAACGGGAAACTTTTTGACTTTCCAGATTCATAAAAATTTTGAAGTAAAAAATGACCATTGAAAGCCAAAAACAAGGCGCTTGAAATCACAAAATGAAATTAACGAAAACAAAAGCAGGTAAATCAGAGTAAAACCCCCGACTTCGAACATGTTCCCAACTTCGAACACATTTGAGTCGTGACGTCTAAATCATTCAATAGAAGTTTCTGCACTGCGGTTTTCTCCTGTTACCACTGTTTTTTCCCCAGGCCTTTTCCTCAAATGGGGAAAGGGGTCTAAATTTGTTTCCTTATTTTCCCGAAGTCGTTTTTTCGCTAAAAAATGCTCATAGACGCTTTAGTTATGAATTTTTGAGCTTTTTCAAAGCTTCTCTGCTTTTTAGAGAAGTTAATTTATAAAATTGAGGAAAAAATTGAAATTTTCGAGTTTAATCGTAGTCTTATCTACAAGCATTGTGGAACAAAGTTTCCAGCAAACTATCCCAGAGCATAATGATTTTGAATTGCATGAGAAATCGACGGTCAAGTCCTCTTTGATGACAAGTGAGAGTCCAAAAAAAATATTAATCTTTCCGGCACGAAGCGCCAGAAAATTTTTTGGGGTATTGACATACTGCGATGAAGGAAAATCAATTTTGCGAAGATTTATTTCAAGAATTGGATTCGAATTTTGTGTTCAAAAGTCTTAATTTCTAAAATTTTATTATTTGAAAATTTCATTTCAAAACCAGTAATTTATTCCCAAACTCTCATAAACTTGGCCGAAAAGATATGAGTAAGAGGAGAATAAATTTCCAAAAACTACTTCTATGAACCTTTTGAATTGATTCTTAATTAGAATAATCGCTTCAAAAAGTTTAGAGCGATTATTCTAATTGAATATCTCTGAATATATCGGACTTGAATATCTCCGGCGCTTAGCACTGCAACAAGATTTTAGATTATAATATTATATAGCGTTGGAAAATGAATATTTTAATATATTTTTCCTGCATGAAGGGTCTATTTTTCAGTGAATTCGATGTGTTTTCAGTGGGACAAACAAAATTCAAAAATTAGGCAAGCAACAATAAATCTGGATGGCTTCTCTAGATAGCAAGAACCTCTACCACTTTCCCATGCTGATGCTGTTTTAATCATTTTCCAAGTGAAAAAGTTATGTTCACCAAAGCCAAACATTCTAGAAAAATCTTGATTTTCATCAAATGCGTAGAAAAAACAATACAAGGTCAAACATTCATCCATAACATGCTGGTTTTTGAAAGCTACAAGCATAAGCTAGGCTGACATTTTCTAACCACACAACAGAAATGATAACTAGCATCATAAATGATTTGTTCGCACCGGAAAATTTTTGGTATTTTTTATTTCAAATTGCATTAAAATTCATCTCGGCGCAGGAAACCCTGTAGCCTAACCAGATGGGTAGTTACTGGTTAGGCTCTAATTTTTAGCCGCTCAATTTTTAGGAGTCAATCAGGATTTTTAGGAGCCATGGTTCCAAAATTGCCTGAAAAAGCCTGATCCATCATTCTTTGCGCATAATTATTACATCCATGTTGCATGTTTGGGAGCTAAAAAATGGGGTAGAAACAGTGGAAAAATTTTGAGTGCTGAACTAACAACGTTTTTTGACCGTTAAAAATGTAAAGCAGGGCTGAAAGTGAGATTCGTTTTGTGGTGAAAGTACCCATACTATCCCCACTGTAACAAAGTATGGAGCAAAAAACGGTCACGGCGCGCGGCATATATGAAGTACTACCCTAATGATTAACGATTTCAGCCTTACCTGAATTCTTGACCTTGGAGACCGATGACGGTAAGAATTTTTCCGGTGAGGATGGTCCGTTTCATCAAGGGGTTAAGTGGCTGAGTGAAGATCCACAAGCACCACAAGGTGAAGATCCACAAGCATGTTTTTTATGCAAAATATGCATAAAAATCATAAAACTTTCTTCGAAAAAGTTTAGGGGTGTGTAAGACGATTTTTTCGGGTCAGGAGAAGGTATCCAAAGTCCCAGGTAGGAGGGCTTTTCCGCTAACCCCCTATGAGCATGAATGCTTGAAATTTAAAATTTATTTCATAAAATTAAAAATTTCATTTTTTTATAGAAAAAGGTAGCATCGGACTTCGAAGACTGGAGAAAAAAATTTCATAATCCACACTCTATGTACTTTACTATTACGTGGCTGCCCAACGGAACATCGAGTCGTTTACTCTCGTCCGGTAATTTGATTCTGAATAAAAAAGTGTCTGAACTTTGTGCTTTCATGTCCACAACTTCCATAGTCGTATACGAAGAAGGATCCAAAGATAAATGTTGTGCGCCCGAAGGACCAAATTCTAGTGAATCGCTGTTGCGGATTTTTCTAAAATATAATCAAAAATAACTCTTTTGGATTAAGATTGAACGAAAGGACTATTCTCGCGCAGGAAATGAAAATGTGCGACGCGAACATTTACTGGTTCCGATCTAACTTTCTTCATTGTTCATGGATTTCCAGTCCGGCAGTGGAAAACTCAATTTTAAACATCAACAACCATGCCTGTAATTGGGTAGGGGAATTGGGAGGAGTGCCCGCCCCCCCCCAACTTAGTCGAACCCTATACCCAAAAGTCGCCACCCCCAACACTAAAAAATTTGGACGAAAGTAGCTTTTTTTAAAGAAAATTTTCGACTTTTCATGGAATTTCTAGAGACCCCAAAAATTTTGGGAATAACGAGACCCTCATCCCAACTAATCGGACCTCTTACAGGCACCGTTTTTTCCTAGGACCTTTTGCCCAAATGGGGAAAGACGTCAAAATTTTATTCCCCATTTTCCCCTAGTCATTTTTTCGCTTAAAATGCTCATAGGTGCTTTATTTAAGATTTTTTGAGCTTTTTCAAACCTTTGGGGGTTTTTAGAGCCGTTAATTAATTAAAATTGAAATTTTCTAGTTTGAAGTCTGATTTAGAAGCATTGTGGAACAAATTTTCCAGCAAACTATCCAAGAGCATAATGACTTTGAATTACATGAGAAATCGATGGCGAATTCCTCTATGATGACAAGTGAGAGCCCAAAAAAGATGTTAATCTTTCCAATCTTTCCGGCGCTCCAAACATTTATCCCAAGAATAATATTCGAATTTTGTGTTCAAAAGTCTTCTAGAATTTTATTTGAAAAATTTGAACACCAGTAATTTATTTGTAAACTTTCATGAACTTGACCTAAAAGATGTGAGTAAGAAGAGTAGAAATTTCCCAAAACTACTTCCACGAAGCTTTAGAATTGATTTTACGTTAAGAAAGGAATAATTGCTTCAAAAAGATAGTTGACGTAAGGTAAGATGAGGCTACATTGAATAAAATCAGCCAAGTTGCATTTCAAGCGGTAATATATTTTGATCGTTAATGCTAAATTTTGTTTGTATAACAGTAATTTAAACCTTTAAAACTACTTGTTTTGAAGCCAAAAATATTATAGTATGCTTTTGTTCAAAGAAGCCCCACGTTCATACATGTAACGGAGCTCCGAGGTCTGAGGGGGGGGGGGGGTTGGACGACTTTTTTTGGGCCGAGGTCAGTAATTCCCAAAATTTTATGAGGAGTGGTCTCTCAATCAGAAAAAATAGATTTTTTTACGAAAAATGTATTAATGGCAGGATGCGCCCAGAAAATCCACATTTCTGACCATTTTTTGTTCAAAAATTGGCATTTTTCATCAAAAAATTAACATTTTTTAGTATTTTTCCGACCAAAAGTATGGGGGTTCCTACGGCTACCATATGGCTAGCCATAGGATTGGAAAATCCTAGGGGGGGGGGCGGTCGCTCAATGGCTAGCCATATGGCCGACGATTTCTGAAGGGGGGTTCCCACTTCCCCCCACCCCAATTACATGTATGCCCACGTTACGTTATTGATCTCTCTCAAAAAATGTGTCAAGCAGTGTTTTTTTGTGCCAAAACATGGTTTTTGGCACAAAAAAATTTGGAATGGCACAAAAAATTTTGAGCGTTTGTGCCAATGACAAAAAATTTTGGCTGCTCAAACATCAAATTTCCTTGATTTTTAGACGTTTTAGGGGCTGAAAATGCAAAAAATTTTCGGTACTTCGCGCCGAGTCAATGGATATAATATTTCCTATTCGTATATTTGACCCGAACGCGAACGATTTCTCTTCGAACAGTGTATTAGTATTGTGGCAGCAAACTTTATAGGCTGTCAAGACTGATGAGTGAAAAGAAATTCTGAATATTCTCTGCTAATTTAGTCAGATTCGGATTTAAAACAGGAATTCTTACTTTTTGTGTTTGATTGATTCAAATAGAAAAACCGATATCGTTGATAATAGTACAATGTTCCGATCGCAAATTTACACAATTTTCGACTTTATTTTCCCTAGTCTTCACATTGTTGTTAAATATACATAAAGTACATAGATATTCGTAGTCGAAAATTGAATCAATTTGAACTTCCTGAACAATTCAAGAGCTATTTAAATTTTCTCAGCATTCCATTTCTTTTTGGGTTTTCGTGAACAATTTTTTTGCACAGTTTTCTCTAATATCACTGCCATGGTTAGCTGAAAAATAGGTTGGGCATGATTTTTACAAAAAATTAATGCGTTAGCCGTCAACCTTTCATCAAACTTTTGGCCTAAAACTTTTCCGCAGTTTTCAGTATGTTTCTAGTAAAAAATTTTTTTTGTGCCATTGGCACAAATTTTTTTGGCCTCGTGTGCCAATTGGCACAAATGTCCGTGCACAAAAAAAAAACGCTGGTGTCAAGAAAAAATGCGGATCTGCAATAAATAACAAGATAAAATATTGAAGATTATCAATTGATGATAAAAACTATTAAAGATTAAGTGATAAGTGAAGGTAGACATGTTAAAAGCCGCACCTGAGCTAGGAAATGCATAATAATGATATAAAACCACGATTGTAAAGATTAAATTAAGGATGTCGTGATTTTTCACGCCGCGTAAATTTCGGTTGAAAAATTGTGCCAAGAATGTCAATTTTTTTGTTCGAATCATATCTGTAATTGGATGGGCGGTTGGGGGACCCCCCCAACTTGGTCAACCATATACCGCACACCCCCCCCAGTTTGGAAAACTTAGAAAAAATCGGCAAAAAAGTAGGAACGAGTTCATTTTAGCTGAAACTCTCAAATTTGCTCAAATTGGACTTTTTTAAGTAGTTTGACACTTGAGAAAGCCAACCAGCAAACTTTCAAAGCGCGGAATGGCCCCTACAGAAAAATCCTACATACATCAAGAATCGAACCTGGTCCACCAGCCTATGGACTTAATGCAAGTACCACTACACAATTTCCCCAGAAAGTATCAAGACTCTTGATACTATTTAAACTAACAACTTCATTTGGAAGAGCCTCAACAACGTCGTATCCTTAGCCTAAGCCTAAGGAAAATTTAAAAAGAAAAATAAATGTCTACTCACTAATCACAGAAATCGATGAAAATCGAAATTATTAAAATACTAAATTCAAATTAGATTTCCAAATTCGTTGACTTTCGACAATAAAGTGTAATATTTCCAACATGGTCTGAAAATTTGCATAATATACATGAAAGTCTGAAAATAGTTATATGCGAATCTTATGGCAAAATAACCTGCAGAATTTGAACCGATCGTTCAAATTTATTTTTTCTTTCCGCGCTTCCATTTTACATGTAATAATTAAAAAATAACTATTTATGGTATGAACGGTAGGTAAATTCATTTTAGCACTTTAGCCAAAAAGTGTCTTTTTTTGAAAAAATTGCGACTTTTTTTCGACCCCCCCCCCCCAACTGGTAGGACGTCTTACAGGTATGGTTCGAATCAAACACCAAAAATAAAAATTTCGGTTCCAAATCCCACTGAATGAAAAGAAGGAGTTAAAAATTTCTTAGTTTTTACAGATGACGGTGGCCACGCCGAAATTGGCGATGGCCACGCCGAAAAATTTGGCGGTGGCCACGCCGAAACATTTGGAAGAGCCTCAACAGCACTGCGCGCGCCCTTCGGGCGCAGCTGCTGTACCCTAAGCCTAAGCCTAAGGAAAATTTTAAAGGTAGGGTAAATTCGGCGGCCACCGACATCCGTAATTTACCCAAAATTTCTATTCTCTCACCAGTCATTGACAATCTCAATGTCTGTTACGATAATCCAGATATACTATTTCAATGGAATTTTCTCGCGTTAGGCAAATAAAAGTTGTTCACATTATACCTACTGACGGAGCGAAGCGCTGAGAAAATTTTGCATAAAGCTTTTTGTGTCACTCCATTTTTCGTGCCAAAAATCATGTTTTCGCACCAAAAAACACTGTTTTCCGCTAATGAATTTACGTGACAGGTATTGTCAACAACGAATGTAAATTTACTCGCTAAGGAAACAAACTCACTGTAATTTTAAATACGGGTATTTTTCGGGTTGTAACTGGGCCAGACAACGAGCACCCCAATCTAGCAAGTCGTCTCTATACATATCAAAAATACAAGGCCGGCAACTGCACCCGCAACAATCGGACGGTAAAGGTTCCTCGGGTTTAGGAGGTAGACGGAAAATAAGCGACCTATCGTCACGTATCAAATCTTCGACGATTTGGAAGTACTCTTTCTGCATAATACTGGAAGCTTGTGACATTCTTGTATGTAAGAGTAAGGACGCAAAACGCAGTAAAAGTGGCCATGAAATCCAAAAAGCTGTGGCCGCTCAAAAATTAGGCGACGCTGAAAACACAGTAAACTGACAATAGGAGAAACCTAACATCTTGCGCACTAAAATCATTTTCCGAAGCTTATTCGAATCATCTACCCGGAAGATACAGTGAACGAGACCGGCAAAATCACGAAACAAAAATTTTCACCAAGAAAAAATATTTACATCAGGAAAAAAAATTTTTCACCGGAAAGAATTTTGTACCAGAAAATTTTTATTTGACAGCAGAAAAAAAATTTTGGAACAGAAAAAAAATTCTGACAGAAAAAAATCTTCTTACGTTTGAAGAATTTTTCGCCCCGATGAAAAATTGAAATTTTCATTTTTCCGGTCTCGTGCAACTGCGTCGGCCGAGGCCGGCAAAATCAAGAAGAGAAATCTTCGCCAAGAAAAAATCTTTTTCGCCAGGAAAAAAAAATTTATCGCAGAATATTTTTATTTGGCAGCAGAAAAAAATATTTCGGAACAGAAAGAAAATTTTTAACGAAAAAAATTTTTTCCGTGATGAAAAATTGAAATTTTTATTTGCTGCTCTTGGGCACTTGCATCAGCCGAGGTCGGCAACAGTCGAGAGCCGGAATAAATGATGAGCATGTTTTGTTTCTTTTCATCTGCTTATCACGATGCACACATGCTGCCATCGTGCGTTTTCCTCTGAACCGGTAAACTTGATGTTTCACGCACAAGTCAGGGCCCCCACACTCACATGTTTGTGACGGGCATTGCTGCACTTGCTCAGGCGATGTAGGGCTGTGCAGTTGGTAGCGCATGCTACCACCCGGTGTGACACACGTTACATGCTTATGATAGCGCGAAAGGTCCTAGTAGAAAAGCGCGGCTTTTTCTATTCATGCCATTCGGCGCCTTGTCATACTTCGCGGCCTGGCACCGCTTTTTTACTTCCGGATTTTGTTCTCTGAATAAAAAGGTTATCCAAAAGTTTGCAAGCACTCTTGTTTTTTATCGTTTTTGGAGCAGCTAACTGCACTTGACTTATTGCTAAGACAACATCAGGCCGTGGAAACGTGTTTACACCTAATTTGCATATTAATAATTTTTCCACATTCATATCTCCATTGTAAATTTTGTAATCACAACAGAACCTATAGTCCCTTTTTCTGGAAATGCTTGTTGTCACATTAAATGAAATAGGGGCCATGTCACATTGAGTAGCTCTTGTGATCAGTCACATTGATGGGAAAACCCATACCATATCCTCTAGGAAATACGACCATGACACTGTGATGAGTGACATGCTGTGACCCTATTGGGTGGCTCGCTAATGTATCCGTTTCGGGAACCTAACTCAGCTGGTACTACCACAGGAAAACCTATGGTGTACCTCGGCCTTGTCTAGGGTTCAGCTGTAGAATAATGGACAATGCGGCCGGGTAAGGGGTGGCAATCCCTAGTCCTCATTCACTGAGAATGAGGGACTGTGCCATTTGTGGAATGGCTTATTGTAGGGGACCCGATTGTCAACCCAAATCCCCTAATTGGCCCTGACCTTAAGGGTTCAAGGGCTTTCTCAACTGAGGGTACTCTCAAGGGAAGACTGGCTCAAGGAGGATTCCCACAAATACACCCTCAACAATAATAACCCCTGAGAAGACTCACTAAATCCTCTTCTCAAAGTACTCAGCACTGGGCGACCGATTCAAGGGTCAAACGCAGGTCCTAGGGATGACAGGGAGCGGCTACAGTAAACTGAAGTGATTCGGCGTAGGGTTCAACTGGCAGGAGCAGGCGGGCGACGATACAAAACGTTCCTCGGGGCAGCGACGGGGGTTCTCGATCAACAGGCGACAGGGTAAACTCCTAGGTCCGGATATGGTAACATACGAACGCAAGGGACACTGAAGGCCAATATGTAAATTTATTGAGAAGGGCGGCAGATGCAGGATAAATATGTAAATTTATAATAAAGACGTTGACGAATGCGCAGTTGTAAGCTAAAAATGCAGGAGACCATTTAGGCACAGAAATAAGTCCAAAACTAACAAAACAAGCCCTTTTAAACAGCCCGTAATCTACAGTATGCCCTGGGTGGAGCCAAGACTCACCCAAGCTAACTTCTACAGCGGAAATCGCTGCAGAAGATGCCTATGTTCACATAGACATTTTCCAGTTCACTACATTAAGCATTGGGGCGAGTTTCACTCTCCATGCTAATTATATGAACATCATCTAGAGAGAATTTCCAACTAGGCATTTCACATTGCCAAACGTCACTAGTTTTTGCTGATAAGAGGTACACGTTGTGCTCCAATTATAGCGATGAGCTCGGAGAGCTTATCTTTAAAGGAAATTCTGACTAGCCGATTACATACCGTAGTCTACGTGCGCAATGGAAAAATAATTAAGCATGACGGAAATAAAAGTGTGAAAATGAAACAGAAACGAAGTGCAAAAAGTACACACGTAAAATATAAAAACAAAACACAAAATTAACGTAAGTTACTGTAAAACAAAAAGTGGCGAAAAACGTAATGGAAAAACATGATGTGAATCACACGGCAACAACTGCTGTGGGCTGCGTGTTGCGACTCGCCTGTTCCACAGCGCGGCGGATGGCATCCACTGCCGGCGACCACGGTTCACCATCCAACAGGATCTTGTCCACTGGAGTGGCGCGAATAGTTCCATGGGTGATAAACTCGAGCGCTCGTCGAGGGACTTCGGGCCCCAATATCCGCAGCACTGCTGGTGCCAAAAGCACCACATCGGCGGCCATAAACGCCTCAACCTTGAACGGCTCGTTGGATAGCGCCCATGGGAGGTGTGGATACTTCATGGCCAAATCCATTGACCAAAGGGCCCCATCGCGTCGGTGACGGATGAAGAATCTGTAAATGAGAGATCAATAAAGTCGGCGACTTATAAGGATATCTGATTTTCAGACCTGAAATGTCAGAAAAAGAAGGCAGTATACCTAGCAGATTCATCGATTCCATTTGATGGACGACCTCCAGCGCGGAGTCCATAGGAATTCTGGGCGGCGGTCCGTGGGCAGCAAAACGGGCCGGAGGCGCTGTTGTACCTTCCGTCAGTCGATACCACCTGACCACGCTGATGTCGCCAGTCGTTTTCGGTGCCATTGACGGGTTTAACTTGACCGGCATCGCGTATTTCAGCAGCGGCGGTGGCAAGGCAGATGACGGTGCCAGTACCAAAACCACTGCAGCAGCTAAAAATCCAATACTGATTACACAGACAGGATAACACAGTTGTGAAGGATCCCCCAGGTGTTCAGCAAGAACTTCATCATCCAGATCAAACAGATCTGGGTGAGGAAGACGGTCGGTAGCCCCTATGGCATTATTTTGCCGTGGGGGTGGCCGATATTGGTTTCCCATCTAGTTGTGAGGTGGATTAGCATATCACCAAAAATTCTCACTTGTCCCCTGAGGAGATTAACCAGAAGTACTAAAGTTAGTCTCACCAGGCATCATAGGGTTCCGATGTGGGCAGGTCCAGGCCCTGTGCACTTGTATTTGTCCGCAATGCGGACAGGGTCTGTCGCATCGGTCAGTCAGGTGCACCCTCGTTCAACAAAAATAGCAATGACCAGCACTGGTGATGGCGGCGTTGCTAGGACCGGCGCTGTTGGGATGTTGGGCCCAGCAACTGGTGTGGTTGTGGGTGCAACATCTATGATAGGAGCACATCTGTAAATGTGCCCCTGATGGTGATTGCCTTTTACGTATCAAAAGAAAAAACTTTTAAATCAATGGATGATTTTTTTTGTTTTATTGTAAAACTTTTGAAGCAATGTATCTTTTTTTGTTTATGCAAAATAATCATTTAGCACAACCATAAGGAAATGTACAAAAAATTATGTTTCAACATAAGTTTATCATATACTACATGAAATTTTTTCAAAGTTTTACAGGTAACAACTTTACGATTGTGCTGGCGCTCAATACGAATACTGTGTACATTTACTCCTTCTTGTCCATTGTTTTTTACAAAAGCAAAAACCATTCAGTGTAGTGAATAAAAATCAACTTTTTTCGTAGCGTCTGATGATATTATACAAAATAAAGCTTTATTACTATCTTGATGTAATACATTAACTGTTTCAATGTTCATTCAACGTTTGGTCATTATTGCAATATTTTTCTGTACTGTACGGTCTGTTTTGTATGGCTTCCAGATTAAAGAAATATATTCATGAGCTGAATTGTTGAAAAATTCAAATTGTGTTCAAAGACATGCTTTTCTTCAACATTAATCTGATAGAGTGTG